>CM041524.1:7322500-7922500 GCA_023091065.1 Dianthus caryophyllus
CTTTATATATCTAACGGTCCAAAATGACCCGATTTGATTAATCTGTTCACCAGGTCTACTCTACCTCTATCCATCAGGAATCAGGCATCCAATATACTCCGTATATACATTGAACTCACCTGATTTTTGGGACCAAAATTCAAAGGGCAGATGTATTTGTATCACAAGATAGGCCAAGTGAAACACAACCATCAAACAACAACATATAGCATTATAGTGGGCCACCTAACACATAAAATAAAATACAGTACATAAAACAAATCCCACAACAACAGAGCAAAACCCACACATCTCACATTGAAAACACTCTAAAAATTGCTCATACAATTGAATTTGTACCCCACAATTTGATTTTGTTACAAGTCAAATTGATCACAAAAAATAAATGGGTTTTGAAAAAGGGAGAGCAATGTTGGAAGAAACAATAGAAAAAGCAGGAGGATGTTGCATCATTGATGGTGGTTTAGCCACACAACTTGAGTTACATGGTGCTTCCATTAATGACCCTCTTTGGAGTGCCCTTTGTTTAATCCAAAATCCCCATCTTATTCAAAAGGTGGGTCTTTTGCCATTTTAAAAAAGACGGTTTCACAATAACGTTATTGCCCAGTCACTAATGTGGCGTTGGTTACCATGTTTGCAGGTTCATTTGGAGTATATGGAGGCTGGTGCAGACATTTTAGTCACTTCATCTTACCAGGTTCGTTGTTAATTTATCGAGTTTTCTAAAATGTACCCAGTAGTATAATCATAACTTTAGCCACCCCAGGAAAATGATTATTCAAAAATAAAACTTCAGACAACTTTAGAAGACTTCAACGTAAAGACGACGAGAACAAGGTCCTAAGTCTAGATTGGTGTGTGTATACTTAAGATGGAGTTATGTAACCATAGAGATATAATTTTGTATTATGTATTTGTTTATGAAATTGTTGTATTCGTATGTACGATGAATGATTATAACCAAATGTGACCAACTGACCATCGTAATGTTTATTGAAAACATCATTCAGAAAAACAGTTACTCGTACAATTTATTCAATAATGGTCACGTCAATAATAATCATTGTACACATGCAACGAAATCATTGTAAGTGAACTGTATCTTTGGTTTGATTGAAGACGATATATTTAGTGATACAAGGCCTTGCACGTTTGTGCTTAATGGTTGAATCTAGTAAACTGCGAAAAACTAACGTAAGTGTGTTGATTATATTTAGGCAACGTTACCAGGATTTCAGTCTAGGGGCATGTCGATGGAAGAAGCGGAGTTGTTACTTGTTAAGAGTGTTAAATTAGCAATTCAATCTCGTGATGAGTTCTGGGATACTGTTAGTAGAACTGCAGATAATAGTTATACCAGGGCGTTGGTTGCAGCATCGATTGGAAGCTATGGAGCTTATCTCGCTGATGGCTCTGAATATAGGTCAGTTTTCGACTTTTTTGGGAAGCTACTTGTTTGTTATGACCCAAACTATCGATATTTGTAAACGAAACAAAATTGTAAAAAATAAAACGAAAAAGAGTAAAGAAAACGGTTCATCCACACTTAAAAAGGCACTGACAAGACGCAATGAAGGCACAAGTCGTTAACCAAAACGCTGAAGTGCACCTCTGTGTATGAGCCGCAAAACTTCATTTTTCTTCGTCCACAGCCTTTTTTTTATGCTTTCATCGAGTCCGTGTTCCCCATGCCTTGTAAAACTAGGAGTTCACCAAAGTAGTCGACGTGATATTGAAGTTTAAATTTATATTGCATTTGTACAGTGGAATTTACGGCGATGAAGTTGGCTTGAATAAGCTGAAAGATTTTCATCGACGAAGATTACAGGTTCTAGCAGGAGCAGGTCCAGATTTACTGGCATTTGAAACAATTCCAAATAGACTCGAAACTCAGGTTTGTGAATTCCATGTACACAGTCAGATAGTCAATGCTTATAGTGTAATGAAAGGAAAAATGATGTGATTTATAATATCTTATTCAAACAAAGACTAATGTATTTCAAATTTTCATATTGCGGTATGTCAATCGTGTAATGTAAAATCTAACTTTCCATGACACTTGTCGGTAATTTCAGGCCATTGTTGAGTTGCTCGAGGAAGAAAACATCAACATTCCGTCGTGGATCTGTTTCAGCTGTGTGGACGGTGAGCATGCACCGTCAGGGGAAACCTTTGAAGAATGTCTAAGTGTAATCAACAAGAGCAACAAAGTTGCCATGGCAGGAATCAACTGTGCACCACCCCAGTTTGTAGACGATCTAATTCGGAGATTCAAAAAGGTGTTCCTATTATCTTTTTTACTGCTTAAACAATGCAAGTTTAAGTCACACTGAAACTCGACTTTTTCTTTGTCAATTGTTGTTATATTCACAGATAACGAACAAGATGATAGTAGTTTATCCGAATAGTGGAGAGATCTGGGATGGACGAGCTAAACGATGGCTGGTATGTCCCAAACTTCGTAATTTATGGAATTTCGTTAAAGAAAACTTGCACCGTTACACACCCTTTATTCGCTTTTGCCTCGGGACTATGAGTCTATGATGGAGCAAAACAAAATTACTCCCGCAATTGTTGGGCTTCTTATATTGTGAAGTACTCATTCCGATCCACTCAATTCGTTGCCTTTTTTGGATAAGTTTTTAGGAACTTATTTGCAAGTGGATGAAAAATGGTCCCTCCTTTGAATTTTAGTGCAAAAAAACACAGACATGGTTGGATCATGGGCAAATGAAAACATAAAGAAAAGGTTGGATCGGAGGGACTATCTATTACAGAGTAGTTGTAGGTCTTGTCGAACTTGCAGCGTAAATTTCATCGTCTGTTATTTAAATATAGCCGCTGTATACATGGCATCAGTACTCAGCCGTGACATTAAATTACGATCGATATCCTAAGGTTTTCATGTATATATTCAGCGACAGTGTCGAATTCCAATCTGAAATTGTTCTGTCATAGTAGCATATAACCATTAGACAGGAGCTTTCGAGAAACTGGGGCAGTGTCGTTTTTTAGGTGACTTCTATAGCCATTATGATCCCGAAAAATGTTTATAAACGATTGCATTTGTGGTGTTTTGTTTGGATATGCAGCCTTCGCAATGTTCAGATGACAGTTCATTCTCGGCCATGGCTCTAAGATGGCGTGACGCAGGTGCTAAACTGATCGGCGGTTGCTGCAGGACAACACCTTCGACTATCCGTGGCATTTCAAACGCTTTAAAAGGGAAACCTTAGATGTTGTACACCCCATTTAATTTCCTACTTCTACCAAAAGCATTTTACTTTTGGCGTGAAGAAATCAGGTGTAATCTAAGACCGTAAACTTATGGTTAGCGTCTGCTGTTTTATTCCATTAGTTTCGTTCAATTTTAATCCGATTGCCTACCGTCATTTCATTGCTATTTTCGGAAATAACTCCTATAAAAAACGAACAAACACGAAATGAAATTAATTGTTAGGGTTAGTTGGTTAATTACTCCGTAGTTTGTGTTCCAATTAAATTAGTCAAGTTAATAACTCTTATTTAGGTAGGACAAAAGTAAGTAAACACTTTAATTCATCACATTTAAGACTTAATTAATTGTTTGATAAAACTTTCTTTTTTTCCTATATTACGATGGTGTCAAATGGATTATGTCAAATAGGTTAATTTGTTATGTAACTGATCGAGACGAGTTTGAGTTGCTTTGTATTTTAATCGAGCACGGCTTAGTTTAGCATCCAAGAGGGAGTAGCAAAAGTAACAATTCGAGAAAATCATTACGACAAAAAAGACGTGATATATTAATTTGAAGATGACAAAAAAGAAGAACAATGAACCCTGCAATGGAGACTTATAGTTTAGGATATCTCCGTCGTGACCACTAGGTAATGACATTTTCGGTACGCCATGACTTGAATTTAAACTTCGAAATAATTAAAATGTGACGAGCAAGTACGTAGGGCTAGGCGGCTATCATGGATTTGGGTCGATATATTGTATGCTTAAAATTTTCCTAAATTGCATCATCTTTGACTGCTTTTTTCAGTGGATTAGTTTGGTGTGGTGCGAGTCTTTTTAAGGGGAGTTTTAATTCATGGAGAAATGGACAATACTATTAAACGTGTTACTTTTCTAATTATTTGTTTGTTAATCTATTTTATAGAAATAATTGAGAAAAATTAATGATGATTTTTCTTTTTAAAATACTTGTAACATATCCGTACGATATAATTGATGAGTACAAGGTCACCTGCTAGGCTGTTACTCTACTAGGCTGCTACTTAGGATACCTTCATCCTAACCACTGAGTCATACATCTGTGTGTTAGTGCAAGTTCATACTTAGCATGTTTATTGGTTAGGTGAATTTTTGTGATTCATTCGATTTTAGGTCTTATAATAAGATCTCTCAATTAAGGACACTAAAAGTCTAAAAATATAACCCCTCATCTTATTTCAAAGTTACATGGAAATTTCACCATACTACATTTGTCGTTGAACATTTTTTAACGATAACATCCATAACTATACAATATACTAGTAATTCGTTATAAAAATTTAATATTCTTATTGTACACAAAATGAAAAATTACACACTATTTAATTATATTTTCTTATGTACATAACAACAAGTAATATTAAAAATTCTCCTGATTTATTATAAATAATAAAGACAAAGTAGTTAGATTGAGAAAAATATAAAAGACATGCGGAGTACAAAAATTTGATATTATGTTAGATAAAGAAGTAAAAGATTCAAAAAATGAGAAGATGAATTACATTACATGGCTTACAAACATAAATGTGAAAACCCTAATACTAGCAAACTAATTATTATTCTTAGTAGACAAAGATGAAGGGTGTATTTTCTTATATAAGCATGAGAAGCAACCACTTTCCCCCACACTCTTACTTTCACATTCCCTTGCACCACCGCCGTCTTTGTCGCTACGCCTTCCAGTCGTATCACTTTTAAGCGTTTCCCGCTTTGCTATCCGATCCAATTTCTCCTTCTCGAGCTTCCGAATCACGTAAATTTCGGCTATGCTCGACGCCATGAATGAATTAAAAGATAAGTACAATTAAGTTAGGTAGCAAAACTAACAAATGTGATTTTAGAGAAGGTAGATGAGTAAAATTGAATTTGTTTAATGTTGGATTGAATAACGGCTATTTATAGTAATATATGGGCTTGGGCTGCAAGAAAAGAGAATGGCCCACAAAAAGGATTGTACTTTTAAAATTGACCAACGGTTTGAATCTAAAGTAGGGCCCACATTTAGGTAGGTTCGTTGAAAAACGTTATCTTTTGGTGTGCAAGGTTTATGTGGTCAATGGCCATGCGCACATCTTTAAGAATTTGTATTTTGTGCTTCAAGGTTGTTGAGTGACACCAGCAATGACGATACAATTATCTACCTAGAGATAACAACAATAATGGTGGAATTGTGAACAGAGTGAGACGGTTTCATACAGGATACGCTTGTTATGGATAATTTGAATAGGTGGGATTTGTTCGAATAAGTGGAATGTGAACAATTTGAGACGATCTCACATAAAATCGGCACGTTGATCAACGAACTGCAGTGTTATGACTATAACAGAAAAGTATATGATATGTCTAAGTGGTAAAGTGCTTAACCTATTTTAAAAGTAAGAACGAATGTTCGAAGTGAGTAAAAATTTGTACTTTTCTAGACCAATGTCAGATGACCTTCTTGGCAACTACAGAGCATTTTCCCAAATTTGACAGTTTGTTAAAAATAGACTATTACTCCAGCATTGTCGTGAAATTTAAGATTGGTTATTGTAAAATTGATTTCTATGAGACTAATTCAAACAAAAAAGTGGAGAACAATTATAGGCAGGTTATATAATACTCCGTAATATGAAGGCCGTATCATCGGCATTCCTACCTGCACATGCAAAGGCAATCGACATCGATTTCTGAATAAGCTATAAATTGCTAAAAACGAGCAATACGTTAAACTTGATTTTGAACGGATGCAGGTGCAACTTCTGTAAAACAACAGATTGTTCGCAGAAATCCACAACTCACCAGTCACGAATAAATACCAGACTCGCGACACTATCAAAAAAAAAAAAAAAAAAAAAAAAAAAAAAAAAAAAAAAAAGTTAAAGAGTCTGCTAATACGACTGGAAGGCGTAGCGAAAAAGACGACTGGAATGCTTGGAATGCTTGGATTAGTTCTCTTCTTCTGCAATTATGCCTTTTTAAGATCCGAAGACTGGCAGTAGACAGAAGCCATGTGTGTATATGCGTTCCATTGGAGGGGGCGTCAGCCAAGTTACTGTGCTGAAACTATGATCACGAGAACTGCAAAGTTGAGAGCCGAGCAATCAACGTCGAGGGCGCTTACTGTATGCGCCCCACCCTCCACCATATCCGTCACCCAAACTTGCTCCTGAGTATCTCATTTCTGGACTTTCATTGTACAAGCCATAGCCGCTACCACCTGGAAGAAGGCGGCACAGGGTCAGAAGGGCAAATGTAAACATACAGCGGATAATCATCTGTTTGTGTGGTAAGATAATAGCGCCGTGGTGTCTAGCTGGCTCCTTGAAGTTGAGGTTTGACTAGACAAATGATTCAGACGACGACATTAAGCAAGGATAATTTTTATACACGGCAAAACATTGAAGTTCGAATCAAGATGAATATCCATCGAATAAACTAGGCGTAATGAAGACGCGGAATAGATCAGCTGATATCCCTGATAGTGTGACAAAAGACACTTCGGCACTCGATTTTAGAACAAAAGTAATGAATTTTTTTCATTAGTTGAGCCACGTACAATTGTAACCGAGTCAGACTAACATATAGTGACCTTGGTGATCAATGGCCATCTTCAAAGGTCCTCAGCCAAAGCAGGGAAAAGGGGCAATTGTAACACTTTAGGATTACTCTCACAATGAAACACGAGCGAACGAAGTGAAAAAAAAAAAAAAAGGAAAAAAAATTAGCACGTTAGTGCTACCTCAAACTTGGGACAAGGGGTGTATGTTCACCACAAGGTCTAATCAAAGCACTAATGACTCAACCAATGATTCATCGAAACTTAGGGAAGATAGTGACATAGTGACTACTAACAAGAGAGTAGCTGAAAATCAAATATGAGAAATCGATGACCTTATATTGGGGTACAGGAACAAAGGTAGCAAAAGGTTAATCGAAATGACAAGAGTAGAAATGTTTTATCCCTCCTTGATACAGAGTTCACGATACCACTCCAAAAATTGGGTACAGGAACAAAGGTAGAAATGTCTATTCCAAAAATTCCACTCCAAATAATTTAGGACACCCCATCCAGTCCGCTTCTCTTACCTACCATCAGGGGATAGTGAGATACTGTTGCAACACCGTCTGCAGTCTGCACTAATATTTGCAGAACTACTACAAAATAAGTGTAGTTATGTAACGATCACAAAAGAGGTGATTAGTCCTTTCTAGAGACAAATACTCTATGGTGTCAGCTACACGTCAATCCGTAAAAGTTAACAGAATCTACTAACCTACCCACAGAAAGCCAGAATCCAAAAATATGCACCACGGTTTATCTAGGAGGATGGTGTGCGAGTGTGATCTAACTAAGTAACTACTAACAGCTAGAACGCACTATTGCAATAACGTCGGTGCTCATATTTGCAGAAATATTACATAAGAAATGTAGTTAGTTACCAAGTGCATGCCCTCTCCTGTCCATGCTGAGGTGCTCCGCACGAAGCTTCTCAATCTCACGAGCCATTCCCATAAGACTCTTCTCCATGGCTTGTGTTTGTTCTACGTGTTCCTGATTTGCTTTCTTCTCATACTCCAATGCCTTCCTAGATACAACAAAAGGAGATACACAAAAAAATAAGCACTTCGGAGGGCGGTGAATGCTTATCAACCAACAGCTTGATACCCATGATCTTGAGCATGAAGGCACTAAGAATCTACGGAACATAGTCTGCTTGCTTGTCGTCAGTCCATAACTGTGGGAAGACATGTTGATGATATGGTTCTGGGATTCACCGCAATAATAGTAATGAAGGTGAAGCGGCAGCCAACTCTCCGCCTTCCAAATAGGAAAAACAAAAGTACAGAAAGTAATGGGGTCAATGAAAATTATGGTTGCGTAGAATCCTTTGAAGACCTACATATTCAGTAACTTGTTCAGAACCATGAAGCTGCGATTTCGTGTCTGAAGAGACCAAAAGGAACCCTGGTCAAGAATAGCCACGTGATATCCTCTGAAACCTTATCCAAAGTCCTAACTAATATCTATGCTAATCAAACTAATATTTATGCTAATCAACCAGACAATATACACTCCACTCACACCAACTACCTCCAAACTGATTATTCGTACTTGTCTTGCTAATTTCTGTTCGGCACAGGTTACCTATTCTTTAATGTTGTCATACATGGGTTTACTACTTATTGTACAAAAGTAATCCTTAAAATGGGATGTTAAGGTTCAAGATGGAAGCAGTGGGCCAACAACACTCCAAGCTCCTGGGCAAATATGTCAATTTCACATCTTGAATCAGTAGGTTGATGCAAACATTATAGTTTGACTAATAGATCAATCAAACCAAACTAATAGATCAATCAAACAACTAATCGATGTCCCCTATAACATCCGGAAAATCAGATTTGCACCCTCAAACAACTCCGACATGAAGGGATCAGAGCCATTTGCCCAATTAGACTGGTTATAACTCCACCTCGGAATTGAGGATAAGCAGCTTGTCTTGAATTCTAATCTTCTCCAGCAAATAAAAAAGTTATGGGGTATGTGGTCCTACGGAACTGGGCGCTGGCTTGAATCTAGAAGCCTGAGGTGTTATCATCATAGTATGAGGGAGACCATGAAGTACATTTAATTGAGTTAATTCCAACTTCACGAGATTTCCGGTCATGTTCATCCTAATGGCAAGGAGAAAGCTTTCAGAGCTTATTTTGCTTCACATCCACCCTCACCTCCCAAGAAGTAGAACTTCGGCGTGATGAAATAAATTTAAAAAAAAAAAAAAGAAAAAGAAAAAAAAAAAAAAAGAATGACAAGATAAGTTGTCAACCTGGCTTCAGCTAGTTCCTTGCGAATATGATCTACATCAGCTCTTAAGGCACTAAAGTGCTTATTATCAGACCGCAAACGGGTTATGTCTTGCGTAAGACCTTGGATTTGAGTAGTCAAATCATGTCTAAGGACATTCAGTTTCTGAGCATCACCTCTTAGTCGTAAAACTTCCTCTCTCAGAGGTTTAGTAGCTCGTACATCAGCTTCCAGCTTCATGTTTCTCTCAATCAAATTTCTAGTCTTCGCATCTTTATCAGTACGAAGTTTATCTATCAGCTCGCGCAACCTTCGCATTTCACTTTTAGCAGCCCCCAGCTCTCTTTCGATACTCACGTTTTCTTCTATGAATTGGCGATTTTCAACGACTATCCTCTTGTTTTCTCTATGCTGAATTTCAATTTCCTCCTCCAGAGCCACAAGATGGATAGGAAGAGGACCTGGTCCTCGGTTCATATGCGAGCGGGGGTCATCTCGAAATCCATGGAGATCAACAGGATGGCGAGGCATGCGGTTTCTCCCTGCCATGCTATTTTGATGCGTGGAACAAATAAATGACACTCTGATAAGAGAACACGATGAGAAGAAAACAGTTGTAGGCAGTAAATGAGGACGGGAGAAGACAGTAGTAATAGGAACTAGAACTCCTTCAAATCTATGCCAAAATAACGGGTCCAGTGTTTAGCGTATATCCTATTTACACACCCAGATTTGTAAGCTTTCTGACTTCAGAAATAAAGGTTGAAATGGTAACGCTTCTAACTTTACCACAAATTGCCTAAAACTGTAGTCTGCATGAACACAACTAAACTCACAATTTTGATCTACTTATTATTACTAATATTTTCTACTTGGAACATGCATGGTTGCATGGATGACGACATTCTAGCTCATCCTCTTTGACATCAAGTTCAGAATCACAGCTGGCAATTCCCATCGGTCACATCGAGATGCACTACTCACCACAATGACTAAAAGTAGGTTGATAGGTCAAGACAAACGACATAATTAACCGTCTTGAGGAAATAGATATCGGACTCGCATTTCAGTGTACCTTAATGTATCTCACTAACAGTGCCTTCTAAACAGTGCACCTAAATTGGCCCAAAGCATTTTGGCTAGTGCCTCATCTGAGACACGTCATGAGTGCATTTAAGGCGCAGTTTTTGTAAACTAAGTCTTGCAACATTGCTCATGTCAGAACCTATGTCCAATACTGAACTTGTATAAGAGACTACATCAAGTCAACCTCCATTTTCTTTCACAAAAACAACAATAACTCACATATATTTACATCAAGGTTTAGCTAGAAAATTGTGGCACATACTACGTGGATATATTACCATTCAGGCATCCACATCTAATTAGACCAAAATTGAACTATTCGTATCACTGGAATACAGCGGAGTTAATTAAAATGGCTCATAAGACCATAAGCTTCTCTTTTTATTTTTGTTCATTACTTAATTACGTTTGAAATTAACTCTCTCCATTATTGCATGACCAAGTAAGTCTGGCCAGTGCCCCTACCATATTTAGAGTGAGATCCTTTTCAAGGTACGATCATGATGATGATGATGATGATGATGGATAAGTCGATACATTAAAATGTCATTTTGCCTCAGGATTTCAATAGACATTTTAGTTGGTTTATTTGGGAAATCTGTATACATTCCAGCATATATGGGAATTTAGCAACAGCAAATATACATTGAAATGCTCTACCAAAAGATAACAGAAAAAATTTGTTGTGAAAGCTGATGAATTCACCTAACTGACGAATTGTTACCAATGTCAATTTGGTACTGATTAAGACATTTTGGTATCGAATTGGTACCAACTCATCAGTTTGCGGCTTTGCGCAACAAAATTGTAAAATTTACAGTGTTCTTTCTATCACTCTTTTTTAATATTTGTGAGAGGATACAAAATCAACGCTTGGAACATTGATGTTATGGATTATGTGAACGGTTTAGTTTATAACACTATTATCAAATATAATATTTTTGCTTTGGTTTTTTAATGTAATATGAAAATATTTTAATGCTCCAAACAATTTCATGAAGAGTTGTGACAGTGTTGCAAGCCTATAATTTTTATGATAAGCGTGCAACACACACAACACCGTCTCGTTGAGTCTAAGTAACATGGGCATAGCTCCAATGCCTCTATAACCCATTTTCAGTTTACCGATGACAAGGATACTCACTGCATTTGACAAAAAAATTGAAAATAAAAGACAAATAAAGGTATTGGAGTTAATGTTGATACAAAAGATGATTGTGTCAAAAAGAATGCCTAACAAAAAAGGATTTGTCTGTCGGAAAATTTAGGTTTGATATTCAAGACAAAGAAAGCCAGCTCTCACATATGGAGAACTAAAGGTGATTTGAAATAGGTTGGGACTTGGGATAGACATCAATATACCTAAGGTTGTGTTTGGGAACTCGATTTTCATTTCAAATTCCGGGTTTAAGATTACACATTTGAAATTGAGGTTTCAAAAAGCTAATCACGAGTTTTGGGTGTCATTAGTATTTGCTTAGTTTTGTGAAGGACTAGATTTGGGTTGGATTTGAGTCAAATACAAATCCAAATCCTTTAGCTTCCCAAATACTTAATTTTGCTCGAAATCCAAAATTTGAAATCAAATCGCCGTTTCCAAACTCACCACAATATAACTTCAAATACTAGAGCGGTTGCAACATTAATCCAACCACATGTGAAGTTTGTAACAACATAAGGTCATGCCAAAACAATAACACAAAATTCAAGGCTAGAAAGTCTAGAGCATGCATTTTAATTTATCAAAGCCACCAAAAATATTAATATGAATATATGAACAAACGAGGCCTATGATCAAATCAAATGATATAGCTTCCCCCCACGGTACACCGTGAAATCACCATCCATCAAATGGCACTATCACCCCTCAAACGCGCTAAAAAAATCGTAATTCAAGACAGCCACCATCACAAATCGAAGCCACCAACCACCTCCCCTTGTTGGCTACCACCGTCTACAGTTCTAGAACGCCTAAACCACCCACCTGAAATCAATGGCTATGAAAAGGACCGGAAACCCGTTCTCCTAGTGTGACCTTACCAATATCGATGTCAAGGAAGCAATTCAACCAAAAGCTTAAATTGACTGACGGTTTTACACTCCAAACACACCCCCTCACACGAAAACCCTTGTCAATCTAAGGTAAATCCCTCAATATCTGATGTTAGGTTAAACAAAAGTTAAATGACTTTTTGCAATTTTTGAACCATCATCACAACAGTATCAGTCCCTCGACAGAGAACCTAACAAGAGCACGAGTCGAAAAGACGCAAAGCGAAGGCGAAGGCGCAATTAATCTCCAAAAAAAAGCGTGTTAAAATGAACGATTCTAGGGTTCTTCCCCTTGTAAATTACTCCATAATAGGTAAAAAAAAAAAAAAAACATAGTAATTGACATAATAATTGTCACAGAAAGAAGTAATAGTGAAGAACATAGCAGAAGTAAGCAGGAAAAACGAATAAAAGAAAGGCATATAAACGAGGATGATTCAAAAAATAAATAAAAATTAAAGAACTGTAATTTGAAAAAAAAAAAAAAAAAAAAAATCATGTAGAATTGGTGAAGATGAAGTAAGGTAGAAGAAGACGAAGAAACTTACCAGATAATTATGATGACGATGAAGATGAAGATGAAGATGGAGACTTGAAGATGAAGGAGATGAATGCAACTTTACGAGAGAAGAACAAACATTGAACAATTACAAACATCGGCTTTATATTCTTTATTCATTGATTAGGTTGAAATGTTTAATGGAATTGATTAGAATGGAAAAAGTATTTTTTTTTACCAAATTAAAGGTTTCTTTTTATTTACTCTGTCTCAAATCTCAATCAATGGTTAACGTTTGTTTTATTTTCCCTTCACATATAAAGTAAACGTTAACGAAGAGAGCCGTAAATATTTTATGGATGATTTTAAATCTACCCAAAAAGAAAGAAACGAAGACATTTACAGTGGAATGGAGGGTGTGTATTGTAAAACTGCTACATACATATACTCCGTATTGGCCACTAGAATTAGGGCGGTGATAATGTCAGTGTAATTTGACCGGCCAGTCAAATTATGAGGGTGAGAAATTAAAATACGGAGTAATATTTTAATGTATAAGTAAGTATAAAATTTTTTTATTTTTTTTTTAAAGTAGGAAAATGTAATTACATAGATTTCGGATAAGCCGAACCTAAATTACATCTTAACATTACAAACTACTACGGAGTAATATGAAAACATAAAAAACAAAACAAAATAAAGAGCTTCGGACCTTCGGTAATCAAAGACGTGTTGGTGGAGTTCGATGGATTGGGCTCGAGCTTCATCTTCGATCTTGTAAGCAACACGAAATTCTCTTAAGTAAATATAATTTGAGTGGTGGAGGCAATATACAAATGGTTTTATCAATACTGTAAAATTATCGAGCAATTACATATGCATACAATGGTGTAATTTTAAACTACAGAAATAGTAGCGATTAGTTTGCTCTTGTATAGCCTTTTCATGACTTTAGAATCAATCGTACCTATAATTTTACCGTAATGACTTGCCATTTTCGTCAAGTCAGCCATTTCATTGTTGGAGATCATACTCTTAATCAATCGTTTCTTTTTGTTTGTACTGTTTAGGTGATAAAACTAAAACTTCGTCTACGATTTTAGAACCACAGTTAGAAAATAAGTTTCTACCTTCTTACCTAAAGGAGTAAACAAAATTGTACAAAATCATCAAATTTTTGTTAAAGGAGTAAACAAAATTTACTAATTACTCCGTACTTCTCATCATTCTAAACCATCGATAATTTGCTAATTTATTCCACCTAAATAGGGAGTACCATATACAAGTTGTGAAACCAGAGACGAACCTTGGCCACACGCACAAATGAAGGAGAGAAAACCCACATTATAAGGCTCGAAAAGTTCCATCGTAAAACCAATTGGCAATAGAAGGAGACGAGGAGTAGCCCCTACTCTTTATAAAATGTTCATTTCTCTTCTATTTGATTAATTATGGGACTCGTATGTGAAATTAAAAAGAGTATAATTCACAAGAGTACTCGGTAGAAAGTTTCATCAAGTATTGCAAACATCACATCTAAAACAATTGCATTTCACCCTTCCGAGTTCGGAATATAAATTATACTTGATGTGTAGAATTCTGAGGCTTGGTTTTCTATACCGGTAATACTACACTATAAGACGTAATTTAGTACTGGTTAAGTAATGGTTGCACACATTAAATTAACCTTAATTAGATACTCGATATGAAATAGACTGTAGGCGATAAACTACTGCCACGATGAATGCGACTCAAACCATAACGGCCAACACGAGTGGTTCCAACTTACAAGTACCGTTATCGTGACCTAACACAGAATTTTCAAATCATCGTGACCTACATCCATTATATTTTCCCACACAAAAAATCATGCTCAAAACACAGGACACTAACCGCGACACAAGATAACTTGTTTTACTAACTGCAAGTGCTCAAACTGCACACCAATAGCTCCCACAGCAATCTAATTTTCACATGATTGGGTACGACCGCTTTTGGCAATGATTGGTATGGTAAAAATGCAAACTTTAATCTCAGTTTTTCCTGTAGCCAGTCATTCCGACAGTTGGAGCGGTGCGATTGACCTTTGGAGCTTCTGTCTGTGAGCTTGTAGCCTTAGAAAAGTAAAGGTAATAATATATGTTTAGGGTCATGTTGATAAGCACAAAGATTGCCCCAGCAATGAAAACGCCTTTTCGAAGACTCTCACATGAGAAATGTTTCCCGTGAAGATACCGAGTATGATAAGCATTCTTTGTTGCACCGGCAATCAGGCATGCTTCAGCAACCAGAAATGTTAACCTACACAAACACAGGTATTGTTTAATAAGTTTATAGTTCGTATCTTTTCCGTCAATATAAAATCCTTTCAAATTATTCCATTTAATAGCTTAGTTGGGCTTTTACAAGAGTGGGACAACATATATCAGCTAGTCATCTTAAAACTAGATATCATCAAAGTACTTTGTCGCATGAACAGCTAAACGAAACATGGAGTATGATACTTCCCACCGACTAGACAACAGCAACAAACTCGGGTTAACATGAAACCGTTGTAACTCGTAAAGAATGGTCAATAAGTCAGCAAGAGGTACCAAAACAATCGAGGACCATTATTTCCTATGAATCGCCCCACAAAAGCACTTTTATCGAACAGGGTCTTTGACCTGTAAAACTTATATTCGTGAATTGTTGAACTAACAATGACCATTTCACACACAATAAACAAGATTATAGTGTCTGACTTGCAAAGTGCCGACTAATTTACTTGCACTTCTGATGCTCAACCAATTTTTCATTAGATACTTCAAGCTTGTATGGAATTACGAGCGATTGAAGGGAATAAGGAATTAGCGGATCCTTCTTCCCACAAGAATTGGGAAAGAGAACGGGAGAAATGTAAGCATTTTCTTCGATTCCCTCCCTCTTACAAGTCTAATTCTCCCATCTTTTCCAACTATCACTATCATCATCATCATCACCCCCGATCTCATAATTGTTCTTTGACAATCATGCATCTATTATATCTAAGAAATTCATATACCATTGCCCTCCAACTCTACGTATACCAAACACGAGAAACCCGTATCCATACAAAACCCTCCATCTTAAGATTGTCTTAACTCTTAAGCCTACATTTTTGCTAGTTCTGTTCACCATAAGATACAAAGGTTTATATCACAATACAATAGACGAGTTAATGTCAAAGAATCACTCACCAGGATGAGAGGAAATATATAATGGTCCATGCTCGACTATTGCCAGGCGTCAAAGGTCTTCCGAAGCACATGCACTTAGTCACACCCATAAGAAGTGATTCACTTGAGAGAAGAAACAGAAATCCACCAACTCCATATCCGGTTGCAATATCTGAACTATAAGCACAGTATGTCGTATTGCTACGTGTATCGTGTTCTATAGTTCCCTGTAACAATTCCAATGTGACGGTTAAGCAATCGTAAATATCACTTCAGAAATCTTGATATTCACTGTGCACCACAGCCATGGCTTAAGGATTCATGATAACATAAATGCTCTATTCCTAAAGTTTATGCAAAATAGATGGAATACAGAACCTAAGATACATTATTACCAGCAATCAAGTGCAGACCACATCATATTAACTACAAACACAATCCCAAATACAAGTATCGGGGGCTACTGGTAACTTTGCACACAGACATAACTTACGGCATGGAATAAGTATTACTCACTCCGCTCAACTTCAGTTGCATTATTTGTTTTTTCACGCTTGTCGAGACGCACATTGCAATGACAATTACGATTGATCAATTATCCGATTATCCAAATTGGTCCAATATTTGATTTGAATTCGATGATCAAAATTGTACATTTCACGATTTTGGACCAATTTCATGATTTTCAATGATTTGATGGTTTTTAATGATTTGATGGTGATGCCTATACTCGAATGTAAATAGGAGATTCAAGTAAAGAAGAATGTACAAAATTCATTTGAAAGACCTAGAAAAATACTGAGTACAAGTTTTTAACTTTCAGATACTGTCCCGTATCAATCCGAACTATTTCGAATACCCAGTCGGATCAAACTTCAGATATCCGAAACGATTTGATCAGATATGAGATAATACAAAACATAACTTCTGGATTAGGATATCTGATCCGAAAATACAATTTGGATCGGAGAAACGTGCTCCGCCTTAACAACAATATCTATATACACATTCGAAAACATTTAAGAACATTTGTAATCTTATTGTACTCCCACTCAAATCAAACGACGTTTGACTATATTTTCATTCATATATTGTAACAATTTCCAAAAATTAAGTATCTATATGAATAATGTGGAAAAAAGCAATTGGAATTAAAAGAAGGGAGTAGTACCAATGTCACCCCTATTGCAAAAGTAACTGTCAGAACCAACCAACAGCTGAAGCTGATGGTTGGAGACCCAAGATCGATTATATACTTTAACACGCCCCCTCACGCGAATGCCCTTTGGGTTTGAAGCGTAAATGTCATTTTGAAAGTGAGGGGTGGTGAGATTCGAACCCGTGATTTTTTCTCACAAGGCTTTGATACCATGTCAGGAACCAACTCAACAAAAAGCTTAAGCTAATGGTCGGAGGCCCAAGATCGATTATATAATCTAATAGTAACACTAACTTCTTTTTGGGTCTGTATCTCTGACGACATACTTAAACCAGATTACATTGATTCAAATACCCCAAGGATTGTATTTAGATATCCACAGAGAAAGACTTAGGATATCGGTGAACATATACTTGGCTCACTAGCTAGTCTGTCACCTTCTTCCTCGTGTTATTACGAGGATGAAGGTGGATCTGTGTGATTCACCAACACAAGATCACGTCTAACACGTGTACGATAAGGCTAAAGTGTTCAAGTGTCATATCGGGTCTATTCCCCAAACCTTAATTTTGTTTATCTATCAGACATTGCACAAAATTCAGACAAAAAACGACGTCGTTGATATCATGACAATGTTGCAACAAACGCAAGCAATTAACACCGTAGATTACGACATCGAAGCCGATTTCCAGCTGAAATTAGAGCTCTCAACGACGTCGTTGCCACCGACATTGAGAAACAAAATTCACAAAAAAAAAAAAATCAATAGCACAACCAAACCGAGGGCATTTTGGGCGCATTTATAACAAAACAATGCAACTGAAGGAATTAATTAAAAAATAATCAACTAATAAAATAATCAAAATATAAAAAATCAGTCACTAAAAAAATTACTAAATTGGATGCATTAAAAATGACTCGATTGACCAAAAACAATAGTGCTTTGACTGTGCGAGAATATAGGTATTTTCAGATTTAATTAAATTAAATTAATTAATTAAAAGTTGCAATAATAATAATAAAAATAAAAATAAAAATAAAAAAGAAAGAAAGAGAGAAGTGGAAGGGAGTACATGGCTACGACGTCGTTCGGCAGCAATGGAGAAACCAAAGGCGATTAAACTGAGAAGAATGACGAGAAGGTGTAGTAAAGTAGAACCTCTTCCTTCTTTCATTATTGTTGTTGTTTTACTTACTACTGAAGGTTGAGAAATGAGAATTTAGGGAGCAACTGTAAATGTGTGATAAAGTTTTTTTTTTTTTTTTTTTTTTTTCTAGAAAAAATAAAATTAAATTAATTAGTAAGTCAATAAAATTCCACTTTTTTGTGATTTGGGAAAATATGAGATTAACTTTTTGAATCATGCTCATTTTGGAGTTTAGCTCCTTAATTTAAAAGTTTGTAGGTGAAACGTTGGAAAAAAAAATTATTTCTTGTGTGGGAGAATTTTTTTTACAAATTTTACGGTGAGATCATCTCATCGTATAACACAATGAAAATATAGTAACTTTTGAAAAATAATAGTGTTACTTTTCATTTGTAATGAGATTACGTTTGAACATAGTAGCTGTAGCCTGTAGATTGACAACGATATATATAATGTATGAGTGTTCAACGAATATATGGTCATGTTTACATGTGCATGTTTGATAAATTATGTCACTAACATTATGGTCAAAGAATATTATTGTGAGTGTAAAATCGGGTCTTTGGATGACGTAGTAGTAGCCTAGGCCGGCTAGACTTGCTCCGTGGATGGACCTACAAAATAACTCCAAGTCTGAGGGGTTTGCCCCGGGGAGAGCCTACGACGCCCAAGTTAGTACCGATACAAGGGTATATGTATAAATGTACAAGTGTATGTATGTATGAATGATAGAGACTCTCTATTAGAGAGAGTGTATGTAAGAAGGGAGTGGAAGAGAGTCGAGGGAGGAATCTCTTTACCTTTACGGCTTTACCCCTGTGAGGGTATTTATAGAGTATTTAGGCTCTTGGGCCTTTTGGGCCTTAATGTTCTTGTATTAGTCGTTTTGTTCTCGTGAACGTAGTCGGATATTCGACCCCAACAAATAAGAAAGGTAAGAAAAATTAGAAGATTAACAAAACATAAATAAATAAAAGGTTTTTCTACATGATACCCCTGTGTTTTTTTTAAGTCTACATGGTACTCCTCTGTTTTCAAAAACATCAATAAACATCAATGGTACCCTTGAGGTGGTTCACTTATTCTACATCATAACCAAAGTTTAGAATTCCGTCAAATATTCCGTTAAATCTAACTTTTTATCTAACCTACCTTGTTCATCCAACAATCTTCATCATTCTCCTTATCAACCTTCATCTTCCTCTTTACCAATCTTCATTATTTTTCTCAAATCTTAATTTTTGTACACATATTTTCTCTACTTTCATAATATTCAATCATTTGTTTAATTTTTTCATTTTTTTTGACTTATAACCTATATAATTTTCCTACATACATCGTTGTCTTCTATATCTTCCAACTAAGAAGCCCCTAAAAAAAATTAAAGTAAAATCATAGTATCATCTAACCTACCTTGTTCATCCAACAAATTTGTTTATCTCATTTATATTATACCATTGAAGTGAAATGATTACGAATGAAATGTCAATTCTATGTATTAAGTATTAGAAAATTTGAACTGAAGAGGAATTATTTATATCTCCTATTGATTATATTTGTTTAATTGTGAGATTTATTTATTTATTTAATTTTTTTTTTTTTTTTTATGATGGCTAAGCTATTGGTGGTGGCTATGGTGTGATTTTGGAGATTATCACTGAAAATAAATTATAAATGTTGAGTTTTTAGAGGTTAAACAACAAACAAATGTATCTAACAGAATATTTGACGGAAAATATAGTTAAAGGTCACGGAATCTCTTAAATTAGAACTTAAGGGTATCATTGAGACTTCTTAAAAGTATAAGGGTACCACATAGAAATCTTAAAAATACAGGGGCACCATATAGAAAAACCCATAAATAAATTTAAGGATAGTGATATTATATAAATATAATGTGTCTCATACAATGAGACAGCCTCATAGTAAAATTACTCGAAATTTTTTAAGGGTTGAAATTTATTAGACTTAGTAAAAATTCAAATGAAAATTATATTTTATTATGTTTTTATTATTTAATTATGTATTATTTTCTTTTCATTAGAAATGCTCGCTAGGCCGCTAAAATCAATTTTAAAAATATAAGATAGTATTGATTATAACAAAGTGGGAACAATTTTAAGAACAACGTATATGATATTTTGATAAAATCAATGTAATAATATGGATAAAAGTGACATTTTATTTGTTAAAAGTTGTTATATATAGAAATTAGATAAATTTTATGAAATTTCATGAAAGGAAAGTATGACGATAAGGTGCAGTAAACATAAACCTCTTACATCTCTCATCGTAGTTGTACCAGTGAATTCAGACACTAATACTCCTTCTGATTCATCCATTTATCAATCATATTTCATTTTTAGTAACTTACCCAACTACTCCTAAAAAAATAAAAATAAAAAAAAAAAAAAAAAAACTTCTTTTCATTTCCTAAGCAATAATTCTCCTGTGAGGCTGAATTGAATTCACACTAAGTTAATGTGACACCAATGTACAAATTATAGTTAAAGGGGTACAAAAACATGAAACAAATCTACTAAAGTCACTAACAGGGGTACTAAAAAATTTTAGTAACAATTAATCATAATTATCACTTAAATAGTACAAAAGTTATATAATCAAGTACAAATAAGGCGTACTTAAAACATTTTATTATAAGGCCCGCCTTACACGTACAAGAATTAGTGTTTTCTAAGTATCTCATGTGTTTTTTGTAAAACAAACTTCAATTAGCAAGTCAATAAATTTCTCTTTTTGCGCTATGGGAAAAATGTTAACTTTATTAATTAACTACTTCATGGCTTCATGCACATTGGGTAGAGTTTGTAGCCTTGTAGGTGAAAATGGTTATTTTTTCCTATAAGAAAATTGATTCTCATCAATAAAAACACGTAATACCACTTTTAAGGATATAAATAATCAATGACCAATAATAAATATAAATCATTAAGAAAATCTCTTTTTTCATAAGAAAAGAATCTCAAATCATCATATATATTACTCCCTCCGTTCTAGTAAATTGTTTACGGTTTGACTTTTTTGTGAGAGATTTGAAAGAAGTGTAAACAAATGACTGAGGCAGAGGGAGTACAATTCAACGCATATTTATATGTTATCTCTACATAATACTCACTTACTCAATTACACTTAATCAAATTAATTAAAATTATCCAAAATTTGAAGTTAAAGACGGTTGCCGATTAACTTATATCCAACTAGAGGTGGCAATCGGGTCAGTCGGGTCGGGTCAAGTCGCGTCGGGTCGCGTCGGGTTCGGGTCATATCGGGTCAAAATGCTCTTTCGGGTCGAGTCGGGTCGAGTTCGGGTCGTTGTCGGGTTACATAGTGTCTCTGCCTGCCTGGGTTTGGTTCGGGTTGTTATCGGGTCAAGTCATTTCGGGTTAAATAGTATATCGGGTCGTCATCGGGTCTGCGCGGTTTTATCGAATTAATTCAATTTTTTGATGCTAAAACTAGTTTTTCGACCATTATTTGATTTAATTATTTCATTATTAAGTGTAATGTATCAAACTAAATACTCCCTCCGTCTCGATGATTTGTTTACATTTACTTTATACACATTTATCGATGTGAGGAGAGAGGTAGAGAAAAAACTAATAAAATAATAATATAAATACAAATGGGGTCCCGCTTGCTTAAAATTGTTAAATGTAATTAGTTAAGAGAGTGAGCTCCACCTCCCACTAATTTGCTTTCGATTTAATCAATGCTGAGATTAATAATTATCGAGTCATCAATTTAATCGGGTTAATATCGGGTCGAATTAGTCATCGGGTCGGTCAAGATTCGGATCTGAGTCGTGATTATCGACATTCGTGTCGGGTTCTGGTCATCGTCGGGTCGGGTCGGATTCGGTCACCGATTATCTGGTCGTGTCAGTTGCGAATTAAATCGTCGGGTCGGGAATTCGGATCGGTTTGGTCGCAATATTTTTCGGGTTAATCGGGTCGGGTTTATTTCGGGTTGAATTGAATTATTTCGGGTCGGGTCAGCCTTGCCAGCTCTATATCCAACCACCAATTAAAAAAACTAATCATTTTAGACGCACACAAACATAACTCTTACAAAAAATGACATAATAAACCTCAAAAACTACAAATTCACGGAGACAATGGCTTTAGCCACGGGATACATGCCTTATTGGCTTATTGCCTTAGCCCGCATGAGTGGCATCTTCCCTATACTCCTTTTGTAACTCCCGTGGAACAGTATTTATGACGAGTGGCATCATAAACTCTCGTAAAAAGAGTATTAAACAAACATTGAGAAATAAAATAGACTGAATCATGTCAAATTTGTCATCCAAACAAAATCCTTCATTGAAAAAAATAATACTTCACCCTATAACGTTGCACCATCACCATTTCATCACAATCTTCGTTCATTTTTCTATACTTTGTAATTTATTTTTATGTCGGCACCATATTTTAAATATGCGTCTATATACACTATAAAAATTTTAAGTCTGGGTAGGTATGTTCAAAACTATGTTTGTAAACATTGTGTCACATTTCTTACCGTAGCATTGACATGTAATGACTTATTTACATTGAAATCGAAAATCGTCAATATATAGCAGTGACGACATAACATAAACACTGTTAACTTTATTTTTAAAATACAATAATTTTTTTTCGTAATTGCTCAACTGTACCCGACTTTTACTCAGTTGTACCCTTTTTACCCATTAAATTTCCATCCACTACCCTTGTAGCACCCAACTTTCTCTCTTTTTCACCAAATTGAAACTTAACAAAAATTAATTCAAAATTACTCAAATTGTTCTTGAATTCTTCAAAATTGTTATAGATTGAATATGAGTAACATTGAACTAATTTTATGTTATTTAAGTAATTAAACTTTAAGAATTAGGGTTAAAGTTTATTAATTTAATTAATTAAAATTTAAGAATTAGGGTTTGAAGTTGATGTTTCTTGGTGGTGGCCGGAGAGAGGGGGCAGGAGGTTGGGCGGCCGGGAGAGGGGTGGTGCGGGATGGGGCGACGAACAGGTGAAGAGGGCGTTGGTGCCGGCGCCGGAAGGAAGCAGCCGTACAATTCAAGTTCTGCTTTTTTTTTTTTTTCTTTTTAGATTTTCATTTTTTAAACAATAATACTCCATAGTTGTTATAATTGTTGTTGTTGATGTCAATATTTATCAATTCTAATTACTGAGTATTTTTTTCTCTTTTTTTTTGTTGTATTTAAATTTTTTTGGTAATTTTGAAGGTATTTTTATGGTGGTTCTTGGTTTTTGGTTTTGAATAACAAAGGGAGAAGAAGAAAGAGGGAAGAAGAAAGGTGAAATTGTGAGATGAAATGACAAGGGTAAGATGGTAAATTTTGGGTACAAGTGAGTAAAATTCGGGTACAGTTGAGCAATACCCTTTTTTTTTTGGTTTGAGAGAGGCACAAGGCCATTACAACGGGGGAGGAGAATTCGAACCTGAGACCTAATGCTCAGGGTACCTCCGTCCTAACCACTAGGTCAGAACATCTTCGATTAAATACAATAATTATTTATGCAGAGTATTATATATGTACTCAATATAGCATTGCTCAAGGCTCATTGCCTTGGAGAACGAAGCAGAGTCGCGTAATACAACACGTTCAATAACTACGATAACACACGTGCAATAAAAAAAAAACTAAATAATTTAGAGAAAAATACATAAAACAAACCCTGAATTAGCTATAAATAGCACTCATCATAATTCAATGAGGAGTCTTTTGAATGCTTCTTAAGTTCCAAATATCATCCTCCAAAACATCACCATAAAATTCATCAACAACATTATTATTACTATTAATATTATCATCTTTATTATCCCAAAATGAATACCAAATTGAACCCCAAGACATTTCCTCATCAACTAGCATTCTTGGCCTACACCATCTCCACCAATCTTCATATTCATCCACAATAACTCCCATACCAACATTGTTATTATTATTGTAAATAACATCATCGTTGTCGTACCTTCTCTTTTCAACCTCCGTCTTATTAGTGTCGACCTCGACTAGAGCCGTCTCCTTTCTCGACTCCATATTTGTCGTTGACACCGTCTTTTTCTTCTTCTTCTTCTCCTTCCCAATATTCTTGGAAGTGTTACCTATCTCCATTTTAATTTGAAGAAATAATTAAGTTTATAAATTAAACTTTGGGGGGTTTTGTTTTGTCAATGTTACGTTATTATTATTAGTTCATGTAAATTAATAGGACACCTCACTTATTTATAAGTGAAACGTGAACGTAATATATGAATTAAATTAAATTAAATTAAAGTATAAAGATAGGTTTTGGTAGCTATTGAAAATATCAATCAATGAAATGGACATGCTACAAGTAGATGTATGTGGGAGTTTGGACAACTTAGATAACACTTTTTTGCCGTATTTTACCTAAACCACACGATATTTAATCTTGTCTTCTTATTAGTGTAATCTCAAAATAGTCCTTCATAGTTGACATTATTTGAGAATAGTGTTTAACACCACCTCAAAATAGTGTTTATTACTTATCAATTATTTTAATAATAGAGGTCGAGGCGAGTCTAGTATAATCGATTTCAAGCAGCTTTTAACTTTATACTCCGTAGTAATTAGGTTACTTTGAATCAGTTGATTAGGGTTATGCATGTTATTTTTAGGTTACCGAGAATGTTATGTGAGAAAATCTCATCATCCTAAAATAGTCTGACATAAACAACAGTAATTAATTCACTAAAATCAATTGGTTTGGTCAATTTTCGGTCATCAAAATTTAGGCCTATTGTATCGAAATAAATAATTGAGTGATTTGAGTCGAGTCAGTTTGAAGTGATATATTTTTGTTATGAAAGGGGGTGGTAATTTGAAGAGTTAGATTTTTGGGTAGGGGTAGGGCTTCAGCCCAAGTAACAAGTGGAGGCAATGAAGGAGGAGTAGATAGACAAGTTGGTGGGTTTTGGGCCCAAAGTGAAAGATCCCACGAATGTCGACTTACACGACAGTTAACGTGCAACTAATTGACAGGCTTTAATAATAATAATAATATTAATATTAATATAAGGACATCACCTCATGTCGGCACAAGTAAACAACTACGGAGTACGGACTACAAGTTTATGCTACTTATTTACATGCATGCGTCCCACGATAAATTTATTTTTAAAGATTTGTATTAAAAGTTTTCCTGTACGGAAGTACGTCTCTTTAGAACCGTCTAATAATGTGAAATTTACTATTTACTTAATTAAAAAAAAATAACCTCAAATAATTATTCGTATTGTCGTACGTACTAGTAAAAGTTACAGAGTAAGGCCCCTGTTTGGTTACACAAATCAGTTAGCTGGTTTGACCAAAATTTTAGCTACCTGTTTTACCTGGAAGTGTTTGGTGAGAGTTAGATTGGAAATAATTTCAGCTAGCTGAAATAAAAAAGTTAATTTAGATAGCTTATTAAAAAAATAAGCTAGTTGGTTACAAGATGTTTACTATTATACCTAGAGATGACAATGGATGAGATATGGATGGGGTGAAGCCATATCCATATCCATATCCATTTAATTTATCGTCATCCATATCCCACCCTAATCCATTTAATATTTTTTCATCCATCCATATCCATATCCATATCCACCGGATGGAATGGGTGAAGCGGGTATCCGTTGGATATTTTTACGCGCCAAAAATTTAATTGTTATATATCGTAAACAAAAAAAACGGGACGACAAAACTAACAGGTGTACGTCACTGAACTAATCAACTTCTACATATATGAGAAAAGAATAAAAACAAAAACCAAAAAAATTAGTTTTGTTAACAAGATGTATACCAAATAATTAGGACAAAATTTGAGATTTGACATCGGTGTATCGATAAATAGTAGCGATATAAGTAAGTGGTGCTAAACTCTTCGAGGACTAAGGATTACGTTTACAATAGATTTTTAATAGAGTTTGCAATGTATTTTGTAAGAATCTTCAAGGTTTTATATTTTCAATCAAATTAATTACTACAATATTTTATATAATTACATATAAACATTAATTAAGGATATCCACAGGGTGGTTAAGCGGGTGATAAACTATAATCCATATCATACCCTAAATTCATCCATATTCATATCTCACCCTAAATTAAGGAAAACATTATCATCCATATCTCATCCATTTAATTTCAGATGGATGGATATCCACTACTGGATTAGGGTGACGTTGTCATCTCTAATTATACCCTTATAACTCCATCCATAAAATAAAAATCATGTCCTTTTATGTCAATTAATTTATTTCAGTTATCATTTCAGCTTGTTTTACCAAACAATATAAGAATTTCAATTACCTTATCAGTCTGTTATTTTCAGCTACTTATTCAACTAGCTTTTCAGTTTCAGCTACCTTTTCAGCTAGTTTTCCCAAACAGAGTCATAAAATAACCACAAATTATTATTTTTATATGACTTTTTTCTTTTGGCAAGATATTTTTTATATGACATGTATTTGCTATAAATAATAAGTTTAACACAAAATTATAAAATTTGTTACACGAATTACGAATGAGTATTTGTATATGATCATAGAATCAAAAGAGTAGATCTCATTATATACTCCATACTTTCAATTAATTACATTTCAATAGGAATAGTAAGAATCTTCGATATAACTTAAAAATAATTGCCAAGAATAATTCGAACTGGTCCTTTTATTTCACAAATAATCCGAATTCGAATTAATCCACGAATAATCTCAACTATTGAAATAACATTTCAACAATGTACTTTGGCCAATTTCAATCGACTCTAACACGTAAAAAAAAATGGTGCAACCGACTCTAACTTTACCTCACTCTTATTTTAAGTAAAATTCGAATTGATTTCACCTCTTTTTTTTATCGATTAAAGCAGGTTAAAATTGGCCAAAGTACATTATTGGAATGTTATTTCAATAGTTGGGATTATTCGTGGATTAATTCGAGTTTGGATTATTTATAGAATAAGAGGACCAGTTTGGATTATTTTTGGCAATTAATATTATCCTATAACTTATAACCTAAAAAAATATAATAATTTTGTATCTTATTGATCAGCACACTATTATAATCAAATTATTCTAATTTTCTAGTATCACTAATATGTAACTAAAAATATGAACAAAATAAAATGTGTAACGACGTACGTATATAAAACAAATGTATAAAATTCAATGAAATTCATAAAGTACATCAAAATCAAAATTAAGAATTAAAAAGTGACTACTATAATATAACGAGGACAAACGTAGATAGATTAAGGAGAACATTTCCTCCGTTTCAACAAATTCTTATCATCCCTTTATTCGTTTGATTTGTTCAATTATTAGTATTTCTTTCTAAAGTTACTTTTATCAAAAAAATGAAAATAAAACAAAATAAAAGGTCACGCGTGCGACATGCCACTTAATAAATTATAATTTCACTGGATGTATCTTTCTTTAAAATATTAAAACACAATAAGGGCTTGTTCTCCTCATCTTAAGTTTTTCTCTGGTTCAGAAAACTTCAGATAACTTCATAAAACTTCATATTACTTCAGAAAACTTCAGATTTCTAAATAAACAAATTACCTAATAATAATAATAATACCTAAGTTATATATAACATTAATGTTATTAATAATAGTGATAATAATATTATTAATAATTTGAATAAAAATAAGACAAATCCAAAACCATTTTATACCAAATCATAAATTAAAATTAGTTCAAATTAAATATATAGACTGTTAATAAAATTTTCATAAATACTTATCAAATATTAATGAAAATAAATGCTAAAATTTATTATTATTATTATTATTATTATTATTATTATTATTATTATTATTATTATTATTATTATTATTATTATTATTATTATTATTATTATTATTATTATTATTATTATTATTATTATTATTATTATTATTATTATTATATATTGCTTGCTAAATTGTTCTAGTATTTAAATATTAGTGGAAAAAGCGCATGCATATAAAGATTTGAATATTCTTGGTACTACAAATATTATCCTCAAAGTTTATCGTAAAAGAAACAAAAAGTTAAGTTAATAACTCTAAAAGAAGATAAATTTAGGCAAAACTCGTTAAAAAAAAAAAGTAGCAAATATAATAACAATTACAATTACCATAATAATATTAATAATAATACCAATAATAATAATAATAATAATAATAATAATAATAATAATAATAATAATAATAATAATAATTAATAATAATAATAATAATAATAATAATAATAATAATAATAATAATAACAACAATTATAATAATAATAATAATTATAATTTCATATTATTTCAAAAAAATTCAGAAAATTTCAGATAACTTCAGAAAATTTCAGATTACTTTAGAAAACTTCAGATAACTTCAAAAAACTTTAGAAAACTTAAGATTGGTTCAGAAAATTTCAGACGAAGATAACAGACCCTAAATGAGAAGGAGTAAGAAAGAAAAATAAGTGTACTTCCAAAGTAAAAAAAAAAAATAGTGACAAGGGAAAGTAAAAATGGGCTTTGGACAGATTACCGACTAGTAGTGCAATCACTACGATACGTCGGATGTCGTTGGTACAATTGATATCAAAAGACACTTTAAGTTGTTGAGAATAAAACAAACATCACACATGATTTATCAATTTGCTTATCAACTTTAGATTTATTGGTTACCATGAACCACTTCTACATAGAAACTTTTCAAAATAATTTTAAAATTTAAATGCATTCCTTTTAATTCTACGTAATAATTCTGATAGATATTAAATTAAAGTATACTAAAGTATACATCTGGATGAGTGTTATAATAAAGTTTTTCTTCACGAGTTTCTAAAATTATCATATTAAAAGAATTTAGCCTCAACACTTAATTCAATTAGAACAATTTTTAGCTTTTTACTGCTTGATATAAGTGCTAATGAGCCAATGGGTGTTTATAAAGCAAAATTATGAACATTCGCCCACTAAGCAAGGTTGTATTTCTTATAGTAAGAAAATTCAAAACAACTAACGTTGTGAAACATGCAAAGTACCTTTAATTAATTGCACGAATTAGATATTTTCTCTATTTATTATCAAATAATCCGTATATGAATTAAACATTTTCATATATATATATATATATAGATTCAAATATCCAGTCCACACACTTTGGATATCAAATTACTAAATTAGTACTATCTAAAAGAATAAGCGGGTCAAATATCGATATATTCACTATCCACTTCGTTTTAAAAATATATAAAGTATATATAATTACTTCACATTTGTTTATTGCATACTGTAATCCGTAAGGTTTTTTCATTTTTCTTCTTTCTTTTTTCCAATTCAAATTAAATATATCAATAAAAAAAACCCGATCCTTAAATTTTAGTTTAGCAATTATATATTCTTCTTAAATACAATTAAATTTTAAGTATAATACTTTGTACATTTCATTAGAGCAAACAAGATCTTAAATCTATGAATTACGAGACTTTATATCTAAAGATAGGTTGAGATGTTACCGTATAGTTTCTGTAATGTGGCGACTTTTGTTATATTTAAAGTCAATTACATAGTACTATACAACAAAGTGAATTATCACATAACGAAATGATTTAAGCCCTTTAAATTGACCCATTAATGGTTGAATAGATTAAAATGCCATTAGCCCATTAGGTAATTATAAGATTTAAGTTGACGATAATTGTTAAGATTTAGGAGGAAATGCATTTTAAAGAAATACGAATTGTATTATTATTGAGTTGATTTGATTTACATTACAACTAACCACCTTACATACACTTTAGATGGAAAGCCAAAGGTTTACATTTATTATTAAACTTAATACTAATATTAATATCGAGACATAATTATATGTCTCCTCATATACTCTAATACCCCCGCTCAAACTTATGGTAATTTGATAAAATTTCCATGAGTTTGCACAAAATAAAATAAAAATATGTCTTCGTCTTCGATCTTCATCTTCATCTTGGCAATAGTGGTAAAAAAATGCGTATAGGACTCGCCAGACAATACTTAGATGCGTACGTATAGGACTCGCCAGACAATACTTAGATGCGTACGTATAGGACTCGCTAGACAACAATAATGCGTATAGGACTCGCTAGACAATCAATAAGTGCGTATCGGACTCGCCAGACAATGATAATGCGTAACTCGCCAGTAAATTAATTCAATACCGCCTTAACGAAGATGAAGAATTGAAATGAAGAGAAAAATACGTAATTTGGAATTTGGGGGGTTTTACTCGAGTATAAGACAATATTAATTTTTTTTTTTTTAATTAAAAATTATTTGAAGGTAAGCATTGTTGAGGGTAAAAATAACTGACTTGAAGGAAATGACTTCCAAATTTTATTCTTCATCAAGCAATATCAACGTAACATGAAAAACAAAATATTGACGAACTATTTTTTTGGACAACAATTTGATAATCCAGATCGACACCACGCAGAGGCGACCTTGCCCACACAAGCGAAAGCACGATCGAGAGATCTCAAGAACGAGGCTCTGATACCATGTTAAGATTTAGGAGGAAATGCATTTCCTCCTAAATCTTAACATGGTATCATATGGAGTACTCTAATAATAATATTTCTGAAAATTACTTTATTTCACCGTAAAAGTGAACTTAAATTAAGCCGACTAATTCAAATCATTCATATAAACATCAACACATTTATACTAAATTGTTGTTTAATTTTGCTAAAATTTTAAGTATGTTTGTTATTTATCTAAGTATTTATTAATTTATTAATTGAAGTATGTTTATATACATAGTGATTTGAAATTTAATATTTTTCTATCAAATATGAACCAAAATAAATAAATAAAAACAATAGAGAACATCAATGGAAGAACGACTAGACCAATGTCCGATTGTGGCCCATCTACGAATGGACAATGGAATAGCCATGGTTTTTCATGTCTCCTATTTTTTTCAATATAAGATGGTAGTAATTGTAGGGGAATAATGGTACAATTGAAAAATATATTTTTGATGATTATGAATACTGACCAAAAAAAAAATTGCAATCGAAACAAAGTTATTCAAAAAAAAAATTAACGATTGAATAATTTTAAAATTTTCATAATCAAAAATTAAAAAATGCATTAAAAAAATAAAAAAATATACTGTTTGTGTCTCAGTCATTTGTTTACACTTCTATTAAATCCATATTACAAAAAAGTTAAAGGGTAAACAATTCACCAGAACGGAGATAATATAATAAATTAATGGACCATAGAGCCTCCACTATCCGCTGCTAGGTCGTGGCTTGGGCGGAGGGGCGTTGATAGTTGTTATGTATGTATGATTTTACTTTCGCCCCAAGCTGTTTTTTATTGTCACAATGTGCCTTACAGATTCATTTTGTTCTCATATTTCTTTTTTTTTTTTTTGGCAAGATGTTCTCATATTTCATCCTAGTGGAGTTTTTAGTGTTTTTTCCGTATTTTGCAAGAATTCCTATATTTTTGGTGCATTTGAGCTTGAAAAGATAAAGATGGCGGAATCCCAAAAATGTTGAAGTAAACATCCAGCTTCGGACAAAAAGCTGTGAAGTGAAATTGGCTCGAAATTGGTGAAAAGTATTGAAGAAATTGACCCAATTAAAAGGAAAGGCAACAGCCCAATTAAATATTGACGGTCCGATTGAGTTTTGGGTGCCGGCCGATTTGACCAAATCGGTGGCCGGTCAACTAGATGCTTTGGCTAGAAGGTTATTTTACAGAGTTTTTGGACGGAAAAGGCTTTGCTACGGTGTCGGTTCAGGATCGGCAGCCGGCCGACCGGTCGGCTATGTTGTTTTAGGCGGGTTATAGGAAAGATTTTTAGTAAGTTTGTTATTTAAACCTAGTAAAGAATAACTCCAAGAATATCTCAGTAATGCTTACTTTAGTTTTCCTGCTTGTGAACCAAATATTTTCTGTGCAATTTAATTACGAAAAATTCAGTTATCTCGTTCCACAATATTTTATTTCTCTTTCAATATTATTATTTTTTTCATTAATAATCATGTTTAACTTAGTTCTTATATGCAATATTTGTCTTCCTTAAATTCATGAGTAGCTGTTAAACCTCGATCTAGGGTTTTAGGGGTTGCGTAGTTTTACTATGATAATTGTTTGATTATTTTTAATTATTGATAGTTTTCCTTGCATGCTTTTATTGTCAATTGATTGATTGGTGACCACAATTAATTGATTAACTTTGGAAATATGAACCTAAGATAGATTAGACTTGTTTGCAATAGGTAAGGTAGACTAATAAGTTGTGAGAGCCGTTAATTGAACCTTATGGTAGATTGTCATCCGAGAATTCGAGATGACTAGTAGTTCCCATAACATAATTAACTGTGAATTCACATGATTCCGTGCTTGTTGCGTTTTCGACGTCGTGAAACCGAGACCCTAGACTTCCATTATTATCGATCTACGACCTTTTAACCTTAGTTCTAGTTTTAGTTATTTGGGTTTTTCTACGGTGTATCCTTCAACTTTTTGATTTTCTATCATGTACCCCTCTTTTTTTTTCACTTACACCGTGTATCCTTAAGTTTCATTACTCATTCTATACCGTGACCTAAAGTCACTAAATTGTTAACTAAACACTAACACCGTTAGAATAAACTCTTATTTCCCCATTTTTTATACTTTCCCTTCAAAATTATGAAATATCCCCCTCTTTTTTTCACTTCTCCTAATTTTTTTTAAATTGTTACTTAACGTCATAAACTTTATTGATTTATTTTGTTGTAGATTAATTATGAGTAGATGAGATTCAATCCAATTGAATTAATTAATTCCTCGTAATAAATGATACATGGTGAATAATAATAAACATGTTTCGTTTGGCTTTTGTGTAAGAGAATAAAGTGAGAATTGAAAGCCAAAATTAATTTGGGACCTCCTCGTCACCTTCTTTATCATGCCTAATTTTGTTTGATTTGATTAAAATGAGGTTCACAATTTACTTGAATTGTTGAAAATTGAAATTAAACTTGTCATTTTTAGTGTTAGCCTAAAAGAAAAAGAAAAAAGATGAAGAAAAGTGATGGAAGTCACAAAAAATATAAAATAAAAGAAAAAAAAGAGGGAAAATTCATAAATTTAGAAGGAAATATTAAAAAGTGGGAGAAATAAAAGTTTAATGTAACGGTGTTAGTGTTTAATTAACGGTTATGTAACTTTAGGTTACGGTTGAGAATGACTAATGAAGTTTAAGGGTACACCGTGTAAGCGAAAAAAAGTAGGGGTACACGATAGAAAACAAAAAAGTGAGAGGGTACACCGTAGAAAAACCCTAGTTATTTTAATCAAGAAACTGCGAATTTAATAGAATCTAGCATTCTCCTGCGGATTCAATACCTGCGAGTTACTCCCTCCATTCAAATCCAAAAGCATCATTCACTATTGGGGTGGTCTTCGAGGCGGTAGTTTGACCGTCAATTTCTCTATGTATACACGGAAATTTCTCGTTAAAAATTTCATTTTGTAAAAGATTATGTTATAATGTATTCAAATATATTATTTTCATATTTTAATTTTTTGTATTTCACGATATATTTGAGGAGTCAAATTCAATAAAGGTTGACTTAATAAAGCAAATGACGCTTTTGGATTTGAATGGAGGGAGTATTAGTTAGTAATCTTGTAGGATTGTTTTCAATTAAGTGATATTGTTGGAAATATTGAATGTATAGAAAATATGAAAGCGTTAGGTAGGTAGATTTATTACATGATCTTTGGTATTCTAGAGAATGTGTTCTGTCTCCTCCAAGTTCTATATTGTATGCTGTATGCATCATATATGTGAAATGTAACACACAACATTTCCCGACTTAATATTATCTTCTTCCTCAGTTTATATATATTTAACAGAAACTCGTATGACTTAAGCAGTTAAGTCTGTCTGGCGTCCCGATTGAGCCTTGGCCTAGCTGTAGAAGCTCCCTAAACAACTTTTTTTTTTTTTTTGTTTTTTTTTTCAAGCAATAACTACTACGGAGAATTTTAGTTCCAGTATAAGGTGCCAAGTTAAGGGTCCCGACGCAAAGAGAATGTTCAATGTTAAATTAAGCGTTGTCGCGATGATATTTTAGCGGCGTAATGGTAGCCTATGTAAGTTATAACCCAAAAGGCATGAGTTAATTCTCACTACATGTAAAATTATTATTTTTCGTTTATACTCTTCTCTCGTCGTTATTACGTAACATACGATAGTTTACACTTTCTTTGTAAGTTATACATTTTATATTTTTTAAGTTGAGACTTTTTCGAAAACTATCAAATTTATAATCGTATGATTTTAGCTTTAAAATGTATTTTTCTAACTTTTAATGCATTTATTAATATCGCAGTTGCGGAAAATAATTATGTTCGGCTTTAAGATGAGTATTTAAATTTTAAAATTAAGTTTGGTTGAGAGTTATATTAATGAAGGTAGCTTAGTCCATTTTATTTCATCTTAAAGTACTACCTTTGTTTCAGTCATTTGTTTACACTTCACTCAAATTTCACTCATAAAAAAGTCAAACTGTAAACAAATCACCGGAACAGAGGGAGTAATTCATTCCGGGTAACACCCTCATATGTGCACTAGGTTGGCTCGCGTTGAGAAGGTATTGACAATTTCCGTTCTATAAGTTGAAGGTGACAAACTGGCAATATTCTACGTACCTTAACTAATTTGGTCTAACTATTTTATTTTTACTAATTTTTGTTTATTATATTTAACATTTAATTTTAGCATCCAAATTTTATTTCCATCGACTAGTATATCATTTTTGTCTGCATCAACATATACTTTTAAAGTACTATAAAATCTTACTTGTATACAGCATGTAACAAATCTAATACGGAGTAAGACTATAAAATATAACTATATTTGGACTTAAATTAAAATATTGAGTTAACAATCGAGATACTTTGAACAAATAATACTGTACGAGTAATAAAATTTGACTAGAGGTTGACTCAATGAGATTGATTGGACGGGATTACCTTATGTTGCTCACGAGTCCGATGACCAGGCAACTTGGCAAATAGCAATGGACTGAACGGTCGCTTAGACTGATTGACCAGACAATTGGTAAAGAGACAATTGACTGAACGGTCGCTCAAGTAGAGTGATTTACCGTTGGCCAAAGAGGAAGGTTGTTCGCGAATGAGTACCCAAGGTTCACGAGGGCTGCACCGCCTGCACATAAATGCCTTGTACAATAGTATTGTAAAATTGTAAAACCATCCACATATATATAGTAAATGTTAATCTTCAATCGCATAAAATAAACAATTTGAGTTAGTTTTCCCTTTATATTAGAATAAACTCTGCATCGAATTAAAATGGCTAAAACTGTAGTTTTCACTTGATATTAAAATAAACTCTACATCAAATTAAAATGGCTAAAACAGAGCCCAAACCGATTTTACAATTGCAAAATACACCAAGATCGATCCAAAGCATGGCATTTATACACCTCTCACATTAAAGAGCCACAATTCAATGCGGACATATAACCAAAGCGAAATAACAAAAGAAATCGACTTCGAAAAAAGAACAAAAAATAAAACTTATGAGACGCCTCTCCAACGGTACATTGACTCCAAAGAACTCAATTTTCAAGCCTCGAGCCAAGTAGCCAGCCAAACAAACATGTAGTATTTCTCACATAAAAAAAGACCTACTAAACCTATAACTCCCTTCTTATTTTAGTCAAAAACTACTTAACACAAGGTTTGTTTACTTGTTTACTTACAAAACGAACTTCCTTCCAACTGCATATATTTACACCACAAAATCAGCGAAAGTCTTCGTATCTTTGCTCTGCAAATCGACAAAACTCCTCTCGTACAGTCGTTTACTACCTTCCCCGTCTCTCTAAAATTGGTATATCTCGCCATATGGCTTACTGTCTTTATCTCTATATGTACTGTTTATGGAGGGGGTAGAGGACTTTCTAAGCGAGGGCGAGGATGCCGCAGTTACGGCGGTCCCTGTCCAAGCAATCGAAACCCTCAACCCTAACTGCTGGGTTGTTCCCGAAATTTGCCCTCACGCATCCTCCTTTCCTTACGGAAGAGTTGGGGGAGGATGCAGACCCTGCACTAGCCGGGATTGACGATGGCAGCGGAAATGGAGGAAACGGCTGTTTTCCAGCTCTAAATTGCGCGTCCTGAATTAGTGGGTTAGATACTCTACTTGGTGGCGAACCACTGAAAAATGGGGGCGGTGAGGCTGCGTGTGTGCTTGACCTCTCAGCACCTTGTCCACCCTGCATCACAAACAATGAATCATGCATACTATAGTAAGAAGCCAATCAATCAATGTCATATTTAAATAGTATACGTCGAAATCAATCGATAATTGACACAAACCGAATCAGCTTAGATAAGATCATCTTCGCACAATTGCAAGGTAAGACAAAGCAATCACTTTCAATAAGGAGCATTACAGCCGCAAATCCTTGACTTAATCATATTAATAAAGCACCACACACTTCTCAAGTCAGAAACTCAAGAAAAGTACTCCGTATTAATTTTTAAAGTCGATAAGTACATTTAAGTAATTTTATCGCAGAAATGGTGGGTTGCACACTTGCACTAAAGTCAAGAATACGAACCCTTCATAAACTTTGGAGACCGTTAATAAATAAAAATACCACCAAAACTTCCCAAAAATAGTAGGCTAAGGGGTTGTACGTAAGTACACCAGGTTCCAATGACTTGAAACGAGAATACTCAAACTAACAATACGATGAATCGATGATAGCAATACTAGAGCGCAATCTCACCAAGTTCTAATCATGTGAAATTAATTCAACGTCTCGTATAGTCGTATCATATAAAGATGCAAAGAACATAAACGCAAGTTATATTTCAATTTACAACATATGCAGATCTACCATTCAAATACTACCAAATTCATCCATTTATTTCATAACATAAAAAGATGCATAGAGCATGACCACAAATTTAAACTCCAATAATTCATTGTATGCAGATCTACTCAACCCGTCATTACGATTTACGACGTTATCTTGATATCCATTTTGAATAGAAAATTACCTTATTAAGGATGATGTCCAACAGCTCCGAACCATTTCTAGCATCAAGTGCTTCGTATTGATACCTAAATCAAATCAAATCACACAAAAATCCGGTCACATAAATACAATGATATCCCAAAAATCAGTCAATGTTTTCATTAGTCGAAGTTCAAGAGAGTTAGTTACCCAAGGCTGACACGGCGAGGCTTGGGACATACGACAGATCCCCTGCAATCATTCATAGTATTTCGAGATGACGACATTGATGAAACGCCGTTTTGCTGGATCACGCAGTAGTTGTAGCTCATTTTTTTTCGCGGGATGAATAGATTAATTCCTCTATTTATATCTTCTATGTATGATACTCGCTTTTATTATATTTACACGACCGAATTGCTATCAAAACCCTAATAATTTCCGCCTGCACAAATCGCAAAAATTCATGAATCAGATGCCAATCAAACAGGAGAATTAACATAAATTACGAGACAGAAAGCGATTTGGTAACACGAAGTAGAGAATATAAATATTTCTAGGTTTTTAAAATAGTTTAAACAAGATCTAACGCATGTAATCAACAATTTGGGGAAATTAATTAAATTAACCCAAACAAAATTTTGAAATCGATTCGAACAAATCATTAAATCGTACAGATTCTCGACGTCAGACACACAAATGTACGAAATCAAAAATCAACAATAAAATTACAAAATCAACGATTTCGGAGAAAATAAGTAAATCAGCGAAAAATCAAATAAAAATTGAGATTGACATAAAAGAACAAACAGTTAAAAGTTCAAAAATCTCATCTCAGTAACAGAAAACAATTAATGAACAGCAAAAATAAACATGCGAATTAAAAAATAAAAAAAATTACATCTGCAACAACCTAAATCCAAATTTAAAAAAATAAAAATAAATCAATCAATCAATTTGCACAGATTTCTCAATTGAAATAATCAAGCTTAAAAACAAAAACAAACAAAAAATCATTGAAATGGAACCGATTTTTTCAACGTAATAATAACCACACACGAAATCTAAAATTAAACAAACAACATCAAAAATCAACAAATAAATCTATAAAATTAAAATAAATCTGCAGAAATGTTGAACAATATCACAGAATCATAATTCTTTTATACATAAATTAAAATGGAAAAGAGTAGAGTATTACCTGAAGTGTATGAAAAGAGTGAAGAAATTGAAATAAAAGAACCAAAAAAAAAGGCAAAAGAATGAATGAAGAGATAAAAAGAGAGGAGGAGGAGAGAAGAGCGTCAAGTAGGGGTTAGACTTTGGTTTATATAGACATCTCATGTGAGGGTTTCACCAAAAATATCAAACAACAATTCACACAAAATCATTTAATATTTTAATTTAATTTAAAGTGTGTATGTGTGGTTTTTTTTAATTTATTATTAGTTTTAGCTAATGAGAGGGAGACACGTGTCGTGAGGGATGGACAGAGAAGAAATTAAAAGAGTACGGAAAAAGAGGTGAGAGAGAGAGTGTGTGTGTTGAATAAGTGTGTTGGGAGTTGCGACTTCATCTCTCACCCTCTCGTAATTTAAAGTCAATGAAATTAGCTGTGATTTTTATGGGTGTCGAGTGATTTTTAGGGTGGTAGGGTTTTTGAGTAAGGATCCTTTCCATTTCTCTTTCATTTCTTAAAAAGAAATGAAGGTTCATTGTTTATCAACGGTTCAGATTAAATTTAGGCGTAATCGGATGGCTGTAAATTTATTGGAAAACAAAAAGGTAAATGGGTGAAATAAAAATATATAATATAATAATGAGTTGTGAGAGGAAATGGAGAGAAAAGAAATGAAGATGATCCATTTTGAGGGTTTTTGAGTTTAAGACTTTGAGAGTTGAACAAGCGGGTTATGAGTTTTGTTATTTTATATTTCGGTAGAATATGAATTTATTAAGGCTGTGTTTGGATGGAGGGAATTGGAGGGAAAAGAAATGAAAGGAAAATGAGGGATTAATTTTCCTTTGTTTGGATAGAAAATTTGGGAGGAAAGAAATAAGAGGGAAAAGAATTGGAAGGATTCAATTTCCCTCCCTTATACTAAAACATACTCCGTATTCCTTTTAAAATTGACAAGATTTGGAAGGAAAACTAATTGAGCTATCATCATCATCCTTCCACCCCTTCCATTATTGTCATTACACATTACTAATCAACACTCCCCCTCCATTTTGTCATCCTCATCCTTCCACCCCTTCCTTTTCCCTATCGTAATTTTTTTTGCTATCCAAACAACAACATTTTATTTTCCTTTCCCTTCCCTCCCCTGCTTTTCCTTTCCCTCTCTTTCCCTACCCTCCATTTCCCTCCTAAAATTGTATCCAAACACAGCCAAAGAGTTTTTGTATGTTTTGGATTTATAATGTTTGGTTTATGAGAATTAAGTTTTAACGGATTTTAGGTTGCATACGAATTAAAATACAGTACATGCTAAACAAATACTCCCTCCATTCCAATTTACTTGTCCCCTTTTGGTTTTTGAAAAATCCCAATTTACTTGTCCCATTTGGAAAAATTACTTAATTATCCTTAGGTCATCCTTGTTGTGGGAATATGTATTTGCTCAAGTTGGTATATCAAGCCCTCCCACCCATATTATTTTAAGGGTAAAATTGGAATTATAGGTAAATATTGTGAAAATGAAGAGATGACTGTTACTCTTTTCTAAATTTCTTAAATCTAGCATTTTAGTAAAATGAGACAATTAAATTGGGATGGAGGGAATAATAAACATAAGAACTAACTTATGATATTGTTTGAATTGTCTTATCGAGAGCATTATTAATATTTAACAATTCAATTTTTTTTAGTAACATGTAACCATAGATATGAACAAAAGATTATGTGCGTTGGCAAACGTATAAAATACAAATGTATGGAATCTATTAGAATGGATAAACTATAATTAAATAAGCTTTTAGTTCAATGGTTGTTTAAGGCATGATCTGAGGCGTGGTTAAATTTATTAACCCATCGGCCATGCTAAAGTTTATGACCGCCCCGCATTTTTACCATTGGGGATGGTCTTAATAGGTCCTCTAGACGTAACAAGTCAAGGTATACTATCATCAATAAAAATGTTGTTGTCCATTGATAGATTTACTTCTAACATGCGACATTGGTTGTAACTCATGGATTAGTCTTAGGGAGATTAACCAAGGACTAAAAAGAAAGTTAGTATCTCAATCCGTAGACCTGGACAAGTAGCAAACCTGCACTGATAACTAATAATTTGGCCATAACAGAGACAAACTTTAAAGTTTATGGACACACCATAAAAATATAAAAAAGTAAGGGTACCAACATGGCAACATATAAAACGAAGAAGCTCGAAAAGACACCATAAAACTTTATACTCCGTACTTCGTATATTTTATTTCATTATTTGACACTGTTTTCATAATAATTTTACTCTTTTTCATTTATCAAATTGTAAATATTTAATATTCTGTGATTAGAATTTTGATCAAATATTAACGATCTCACTTATTGTTAAGGTCATGAATAAAATCAAATGATGGAGTGAATAATAACTAGGGACTTATCTAAGTCATCTTTCGCAGTCGGTCAGGTGCGCCAAGTTTGTAATGATAGAATTGAGAGGTCACCTGGGTGGCTTGATACGCGGATACCTGCCATCCTACTGGGATGACTTACTCCCAAGACACGCTGTGGTTTGCGATTTGCAGTGTCAGAGACCAAACCCTCGTTACCAAAAAAAAAAAAAAAATAACTAGGGACTTAGGAAGTAGGAGTAGTCCGTATTAATTAACGTATGACCATGTGATATGGGGAGGGGGTGACTTTTGCAGGCAAAAGGAGCCAAAATGTAAAAAAGAAAAGAAAAGAAAAAGAAGTCACATGAGACTGGGTAGAAACGCAGAGGGGCGGCGAATCTGAGACGAAGCATGCTTTCCGCTGTACGGTCTCACTCCGTTTAATATAGAATCTTGCGCCCACGTCAACTTTTTTTTTTTTTATATAAAATTTGTCAAATTTTACCCAAAAACAAAGATAAAACCAAATGTGAATGCTAGTCAAAACTTTTGTAATTGTAAGGTAATTCAATTTCAAATTTAATGATATTAAGCATTGCTATTTTCGTCTTAATTGTCTATAAATTTGAAGTTTAAAATCTTAAAAATCAGATTAAATTCAATATACTTTAAGTAATACGGAGTGTGTTTGATTAAGATAGGTAAAAGTGTAAAACTAAGGCGAGGAAAAGAAGTGTTTCTCTTTCTCAGTAATTTGTTAACACTTTCCTCAAATTCCTCTCACATAATAGAAAAAGTTTTAAACAACTTACTGGTACGGAGGGAGTGATTCAAATAATCAATGTTTGAGTTTTCTGCTATGTTTTGTATTGTCTAAGTAAGATATGTAAAAGTGTAAAACTAAAGTGAAGAAAAGAGGTCATAATTCAAATAATCAATGTTTTAATTTTGATCTACAAAAATGTATATTACTCCGTACAATAATGTACAAACAATGTCAAATAATAACTTACATTGTTGCATCAATATTAAAAAAAATCAATACGTAATGTTTTACGGAGTACTTTTTTACGAAAAATTTGATCAATCACCATCTAAATTTACTTTATACTTCAATAATTTTTTAATTTTTTTAGCATTTGTAACTTTTTACCTTTTTAATAAAAAAAAAATACGAGTAGTTTTTTGACCATTGACATGTTAAAAATTACCTTGTACGGAGTATAAAACAAGTAATCTTTGCGTTTCTCCCAATATATCCCTTCATTCAACCCTATCATTTATTCTTGAAATCAACATTTATCAAATTTGACTTCGCAAATCGCAAATATACATGCAATATAAAATTAATAATATGCAAAAATTTTGTACTCCGTAACTATTTTTTCACAAAATAACTTTAAAATTTAAACAAAATGATTTTTTGAGTTATTGAATAAAGAGTCAATATATTTGTACAATTATTTCCACTAGTGTTTGGTCGAAAAGTAGCTGAGACCATAACTTATAACTTTATAAGTTATACTACTCGTAATAATGTTTCATTTAATTAATCGACTGTTATCCACTACCGTAATTCTATATTTCTATAAGAAAGGAAATGACATTTTGTAGTGTGTCATCTTTTGGACTGATGCCAATTTATGATAACTTGATCGCATAATTTACAATCGTAGGTTACTTGAGGTTTTTAATTTTGCAATTCAAGGGAAAAAAGGACAGTTTTAATTGGGTACGTATGACCAAATTGATCACATGTAAATGTACGGCATATCAACACCTAATTAACATGTTGTGGGACATCAAATCCCTATAATTTGTCTCTCTTTTGGTGTAGCATTTACTTGTTATGTTAGCTAAAGTTAGCAACTTGTCTTTGAGATTCCTATAAAAACTTTTTTCTCTTTGATACCCTTGAAAAAATAATATATTCTTTTTTTTTTAATTTATTCATTTCTTTTCTTATTAAAATTACGTGAACTGATATATAGAAAAATACATTTGGTAAAGTTTTAACGTAAGTTGTAGACCTTTAAAAAGAAACGTGAGAAAATGACTCGGCTTAGACAGAAAACATAAACAAGTAAATTATAGATGTACGTAGCATATAATGATATACCAGTATAACAGACTAACAATGATGTTAAGAGTAAGCTAAAATATGTACTCACTCCGTTTCAGTAATTTGTTTACAGTTTGACTTTTTTGTGATGGAGATTTGAGAGAAGTATAAACAAATAACTGAGACAGATGGAGTATTATGAGGCGATTAAAGTTAGACTTATCATCTCTCGAGTCCCAACAGGCACAATACAAAATATAAAATTGACAGATTTTAAGTGATTTTAGCGTGTTAAAGAATGCAAGGGAACACAAATTGAACTCGCCGATAATTTGGCAAGGGACACGTAGGACATGTCAAAGAAGCGTAAGTAACATGTTGTAGGACATATCAATTTACTCACATTTAGTCACATACTTAATAATTTGTAGGCAATTGAATTGAAGCATTAAACTTATAAGTTATAAGGTTAGGTATGGTGTCAATTGAGGACTTTTATTAGAATTAAAAACCATGTGTGATACCTAATTCTATAAAAGCTTTATACACTCTTTATAGTGTATACATGTTACTTTGCGTATGCAACTTATGTTGTTGGGCTTAATGTAGGCGACAATTAGGGCTCGCCTTATTAAAATTGAATCTATATGACTTCGGCGAACTTATTAAAACTTATTAAAGTTAAAATCAATATTTAATTCGGCTGTTCGATCTATGATTTGTCAGAGCATAGTTGAATTTACAAGAGTTGAGGTGAAAGTTGAATTTATAAAAGTTAAAATTAATCTGAAAGAACCGAGACACGTTAGTCCATTACTCCATGTTAAATGGAAACACAACACTCCATTTTTTTTCATTTACTGTATTTAGTTTTACTTTCTATTTATAAAAAAATTTGGTTTTATACAATAATTTTAATATAGTATTCGTAGGTTTTAGTTATTAGAAAAGTGCTCTTAAAATGAACTATGGGCAAATTAAAATAATCATTAATTTACTTTTTCAACTACCTTAAGGTTTGTGCGAAACTCGAATTAAAATCCTATTCCGTATCATTTAGAGAGCTGAACAAGTCCATATAGTAGAATTTACATGATATCGTAAAAAATAAAATTTCTTAATAAAAAGTTCAACTACTCCGTATCTTATTTTCGATTAGGTTAATGTTAAACAATAGGTCGATAGCAATCACAGTACTTGAAGTAAGGGGCGGTTTGGTTTAAGATAAAAGAATGAACTGTAGTGTTGATAACCATTAATAACATAGACGAAACTTCAAAGTGCTGAGATATTTTGGTTGTATTTGGCCAGAAACCGAGCCGTCGACAGTCATTCGACAATGGAAACACGAGATGATAATACAAATGAATATGAATATGTGATGCATAAAACATGAGATGATCATATACTCAGTAGGTGGAAGAGTATGTATTTGATTACACTTTCACCATTGTATTGAATTTCTAGCCAAAAATAAAACTCTGACTACTACAGCAAAATGAGTTGGAGCAATAAGTACATCTTGGATTCTAAGGTAAATTCCGAGTTTGTGAGCGATAATTGCATCAAGTTCACGCTGTATCGGTTTCAGCAGACGAAGCTGCCTCTGCAGCTGCTGCTCTTTTCTTTGCAAAGTACTCATCAGCACGAGCTTGGTTCTTTGCAACTGACGGTTTGACCCATTTCTTCCTGCCGGGTAGTACAGTGAGAGTACAACCTGCAGCCTCGAGCTTCTCTTTTGCTGACTCGGAGAATGCACGAGCCTTTATATGCACCTTTGCGCTCAGCTCTCCTTCACCCAAAATCTGAAGACCGACAAAGCCAAACTTAGGAAACTCAGGTATAACGATATGCAGTACTCCCAAAAACGTATTCATGCTATCAAATACTTTATATAAAAACGGATCTCGTTCAAATCAAATTGAGTGTTGCGCGAACCATGGATTTGGTCGCAAATGTGTAGTGGTAGATTTAACGTATACAAAGTGCCGCGGAATATGAGAGTCCAGCGAAAAGTTAATCATTGAGCCTAGCATACTGACCTTTAATGGCAACTTTCTTTCCCTTCCAGATGGATTAATTATACCCCTGTTCGTCAATGACTCTAGAGAGACTTCTTCACCATCCTCAAATCCGGCAACCTCAATGTCTCGTAAGTTGACGGGCACAAACTTCGGCAGGCCAGCTTTCATGCCTGAACATGGGAAAGTATTGATGCACACAGATAAGCACGACTTAAAGAGTGCGCAATGCTTACTTAATATGGCCAGATCAACATCAGTCGAAATCTCGTCTGTGGAGTCTTTACAATTTTAATCAGGATATACGATACAGTTCTTTACAGATATCAATTATATGTCTGTTGACCCCAAAATCTTGAAAAGCAACAATTATATGTCACTCGAACTTTTCGAGCAGCCAGCAGTTCAGGCATGATCAAAGGAACTTGATACTTGCTTAAGGTAAAAGTCGGGAAAACAAGGTATGATGGCAATTGCAAAGAATTCAGTGCATATTTCAATTTTGTTACACTGCATACTTTGCAATTTTGCACGGTTCTCACAAATCAAGCGTGTTTCGTAAAACAAAGTTATCCTAGGGGTAAAACAAAGCTCTTCGACACCTCCAGAAAACTCTTACTAAGAAGATAATCAGTGCCCTAAAATGGAAGTAATGTCAGCCCTAACGACAACGAACTTCAGAACTAACGGGTTTAACAATATAACAACTCTCTCTTTAAACTTCAAGACAGACCTAAAGTGTAAATGAAAGTAATGACAGCCCTAACGACGACCAACTTCAGAACTATCGGGTGTAACACTTGAACTCTCTCTTTTAAGCATCAAGACAGACCTAAACTATAAATGAACGTCTAGTTACTACGACAAACATCATAATACTCCGTATATCATAACTAGATATACCTCGTTTGGCCAATTTTATTTCGAGGCATTTTTTGTCAGATGAAAATTTGTCGGGCTCACTCTTATATCCTACTTTTTCAATCCGTCAAACTGCGTTGAAGCAGACGAGGTAATTTCAGAGAGAGGTAGTAGCAGGATAGATATCTATCACCAATTCAATATCCCATAAAATTTCATTCAAATCTTCAAATTTAAACCTCACAGTAAAAGCAGTAATGCACAGAATCGAAACTCTAATTTTTGCACTATACCTAACCTGAGTAAAGACACTTAAATCTCCGATGAAATCCACCCCATATCGAACCAACCTTGTCACACATATTCAAACCAGCAACAACATTACCGACGCCTATGATATGAAACATGAAACCTGTTGTTAGGAAGTTAGGAACCAACTCAACCAAAAGCTTAAGCTGATGGTTGAAGGCCTAAGATCGATTATATACTCTAACATCTCTCGATTGAACGCATTCAATCGTTCCATTCAAAACATTGCATTCCTGATAGTAAGTTAAACCAAAAACCCCATTTCACCAAAACCATCACCAGTACAAAATTCTCGACAAACACGGTATACAGCTGAAAACACAAATTCTAGTGTGACGTCCAGTGGCATTGACAAGAATCATCATTTGAGGGCCAAAAAAAATCTCATTTTCTCCATGGTTGAGCTTCCCTTGAACTCCCTCTAGCTACAATTATCATTACCATTTCGCCAAACCGCGACAATTATTCAAAATTAAGTCCCAATAATCGTAAAAACGGTCACCTTTTAAAGGGTTTGTATATCATATCATAAAAATGAAGAGAATTTATACCTCCAGCAATACCACGCAATTTGGGAAGACGGCGATAAAGAGGCATTTGACCGCCTTCAAAACCGCGCATAACACCGGGACCGGACCGCGATTTCTGACCTCTCATACCAAACCCACAACTCTTACCTTGACCAGCAGCGTGGCCTCTACCCTTTCTTTTCGCCTTCTTTCTGGAACCCGGCTGCGGCCCCAAATTATCGAGCCGCAGACGGGTTCCCGACACGGTTACGCTCTCCCCGACCAATGCGGCTGATATTTTGACCTGGTTTCTGGGCCTTGCGGCGGTGGTGGTGGTGAGGGTGAGTTTAAGTGGGGTGAAGTTTGGTGGGCGGAGGTTGAGGGGGGTGCCTTTGAAGGTGGTTGATGGGTGGTTGTTGTGGTGGCGGAGTTTGGTGGTTGTTGATGGTGGATGTGTGGAGATTGAGAGGAGAGAAGCCATTGTTGAGTGTGGTGGTGTTTCTTATCACTTCAATTCACTTGTTTTATTTATGGATATGATTATAAAATTTTTGATATGTTTATACGATCCGATTATCCGAGTATTGTATCCGGACGTTACCGGGTCGTTTTTGGGTTGAGTTATTTTCGGTCCAAATATTCGGTGATAATTCGACTTGGGTGGAGTTAGGTTGGATCATTTTGAGTTCTGGTTTTATTTCAGGTCAATATTTTTTACTTTATTTTGGATTTGAGTCAGTTTGAATCATTCAGGTAACTTTGTTCGTTGGGTCATTTTCGGATCGGATATGGTGTGAATAATCTTACACCGCCTAATTCCGATAACAATTTAGTGGGAGATGATTAAAACATTCTACTCGGTAGGAAATGTACATCTAATCCTAACATTACATTACATACGGAGTATATGTTTTTAGGGAAAATTATTATTTATGTTACTCCGTATATGGTTTACCTCATAATAAGAATATTGTGAGAGTTACTCTAATCATATGAAGTAACTTGTGAAACAACTTCACACATATAACGTTTATTGGTGATTAAAATGTGACCACTTAACATTTAAAGTGACTATTTAAAACGCTTAATATGACCATTATTTTTAGATTTTAAAGTTATGACTTTAAAATGGACATTTAAGTGATAAAGAGATGCTTTTCCTTATCACAAGCAGTACATCGTACGCGTAAACCGTTTTATTTTAGACTTTACAACTACACAAATTTATCCCTACTAATCTTCCTTTCATCTTTATTTTCTAGAAAAATAACAAGACGTAAAATGCATTGTCCCCCTTCTTACATCCTAAAACATGGCCACAATTTCTCAAGTCTTTCGAGTAATTATTAACAACGGTCGAATGCCGTATCAAAGCTTTACATTTATGATACTTGCTCCGCCTCGTTTACAAATTACAGGCATTGCAGAATCGTCGTACGTTCTTCAACGATCTTATGAGTTAATTGCGGCCTTGCGGGCGGCTGGGTTTAATCGCAAATTAACAAGGAAATAACAAAAATCAAGACGAACATCGTTCATCAAGCCATTGAATAATGTCATCAAAAACTTTGGAAATAGCATCATCAGGTTCACCTTCAAGAATAGAATGATAACCTCCTTCATACAGTTTCAACGTCTTGTCGTTACTACTTGCTTGCTCATACAGAAACTTACTAACGTTTGGATCCGTCACCATATCCGCAGCTCCATGAATGACTAGTAACGGAGAACTCACCTGTAATTCGATTAACGACATAGAGCGGTCAGATTACATGCTAGCAATTCACATTGGCTTTACTGACAGAGGTCACAAAGAGTCTCTTACCCTTTGAGCATTTGACTCAATTTCTCTCGTGGCTTTCAAAAGTTCCATTGCCGTCTTTAGCCGTACGCGATCAGAGTAGCAAATCATGTTGTAATAAGCCTAAAAAAGGACACGAAATGGAGAGTTCTTAACAATCACATTCTTTGAGCCATAATGAAATTATGACTACAATTACGTGGCTTTTTTAAATTAGTTGTCGAGAATTGCGTGTTTTGTGCTTTGAAGTTATAAATTGAAATGAGTCTGAGGGAGTAAATATGTCGAGAAAAAGAAAGGCAACAAACCATTTTTCTGTACTTCAAGTTTCTAAAGGCAAGCTCGGCTAGGTCTTTCGTTTCAAAGAACTTGACTTCGGGAAGAACGTTTGACAGGACATTAGCAACTTTCAATACTGCTTCAGGAGGCAGCACTTCATCTGAAACCTTGAAATCAAGCAAAAGATCTCAGATTAGCACAATTTCAGAAGTTCGCTTAGCAATTACTCCGTAACATTGAGAAAATCTGCAGTCGCAAATGAGGATATAGACAGATTAACTATTCAAAGTGACTTGATCTTTTAATTAAATACACAAGGAAATACGGAGTTATATATATGTGGATGATCTCGTAGGATTTTAAATTTAAAAGCACAAAATAGTAAGCTCTGACGGGGTACTAACTTCCGCCCGTACATGATGATTTGTCAGATTTCAAACGTAGTTTTTCGACTGAGGATTACTCCGTATAAATTTACTCGAATTTCAACTCTAATGCGGATTCCCCATGTAGGTGTACATGAGTCATATAACGGAAATCTATCTGAATTCAAGTCGATATATATTCTGTGCCAAGTGCCAACAGATAGCCAGCATTAGGAAAGCCAATTGTTCGCGTTTCAAACCAGGTGACCGCGATTAAATCACTAGTTTACACACAAATTTAACTTTTATACAGAGTACAAAGAGTTTGTGTCGAGGTTGCTTACTTTACACATTGGGGCCACAAGAATCATTCCGTCCCACCGATCTGGCTCCTTGAGATGCGTTTTCAAAGCAACCGCTCCGCCCATTGATTGACCGAAAATAAATCGAGGCAATCCTTTCACTTCAGGTCTACCTGTTAGCTCATGTACCATATTGATCAATGACAATTTCGCAACTACTCAAGCTAGGTTATAAGCATCCTTAGCAAAGCGGTAACATCACGGACCTTTTATTTTTGAAAATTGCTCAATCACGTTATCAACTAAATCGTCAAATCTTGGAATATATCCATGCAATCCATCAGAAAGGCCAAAACCAGGATGGTCAACCGCATAGACTGCATACCCAGATCCCGCAATTCTTCTCGCGATACCTAAAACAAGCATAGTTTTAATCATCGATTAATGACAACGTAATTTGGCACTTTGCACTGTTAAATTTGTGTGAAGGCCATCGCACCTTCGAATAAAAACGTGCACGTATCACCGTATCCATGACAAAAACAAACAGCCCCTTTGATTTTTTCCGACTCGTTTGGCAACCAGCTCTTACAGAAGATCTCTTGTCCTTTGTAATTCATTTCGTACCACTACAAAGGTCGCTCAAATACATCATTAGGTCAATATGGTTGTGATAACTTATATCAGCAATTCTCTCGAGATTTGAAACCGACCAACTCAACCAAAAGATTAAAACCGACCAACTCAACCAAAGGCTTAAGCTAATGTTTCGAGTCCATGATCAGTTTTATATGCATTCCTAAATCAATACTGAAATCGAACACGATTTTCACAGGACTTTCCTTTGAAACTTTCTCCAGTGCAACCATTTCTTCCCTTTTTAGTATAAGAATACTACTTCAAATTTTACCTTATTTTCCAAGTAATTATCTCATTTAACTTAGTCCATAATTACTTAAAAGTACTAAAATTATGAATAATTAATTACTTTTTCCTCTTCAAAATTTCACAATTTAGACACAAGTTGAAGAAAACAAAACAATACCAAAACAATATACAAATATAAAATCTAGAAATCTCATAGCAAAAGCTTAAATCTTTTCAACTAAATGTCCAAACTTTATTAGAAATAAATAAATAATTAAACAACCAAGATCAATTAAAATTACCTCTTCTGTTCTGATCCCAGATGATGCAAACTATTCACAAAAAACAAAGACCAAAGTCAAAAATAAAAATAAATAAATAAAGTTACTTTTTTTTTTTCCAAAAAATTCAAAAAAAAAAAACATGGGAAACCTTAAACAAGACATGGTCAAGTTGTTGGTGAAATTGAAGAAAAGCAGAACGAAGTTGACGACGAGCAGGAGCATGGTCTAAATTTACAGAATCAATTTTACGATACAAGTCATCACTCAAATCTTCAAGCCCTTTTTTCCTTGTTTTTTTGGGGATTAAATTGAATTTAGGGGGATTATTTTGGGCCGTTGATTGCTGGCACTTGATCATCCATCTTTGTTGTTGTTGTTGGTTTTTAATGGTGGGTTTATTATTAGTAGTGTTGCAGAATAATGGTGAAGATTTTAAGACTGTTGTTGAGGTTGGAAAAACCATTGTTTTTGTTGTTGTTGAGATGTGTTTTTGGTTTGGTGGTGGGTTTTTTTGGAATGTTGTAAAGGCTGAATTTGTGATGAATATTCATAAGTTGAAAGATTTTAATAAAAACGAAGTACTCCGTAGTGTCTTATGAATTTTATGGGTGTAATTCACCACATGTATTAATGTGACACAACATGTGATTAATGTGGACACTCTTTTTTGGCATTTTCTTTTTTTTTTTTTTTTGGCTTTTCAATTCTTTTCACATCGAATTATAATAGTATTAAATTTGTATAGATTTTGATTTTGATTTGTAATTTATAAATCTTTATATTATCTATACATTTGATTTTGATTTTGATTTGTAATTTAAAAAATCTTTATATTATCTATACTCTTTAAATGAAAAATCTTTTAAAATAAAAACATTATAGTCTTTATTTAAAGATAATATACAGTGAACTCAGAATTATACTCCGTATCAAATATGGTATCTATTCAAAAAGTAAAAAACATTATGAATGTTATGAATAAGAGAGATTGATAGAGAGTAAGAGAAGATTAAGAGGGGATTAGAGAGAATAGGATCATTTTATTCCATATGATAGGTTATGTATATATAGTACATGGGAGATCTAGGGTTACTCAAAACCCTAATTACATAGAATAAGACTGATGGGTTGGCGCCAGACATCCATATCATAACACTCCCTTGGATGCATTACTAAAAACACGTCTTCATTAAAATCTTCCTAAAAACCACATGGGGAAAACACTAAATGGGCTTAAAAGAACAACATTTTCAAAACATGCATAAACGATAAGCGCTCGTTAAAACCTTTCCATGGAAAACCCAATGGGACAAAACCATGGTTAAGGAAAAAGAGACAAATACGTGTCTACTCCCCTGATTTATCAGATCCGTTGCTTGACTTGTCTTGGCCCATAATAACGAAACTTTTGTCTTCAAGAAATAATTCTTCGTAGTAGATAAATTTGAAGTAATCTTTGATCAAATAAACCATGACCACCATTTTTCCTTTCAAAGCTCGCAATATGCAGAAGACCGTAATGTTCTCGACTTCATTTGAAATAATAATTTGATTTTCTTGCTTGAGAATAATTTCTTTCCACCATTCATAGGCATATGTGCAATTGCCTATAACACTTGTCGTCCAAACAAAGTGATAATCACAAATATCGCCAATTTGTGTGTTGACCTGCTGCCTCATTAAAAACCTCGCTAGGAAAAACCCTTTGGGACAAAAACCTAGTCGAAGGGAAAAAAAGTGCAGCAACCATTCATACTTTATTGAATAATTTTATCTCTTCAGGAGATACTTTTATAGAATTAGTATAAGAATCTAAAATCCGCAATAAGTATTTGAAGTAGATCGATCACATGGATTAATAATCCCATCATGAATCGATTTTATCCCTCCAATATTATGGTTCTTCGAAACCGTGAATTCCTTTACTGTTGTAACCATTCAAAGCATTTCACAGTCTCAAACTTCAGGTTGAGACAACAAGGAATGAATTTCAACTCTTCAAGAGTTTTAGAGTTCCTCTATATGAATTCAAACCATAGAATTCAATTATACTACTCCGTAGTATTAACTTGATGCGCCCTATAACCGCAATCATTATAGAGGTTCATGAGTTTCCCGAAAACTCAATTGATTCGTCATTACCAATTTGACGATCATCCATCATATACTCCTATATGGAGTTACAAATCGTAGGAGCATATATCTCCTTATAAACATTTGTATATATAAACGAAAACATTGTCAATCATGAGTATGCATATGACATGAACTAAGAGTTAACGTATATATGTTCTAATACATGCAATAATTTGGTATCGAAACTAAAATGTATATGCAAATGATGAACTTATTCTCTATATGCATATGATGACTCGATAATGCAAATTGTACAGTTTTCGAACCAAATACCATGATTTTAATGGACTCCATGTCCTTAGATAGACTTCAAGTCTATGAGCTCTTTTCCAACCATATATTATGTCGACAAGCAAAATTGACTTACGTATTAGATGCCTATCATCTAGTCCATTCGGTCATGCGCGCAAATGCAAATGCATATCGGTTTCTTACACGTATCGATACCATTTTATCATCTCGTGATATAGTCAGTACTGATTGATGATATCTGAATATATGTGGTACCATAATTCCATTTACTTTCCAATATAGGCTATCTATTGTCATTCAGATATCTATGTCACTTCCAAGGCATCCCAATTTATATAGATGTACCAACTGCTTATTTTTGCCACCAAAATATGTAAACCGATATGACTTTCATGCTACACCCCGTGTGTATATGTTGTTCAATTGGGCAAGATTTTTAATGTTCATTACAAATATTTTTCCTGACTAATCTATAGCTCGATACGCCTTAGACCAGGTCATACATGTCTATAGTCAAATCATAAATTTCAATGAATGAACATACCGCAATTCGATAAGGTGATCGAGCCGGTATACTTTAGTACATCCTCATAACCAAATGAGTTCCAGCATTTTCATTTTTACGGACCTCTATTTGATGTACATTATATTTCAAATAAATCACTGAACTTTTGGTTCAGTTGAGGATCAAAAACCAATTGTCCGTTTTTACCAGCTTTCCTTATCATCCTCCCCCTAAGGTGGTAAAACTATCAACACCGGATAGATTTAATGGGCAATCGATCACTATAACCACCTTATATAACATCACATATCCTTTTTATGCCATAATCATAAATTTATTCAAAGGATAGAACATGGAGAGTCGAATCGTATTATGCAGTTGGCATAAGTGCTGAATTATAATGCCCAATTTAGGAGATCAAAAACTTTATGTCATAATTAAACTGTGATAATCTCCGATCACATGAATTACTCGTATGTGACTAAATGTCACTTAATATATTTTAATCCATACATGAACATTTAATTTCGAGTAATATATTCAGATCTCCAATATAATATCAATATACTCAATCTCAATGTACAGTCTTGCCATTAAAACCCTTTAATAATACATGAGAGAGTTTCAGCACTTTATTGTTTTACCTTTAGAATAAACTCCACGTTTATCAATACGGGTATAATTAGAACCCGGATGGCCTTTATCGTCACATCTTAAGTATTTCATGTCAACATTTCTTTGTCAAAACCGTGACAAATTTTCACAAAATTGGCTACGACCCAACCAATTCGCTTATTTAAATACCAAACTTGTTGACTGAAATTATAGTGCTAAACTTCCAGTTAGCAATAATTCATCGTGTAATTTTAACATTTGGCTAAATAAATCTATGATGTGACTTGAGACACTAACCAATGTGTCTCATTTATATTGGCAAGACTTATATGTCTCAATATTCCTTTTGTGAATATATCACATTACTCGTTTTGAGTATCAGATAAATCAGAACTAATTATTAGGATAATCTCAGCTCTTTTTAGTTAATTTATCCATCCTTCCAGCGGATGTAGCGATTGCAATGATTTTAGTGATTATTCCCTCACAATATATATTGATCACATATCGCTTGCATTTATCCCACACCATTGTTGGTGGACATATGAAATATCAAACAAGATCATAGATCTTTGTGAATGTTTAGGACTAGCCACTTAGTCCCTCAACCACATGAAGTGATATAATATTTATCCATTTCAATTCATATGTAATGTCATATTCACTTCGGGGAATAATGACGACCATTTGTCAATCAAAAACATTCACATTTTCCATTAATAACTCATCATTTTTCGATCCACTCAAAGATCAATATCAATTCAAATTATTGTGGAACCCTTTTGTTCATACAATGTATCGTCCCTAAGACGATATTATTCGCATATGAGAAAGAGTATGATTTTTCTCCCATTTCTCAAATTTGTACATCGTCTCGCATAATGAGATTGACACGCCTTTCGCGTTATGTATCCTTTTAATATACAATTTAGGCTCAAAACACCATGACATTAAGCTCAATTAAGGCCACATATTAGATTTAAGAAAACCACATTACTCATCCTCAAAAGAGGTTTCATTAATTCAATTGCGAATTTAGCAATTCATAAATTACACAAGTGGAACTCCGGCCACTGACATTTACATGTGGACTTCCGGCCACTAATTTTACATGTGAACTTCTAGCCACGAACAATATTATGTGATTTGAACAGTATTTCTCAAACTTTGAACTTCAGGCCAAAGTCTTACTCCACAGGATAAATATTTGGAACTTCAGGTTCAAATTTATATATGTCATACTTTAAGCCTAAAACTCTTGATCACCCATGTCAAGATCAGTTTTAATAGTGATATCATGGCAAATTTATTTGCTCATTCATGGGATCTCCGGCCCAAAATTGTATTTAAATTAATTGTATTTCAAATAAAAATAGTCCATATGACTAAATTAAATAACACTCATGGGATCTCCGGCCCAAAAATTATATGAACATATCATATATAGTCGGCATGACTAATTTGTGGTTTGAGCATTGTTCATCATCCCACTTCCACGGGAGAGAATTTTAAAGTTTATTTGCTCAATTTATGATCAACCTCGAGGTCATATTATCCTTAGCCACTTCTGGTGGAAGAACAATTTTAGTTAATTAGTTGTCACTTTTGACCATAACTGTGGTCAAACTCTCAATGACCTTAACCCTGTTCACATTCTCAACCTCTCTCTATGGGAGAAAAAGTTTAACCAAAACTTATTAGATCGTTTCCGCGATCATATTATCAACTACTACAAGTAGGAGAAAAGATTTACACAAAAATTTAATTTGTAACCGTCTTTGCGGCCACATCCGCGCCCACGTCCCGTACGTGGGGGAAAATTTTAAATTATAAGTCAGATCTCGATAATGACCACTTCCGGTGGAAACAACGATATTAGATGAAATCTGATTTAGACCATCTCCGCAGTCATATCCTCAATCACATCCCGTATGTGGGAGGAAATATTACATTCGCTTCCGGGAATGTCATTATATAAATCTCATAATTTTTCCAATCCTTTTGTACAAACTATAAGTTGACATTATATTATAAACAATATCACAATCATGTATATATTAATCAGTCAAGTTCATTATGAGTAGTAATTAAAGTATATAAACCGTATAAACTTTCAAAGCATCGATGAGCAATCACGCATATGAAAAACATAGCCCTAACATCACAATGCCAATTATATACTACATGATTAAGTGAAATAATTTGCTACATCATAAACCAAAGAAATAAATATATATTACAGAGTAATGGAAAAGAGTAGACACGCAGCAAAAGAGTAATGGAAAAGAAAGACATAATCATTACCTTAATTACTTAATCAAAACCCAAGACTTACAAAGACACACCGACTTAACATATGCATCATAAGGAAAGAAAACAATGACTCATCACAAGTCAACCATCATCATGTAGCAAACTCACAGAAACTATGCTTCATTGTCATAATATATATGTTTAGTCTATGTGTACAGCCTATACACAATAATTAAGATACAGGAAATATGAACATAATACTCCCTCTGTTCAACAATATAAGTCGTTCTCACTTTTCGAGACGACAACTTCTCTCATCGATATCTCCCAAAATATAAAAGATAACATGATGAAAATGGTACTCATATGAAAACATTTTTCGTGAGGAATTTAATGGTATAATTTTTGTAATTTTTCAACCAGTAACTTTTTGTAAAAACAAAAAACAAAGGCTTACATTGAAAAACGAAAACGACTTATATTTCTGAACAGAGGGAGTATTTACGAAATATTCTTAACATGATATACTCCGCATACTCCATGTAAATTGTAAACATATATACAAAAGAGGGGACATAGCATGACTTGAGAACACGTAGCAAATATATATGTAGGTATGTAACAAGTATTTGAAAGCAATATTTAAATATCATCATTGACTTTATGAGATTTACACCAAAGATAGGTTACTAATTGATTCATGAAAGATAAATGAAATCAAGACTTGATAACACGTATTCCGTAAGCATGACAAAATATTTAATCATTACATGCATTAAACTGTAACACAATATAGGTTGGTTATTAATTTATTATTGATCATGTGCTAAAACCAAAATTTATGCAGTGCAATTCTTTTAGAGATTATAATGTTGTTTAAGCAAATTTTAGGAACAATTATAGAGACGTACCTCAAGTAATTAAATATTAAAAAAAATAAGATCTGATACGAACCTCCAGATTATCAGATCTAAATTATTTAATCAAGTCATCGTGCTGATAACGTGTTATGAATAAGAGAGATTGATAGAGAGTAAGAGAAGATTAAGAGGGGATTAGAGAGAATAGGATGATTTTATTCCATATGATAGGTCATGTATATATAGTATATGGGAGATCTAGGGTTTACTCAAAACCCTAATTACATAGAATAGTATAATGGGTTGGGCCTTGTACATCCATATCATAACAATGAATATGTTAGCATAATAATAGCCTCCTTATAATGCATTGTTTAGCTCGTATTCGTCTAATTTTCATGCGCATAAGTCATAGTTTAAGCTCGTTTTTTGTCGTTTTCGCTCGTTTCCCGTCTTTTCGCTTTGAATTTCCGCTTTTGGACGAGGTACTGCTCTATATTGGTTGTATGTAGGTACTCGGGAGCACACACGGCGAATTAGAGCAAAAGAAACAAGGAGGAATCGAGAAGGAAGCAAGAATAGCAAGTTTGGAGAGTAAGTGGGCGACACACAAGTCGATGAGGCGAGATGTCGCCCATGGGGCGAGATGTCGCCCATGGGGCGAGTTGGTCGCCCGGTCCACCCCCAGGTCGCCCACCCACTGCCCTGTTTCACGCGACTTATTTTGGCTTCATTTTGGAGCGACTATATATACTCTAAACCCTCATTTTTCATTCCTAAGTAATTTCTAAGTAATAAAACAACATTTTAGAGTGATTTTAGAAGGTATTATCTAGGGTTTAAGTTTTTTTTGGAGATTATTATTGTTGCTCAAGTTGAAATTTGGGTGAATCGGTCTCGGTTTTTCTTCAATTATTATTATTATCCAATTCTCTTCTCTAATTAGGGTATTATTTCTCATCTCTCCTTCTTATAATCAATTAGTTTTGATGTTTGTAGTAGTTAGAGTTTATAAATTGTAGAAACTTGTTGGATTCTATTTTATTATATATAATCATCTTGATTTGGATTTGATTTTGTGTTTTTGGTTGCTATTTCTCACTCCTCTTACTTTTTGTTCATCAAAGATTGAGTCTTTAAGTATGGGTTTTGTTTGGTTGATGATTATATGCCTTGATTTTGTTGTTTTAACCATGATTAGTGAGTAGTCCTCTAACTAGGGGTTGATTATCCCCTAATCGCCTAAGTCATGCATTAAAACCTTTTAAAAGATGAGGATTGTGGGATTTGTGTTCTTTATATGGGGTAAATAATCGCTTTGGGTTGAGGAATTGATGGGTTTTGAATCCTTGACCGTTAATGGAAGTTAGCTAGATTTTGACCTCTTTGCTCGCTCATTAGTGACTAGAAATTGTTGAACTCGGAAGGGTAAATCGTCTCTAGGATCCTCTTATATCGACCTTGACCATGGGAATGGAAGGGGGACGACCTTAGGGTACCGTCACGCTTAATGCCTCTAGGTTGGGTGGAATTACTACGGGAGTAGAGTCGAGCCTAGACTAGGGAGTCTTAGAATTGAACCCGGACGGGAGAATTTTGGGTAGTTATATGGCGAGTCCACATGAATCCCTTGATCCTCGTTTGAATATTTATTCTCTCATTGCATGACTAAGGTATTAAGGTGGAGAAATCGACCCCTAGTCCTTAAATCATCGTATAACTCCTCGCTTATTCCTTAGTCCGTTCATTTCCTTAGTTAGTACTCGTTTTTTTAGTTATTATAATTAGTTAGCTTGAGTAGAATTGTGTAGTTATCTTATCTTATCATATCTCTTCGGTCTAGATAAACATATATTCAAACACATTCATAATCACTCTCACTCCCTTGTGGTTCGACCCTCTCTAACGCTACAATCGACAACGTGCGCTTGCGTGAGAGGTTATTTAAAACCGTAACAAGTTTTTGGCGCCGTTGCCGGGGTTCAAGGTGTTATAAGTGTAGTTTGTTTTTGTTTAGACTAGATCACTCTCTTTTGCACACTACGGTGTGCCGTCTTTTGTTACTAACATCTTTGTTTAGTGTTGTTTTGCATGAGTAGACGGGCTCTCGGGTTACCACCACTTTACCCTATTAATCCCGAGATTGAAGCTACCGTGCGACACCTAAACGCGGAAAGAAGGAATCGACTTAATATTTCTCCTCCACGTGATCCTTCTCCTCCGTCTTCATCGTCTTCGTCATCTTATACTTCTATCTCGGGTGAAGAGAACCCTTATATTGAGTTCAATTTGGTTGAAGACCCTCCTTCTCCACCACCAATGGAAGCGTCAATTCGTGATCAAAGTGCTCCGGGAGCACCGGGTAATTCTTCGATTTCGAGGCCTCCGGTGAACGCAAACAATTTCGAATTGAAGACTACTCTTATTCAATTTGTCCAACAAAATTCCTTCTTGGGTTTGCCAACGGAGAGCCCGACCGAGCATATTAGTACTTTCTTGGAGGCTTGTGATAACGTCAAGATAAACGGAGCTTCTGACGATGCCATTAAACTTAGACTTTTCCCGTATTCTCTTCAAGGGCGAGCCAAGGAGTGGTTAAGGGCTCAACCTTCAGATAGTTTCGATACATGGGCTAAACTTCAAAAGGCCTTCCTTCTAAGGTTTTTCCCACCCGGAAAAACGGCCAAATATCGGAACGACATGTCTACCTTCACCCAAGAGGACCATGAATCCCTTTATGAAGCATGGGAAAGGTTTAGTGATTTGAAGAGGCAATGCCCTCACCATGGCATTCCTCCTTACTTGCTCGTGCTTTATTTCTACAATGGGATTCGGCCGGAATACCAAACCGGATTAAATGCGGCGGCCGGAGGTGCTTTTGACATGGTAAATCCCAACGAAGCTTTGGAGATTATCGAAAGAATGGCATCGAATTCTCACAATTGGAATATGGACAGTCGAAGCGTAAAGAAGAAGGGTAATGACTCGGTCCAAGCTTTAAGCTCCAAGCTCGATGACTTGACGAATCAATTTTCCAAATTCATGGGTGGCGGTTCGAGTTCGTCTAACGCCCCACTACACCTTTCATGTCAACTTTGTGGTGTTAAGGGTCATGAAGCGGCCGAATGCTTGAATGTGACGGAGATGGAGCAAGCTAATGCTATGGTGGGTCGACAACGTCTTGATCCTTACTCAAACACATATAACCCCGGCTACGCTTTCTACCCTAACAACTCTCAAAACACCTCACGACCTCATCAAAACACCTACAATAATCAATCACAACAAAATTCATTCAACCCACCCGGTTTTCATGGTCGACTTCACCCTCCAAATAACTTTCATCCACAACAAAACATCCAATTTCAATCACGAGCATCACAAAATCCTTTGAACCCTCATCCACCTCAAAGACCGGTTTTGGATCAAGCCGTAGAGCAACTAATGATCTCAAATTCGAACTTCAATCAATTCATGGTGGCCCAAACGCGGATAAACGATGAAATTCGAGCATCTCAAAAGATGAGCGAGACCCAAATCGCTCAACTTTCTCAACAAATCACCGAGATGAACTCTAATCCAGGTCGATTCCCGGGACATACCATCCCGAATCCGAAGGATCAAAAGCATTGTAACGCGGTAACTTTGAGAAGCGGTAAAGAGTTGGTTGAGGTTGAAAAACCGAAGAAATCAAAGGGTAAAAAAGTCGAAATTGAGAATGTTAAGAAACCTTGCTTGTCTAAGGGCAATGGCGATGTGGTCATTGAAATTGATGATGAAACGAATGAGTCGAGAGACACTCCACCTTTAAGGGTGTACACTCCTCCGGTTCCATTTCCTCAACGCCTCGCTAAGGCAAAAATGGAGCAAAAGTATGGAAAATACTTGGATATCTTGAAGAGTTTGCATGTTGATGTCCCATTTTTGGATTTAATATCCGAGATCCCGTCCTATGGAAAGTTCTTGAAGGAACTTATCACGAAGAAAAGAAAGCTTGACGAAGCTCAAACGGTGACTCTCTCCCACGAGTGTAGCGCCATCTTGTCAAGCAAGCTTCCTCAAAAGCTTGACGATCCGGGTAGCTTCTCGATTCCTTGCTCCATTCAAGGCGTGAAGATCAAAAGAGCCTTATGTGATTTGGGGGCAAGTGTTAGTTTGATGCCTTTTTCCACCTTCAAGAGGTTGAATTTAGAGGATTTGAAGCCCACAAGAATCTCTTTGCAACTAGCGGATCGGTCGGTGAAGTATCCTATTGGCGTTATCGAAGATGTTCCCTTAGAAGTGGGAAAGCTTGTGATCCCATGTGATTTCTATGTCATGGATATGCCCGAGGACCATCATGTGCCTATCATCTTAGGTCGCCCTTGTTTGGCAACGGGTGGAGCTAACATCGATGTCAAGAGTGGGAAGCTTTCGCTTGAAGTGGGAAATGAGAAGGTTGAGTTCGAACTCAACAAGTCCACTAGTCCTTCCTTGAGTGGCACTATGAATGAGAAGAACAAGAGCTCTCCAAGTAAACTATCTTTGGAGAAGAATACTCAAGAAAGTGTCAAGTGCATCTCACTACCGTTTTTGACAAAGAAGGTTAAGGCAAATGAGAAGAAGGTTGGAGAGAAAAGGAAGATGGTTAAGGACCACTATTCAAATGAGATGAGTGAAGTGCTTGGAGGGATTCAATCTCTTGTTTCAATGTTGTCGAAGGTAGTTCATGCTCAAAACGGGAAAAGGTTGAAGGTAGGAAGAAAACCAAAAGGGAATGGATGTCTTGGGCATCCAATTGGTGACCCCGGTTAGGTGACTAATGAGAAGAGTCAAGCTAGTGACTATAAAGAAGCGCTTCTTGGGAGGCAACCCAAGTAATAAATTGTTTTTGCTTTCACTTTTCTTTTGTGTTTGCCTATATTTGTAGGTAACGCTCTCTCCATCAAACTCGGTGGGTTTCACAAGCATTTTCAAGCTACCTTCTTTGGTGATTCCACTCGAGCTCTCCTTGGTAATATTCTAATTCCCTTTTTCCATTACACCCCTTCCCCTAGCATTTACATTGAGGACAATGTCTAGTTCTAGTGTGGGGGAGGACGCTTTGCTATACTTGGTGGATTTGGAGATTATGGTTTTGTTGTGCAATGTTGTGCTGAGGAGTTCGGAGAACGTGTTAGTGTATATATACGCTTTTGTTGTCTTTTCCTATTTTTAAAAACCAAAAAAAAAAAAAATTGAAATTTTTTCAAAATTCCTAAAAATTGAAAAAAATTTGAAATTTCCAAAAAGAGGTCCAAGTTTAATACTTTTACGCAAATTGTTAATTATCTAGCTCGTCACTTGATTGAAAACGCTTATTAGAGTTACTTAATTATGCATGCTTGAATTGTTGATAACCAAACTTTTAGGGGCTTTTTGGTTGTGTTTTCACTTCCGTTTTTCACCCTCGTTGGATAAGTACCTACGTCATCTAGTTTCAAGGTGACCGTTTCGACTCGACTACCACAAAATTTCACAAAAAAAAGGAGTTAAACACAATAAAGACCTCATCTCATGTCTACTTTTGCAAAGTGCTTGCTTTATAATGTTGATTTTGGTTTCCCATTGGTTTCTAATAAGGGTTGTGGTGACCACTTCGATGCCTCAATAACGGTCAAAAATAGGCCGAGAGGTAAAGAGTGAATACCCGTAAGCTATTGTCGAGTACTTGCTTCGAGCCGAGAAAACTTGCGGCGAGTTAGTGACAATTAGTGAGCGTGGGATTAGCCACACCCGAAAAAAAAAAAAAAAAAAAAAAAAAAAAAAAAAAAAAAAAAAAGAACGTGTGTTAATAATTCGGGAGCCACATTTTCTAAGCACTTGTTTCCTTTTGAGATGACATTATAGTCGAGTTGATTCGGGACGACCCTTCCTCCTAATTTTGGAGGCGAAACGAGATACTAAGGTCTTTGAACGCGAGGTTCATTAATTTTCCATCATCCCCCACATCCGTTTTGGTCCCGACGAGTTTGGTTCATTAAACAATACTTGCATGCATGATTTAAAGTTACACTACTTTGCCTTTTTATTCAAGTGACCTTTTAGGTTTTTAACATTATTGCGTGATTAGTATCCTTGCTCGTGTAGAGAGCAAGGAAGCCACCTAGATGAGGAGGTAGGCTAATTTCTTAACCGAATCGACTTTATTTCGTTTGATCTTGTGCTTAATTGTTGGTGTCGATTCACATTTTTGAGCAAGACCCCACTTGCCTTGCACGCAACACTTCTTCCTCATGAGTGTGGCGTTGTGAGTTGAAGGGGCGGAGCGAGCCCGCTAATTGCCGCGTATCGGATGTATTGTATAGCTTAGTTGTTAGATTTCTCGCTAGTTAGTTCATAGTTTAGTCGTCTTGACTTGTGTGCTTTGTTTTACTCGAGGACGAGTAAGAGTTCTAGTGTGGGGGAATTTGTTAGCATAATAATAGCCTCCTTATAATGCATTGTTTAGCTCGTATTCGTCTAATTTTCATGCGCATAAGTCATAGTTTAAGCTCGTTTTTTGTCGTTTTCGCTCGTTTCCCGTCTTTTCGCTTTGAATTTCCGCTTTTGGACGAGGTACTGCTCTATATTGGTTGTATGTAGGTACTCGGGAGCACACACGGCGAATTAGAGCAAAAGAAACAAGGAGGAATCGAGAAGGAAGCAAGAATAGCAAGTTTGGAGAGTAAGTGGGCGACACAGTGTCAGTAGGGGCGAGATGTCGCCCATGGGGCGAGATGTCGCCCATGGGGCGAAGCCGTCGCCTTGCCCACCTCAGGTCGCCCACCCACTGCCCTGTTTCACGCGACTTATTTTGGCTTCATTTTGGAGCGACTATATATACTCTAAACCCTCATTTTTCATTCCTAAGTAATTTCTAAGTAATAAAACAACATTTTAGAGTGATTTTAGAAGGTATTATCTAGGGTTTAAGTTTTTTTTGGAGATTATTATTGTTGCTCAAGTTGAAATTTGGGTGAATCGGTCTCGGTTTTTCTTCAATTATTATTATTATCCAATTCTCTTCTCTAATTAGGGTATTATTTCTCATCTCTCCTTCTTATAATCAATTAGTTTTGATGTTTGTAGTAGTTAGAGTTTATAAATTGTAGAAACTTGTTGGATTCTATTTTATTATATATAATCATCTTGATTTGGATTTGATTTTGTGTTTTTGGTTGCTATTTCTCACTCCTCTTACTTTTTGTTCATCAAAGATTGAGTCTTTAAGTATGGGTTTTGTTTGGTTGATGATTATATGCCTTGATTTTGTTGTTTTAACCATGATTAGTGAGTAGTCCTCTAACTAGGGGTTGATTATCCCCTAATCGCCTAAGTCATGCATTAAAACCTTTTAAAAGATGAGGATTGTGGGATTTGTGTTCTTTATATGGGGTAAATAATCGCTTTGGGTTGAGGAATTGATGGGTTTTGAATCCTTGACCGTTAATGGAAGTTAGCTAGATTTTGACCTCTTTGCTCGCTCATTAGTGACTAGAAATTGTTGAACTCGGAAGGGTAAATCGTCTCTAGGATCCTCTTATATCGACCTTGACCATGGGAATGGAAGGGGGACGACCTTAGGTGCGAATCACGCTTAATGCCTCTAGGTTGGGTGGAATTACTACGGGAGTAGAGTCGAGCCTAGACTAGGAGTCTTAGAATTGAACCTGACTGAGAATTTTGGGTAGTTATATGGCGAGTCCACATGAATCCCTTGATCCTCGTTTGAATATTTATTCTCTCATTGCATGACTAAGGTATTAAGGTGGAGAAATCGACCCCTAGTCCTTAAATCATCGTATAACTCCTCGCTTATTCCTTAGTCCGTTCATTTCCTTAGTTAGTACTCGTTTTTTTAGTTATTATAATTAGTTAGCTTGAGTAGAATTGTGTAGTTATCTTATCTTATCATATCTCTTCGGTCTAGATAAACATATATTCAAACACATTCATAATCACTCTCACTCCCTTGTGGTTCGACCCTCTCTAACGCTACAATCGACAACGTGCGCTTGCGTGAGAGGTTATTTAAAACCGTAACAGAATAGTTTTCATTTTAAAAGATTTTTTGTAAGCAATAATTTGTACTCATATAATTCAATTGTATAAATCATTTACAAATAATTTAAAATTTGTACAAAAAGTAAATACATTTTGGCTCACATATTCTAGTTTATTGTTGCCTAGAGTAATAAGAATCCATTTTATGGAAACACACAGAAATTACCTAAAAAGAAAATGAGTTTACGCCACCAGGTGGTACTTAAACTCAGTACCACCGAGGATAAAATTGTAAATTACATAATTTTTTTATTTTCCTCTTTTATATTTTGAATTTCAAATAAAATAATAGGTAAGGGTAATTTAGACATTCTATATTATAAATTAATTTTAGTTTATATTAATAATTGGAAATGAGGTTCTAAGATTAAGATAGGGAGGTGTTTTTTTTTTTTTTTTTTTTTTTTAATTTAACTCAATCAATATGTTGACTATTTGCTAAATTTTCTCTAACAAAAACACTTCATTAAGTTCCAGTAATTAGGAAGATAATTGTAGCAATTTAACGAATAGAATTGATCTATAGATAATACAAAGTACAAATACAGATTTGGAAAAAAAAAAAATGAAAGCAAATGATTCAACGTTGAGCTACTATTTGAATAAAATTTCAATCGCTAGGTGTATAGTGTTGACTGTTGAGTGATAGAATATCTATGTTAATTGGGTCTAAATTACCCAATTTAAAATTTATCTCAGAATTATTAGTTTTATGTTACATTCTACTTTATTAATCACTAGGTGAATAATATAAATTGAACACAAATATGATTTTTCTTTAAATTATGACTAGTTGGCGTGCCCGTCCCCGTCCGGGCTATCTATCATTATTATTAAGATTTAAAAATAGGTATAAAATGTAATTTTTATATATTTTTTCTAGTTTATATATTTACCATTTATGATATAATTTTCTATGATATTTAATATGACAAAATTTCTAAAATATAAATACTAAGGCCATGCTCTTTCATTTTTTTTTTTTTTATTATTTTAAAATATAACTTACTTATATTTTTTTTCTCTTAACTTAAATAATTAATCCAATATATTTAAGGCAAAATATGTATTCTTCAATTTTGGTATCCTACAATTTTAAGGATTCCAATTGTAGATTTTTAGTATTATATTTTAGATTACATATGTTAATTATACTACACCATCTTCTTCTTTTTTTTTTTTTTTTTTTTATTTTATTTTTTTTTTTTTTTTGTTAATTACATATATTCTCTTTTTGTTACGTTAAAATGGGGTAGTAAAGAAATTGGAATTTTGTCATTAAATCAAACTTTACCCTATCGCTATACTAAACATGTTTTTTTTTTTTGTCTTTCTTAATTAGCAGATGTTCTCATACAAAATTGAGATGAACAATCAATCAAAACTTAATACTATTAAACTAACTAAAAGATTACGCATTACAAATATTATTATACAACCATATCTAATAACTTGATTTAAAAATAAGATAATCGATAGATATTGTACATCACTTTTACCTTTCATGTTACATATTCTTACCTTTCATGTTACATATTCATTAGTTTTTCTATTGGGTTATAATCAAGTTTGTTCAATAAAAAACTTCAAATCTTGAACGTAAAATATAAATCTACAACATACAAAGAAAAAAATTAGCAGTAATTTAATCAAGCTATGTTTAAGTATCAAACATAGTAATTAAGAAAAAAATATTCAAATTTTAAACACTCTTATCAAATACACCGTAAAAATAAATTTAACACAAATTGTAATCATAATTAAAACATAATAAAGTAAAACTATTTAACATAGTACGTACCTAAAAGGATCTAGCTAAAGTTGTTGATGTATATATATACAAAAAGGGATGGAGACTTACCTAAAAATTAAATAAGGTAATTATGTGTCATGTAATTGTTTATTTTGAAATTATTATTTTTCTTCTCAATTAAAAACATCTTCAATTAATTTTTTTTTTTTTGGGAAGTTCTAATATAGTAAAGATTTCAATTGTAGATTTAGTTTTATATTTTAAGTTACCTATGTTAATATTTTTTCATCTAAAATTCTAGCAATAGTAAAATTATAAATAATACTAATATTAATTTTTTAGACCAATTATATTGTGACAAATGTCGACCATAGAGACCATGGTTTCTGCTTTATATATATACTAGTTTGCATGCCCGGCCCCGCCTGGGCCATCTATCATTATCTTTTAAAAAAAATGTATAAAATATAATTTAGGTATATTTGTCTAATTTATATTTTTACCGATACAATTTTATATGGTATTTAATATAACAATTTTTCTAAAAAGTACTCGTAAATACTAAGTCTGTAAAAAAATTCAAATGTATTACTTCGTTTGTATTTTATTGAAAAAATTGTTCATTTGAATTATGATTTATGAAGATTACCTATGAAATAATAAAAGTATATTATCTACTCTCGCAATACTATTATTAATTTCTTTATTCTCGTTATTCATTATAAAATTCACTACCACCGCTTTTATTACTTGTAATTACGTACAATTATAGTTTTACCACTATCAATTTCACTATTATTACTCATGCAAATTAAATATTGTCAAGTTTATATTTTTAAAAATATACATTTTTAATTGAATTATTATCTATACTTTATCCTTTTATTTATTATATGTTTTTGTACTAATTTTAAAATTTATAAATATGATAAAATTATGACAATAAATTAAAAGACAAATTTACTACGACACTAATATTTTAAGGATTGTATGAATTATCATATTTGTTTTGCTTATTCTATATATTTTAAAAGTACACTTACTTATTTTTTTCTTTTTACTATTTTCCTTAACTTATTTATTAAATTAAAAAAGTAACAATATGTATGTATTATTCAATTTTGGTATCCTAATATTTTAAGAATTATAATTGTAGATTTATTACTATATTTTAAATTACATATGTTAATTATTTTCATCGAGAATTCTATAAGTAATAGAATTATAAATAATATTAAAATATATTTTCAATCATTATCATTTAATTTTTTTTAATAAAATATATCTGGTGTACATTTGTTTAATTTATATATTTAAAAATTATGATACAATTTTATATGGTATTTAATACAAAAAATGTGAATAATAAGTATATAAAAATATTCAAAACTATTCCTCAACTTATATTATTTTTGGAAAAATGAGGTCTCATGTGAATTATAAATTAAGGTTACCAACCAAATTATAAAGATATAATCCATAGTGCCACAGTTACATCTTCACTTTTTGTTACATTAAAATAGGGTAGTAAAGTGATTGAAATTTTGTCATTAAGCCAAACTTTATCCTATCATTAATTAGCATATGTTCTCATACAAATTGAAATGAACAATCATATCAAAACTTAATATGATTAAAATAACTAAAAGATTATGCATTATTAAGCATTACAGATATTATTATACAACCATATTTAATAACTTGATTTGAAAATAAGATAATCGATAAATATTGTACATACCTTTTACCTTTCATGTTTACATATTCATTAGTTTTGTTATTCAACCCTCTTCAATAAAAACTTTAAATCTTGAACGTAAAATATATAAATCTACAACATACAAAGAAAAAAGCATCAGCATGAATTTAATCAAGCTATGTTTAAGTACCAAATATGGTAGTTAAGAAATAATATTGTTGAACTTTAAACACTTTTATAAAATATACTGTAAAAAATAGATTTAACACAATCGTAATCATAATTAAAACATAATAAACTAAAATTATTTAATAGAGTACCTAGGAAGATCTAGCTAAAGTTTTTGATTTAAATATATATATACAAAAAAGAATGAATACTTACCTAAAAATTATGTAAGGTATTTTAATTAAATAAGGTAATTATGTGTCAAATAATTGTTTATTTTCAAATTATTATCTTTTTCACAATTAAAACATCTCCAGTTAAATTTTTTTTTGGAAAGTTTTAATATTGCAAAGACTTCAATTGTAGATATAGTATTATATTTCAAATTAGATGTATTAATATTTTTTCATCTAAAATCTAGCAATAATAGAATTATAAATAATATAACTTGATTAATCATAGACCCTAATTATATTAGTACCTAGAATTTTGTAAAAATATTTTCACAGTTAAAAGATTTACAATCATCTCGAGAAATATATAAAATAATAAGCAGAATAGATAAAATAGTAGTGGTGATGAAATAATAATTTACTCGATTGCTCTTGTTGTTTATAAAAATGATTAAAAGAAAATGTTATCTCCAACAAGTTAAATCTCAAAAATATATAAAAGGACGGTATAATATAACAGTACCATTTAAAGTTAACCGAGTTTATAAGTTATACGGAGTAACATATTTTTTTCGTACTGTGATATTATTTCATATTACTAAGTTCAGTTCAATTTATTGTGTACTATAATAATGATGTACTCCGTAGTATATATTTGTAGTTTTAGTCGCATAAAATTAAGTTAGTGCAAATAAAGAACAAGTTTTAATAATGTTAATCAACCAATTATGGGATGTGCTATTCGTCGTCGACAAATTACTTTGCGCAGTCGGCTTATCTTTTTACTAATTACACTTAAGAATTTTAATGAATAATTATTTATTTAGTTATTATTATCTATTATTAAGTTTGAAATTATCACTTTTAAAATTTTTAAATTTTTTATGAAAAATCGTTTAATTTTTAACACGGTATTAAGAAAATAGTAAAAATCCACCACTCATTTACCCTTATCTACTATTAGTATTATTTCTCTACTTTTTAATGATTATTTGAACTTTTTAAAAAAAACCGTCTATTATAGATATATAAATTATCGAAAGTTAAAAAAAAAAATAATAAAAAAAAAAAAAAAAAAAAAAAAAGTAAAAGTGGAGATGGCGAGGAGCTATCTCGCCATCTGCATGCAGATGGCGAGGGAGCTCTTTGCCTGCAGATGGCGAGGGAGCTCTTTGCCATCTGCATGCAGATGGCGAGATAGCTCCTCGCCATCTCCACTTTTACTTTTATTTTTTTATTTATTTTTTTTTTTTTTTAACCTTACATTTTATGGGCATAAAATTGTTTTTTATTAATCCTTAACTTTTTTTTTTTTAAATTATAACTTTTGTTAAATCGACTAAATTAAATCAAGTAATGAATTATTCTTAAGAGTAACTCAAAAAAATTAAACAATCACCTAAAAATAACGATAAAAAAATTAACCGATTTTATAAATTTGTAATTCAAAAGATTATAAGTAATATTACTAAAAAAAATAAAAAATAATTATGTAATTCACTAAGTATAATTAGTGAAAAGAAAAGCCGACTGCACAAAGTAATTTGTCGACGACGAATAGCAAATGGCTAAAATTTATGGATGTCAATTTACTTTATTATCCTTATGAGTTTGGAGCAAACAAGATTTCGTATAATATCCTTTTTCATTTTTTCAATTTTTTTCAATTAGTGTTGTACCGAAATTAGTACCACCGGGTGGCGCCCTATCAATTTCCTTACCTAAAAAGAAGGATATTTGAACGCAAAATTCCATCCATTGTAAATATGGTAAAAGACTATGAAATTGGTAGGTAGAATTTTGTTAAGCAAAATGGGGTTGGGCGGAAAATAGTAGCTTAGTGGTTTTTGTTTTATACGTATTATATAGATAGATAGATTAAATGAAACATATAAGAGTATTTCAAAAGAAAGAGAAATATTATAAAATGAAACTAAAGATAATTAAAAAAAAAAAAAAAAAAATTGAATGTGGTTGGCAATGTAATTGGAGGGTTTTATTGCCCTACACAAATACTCTTATTAATAATATTTCGTACACCGTAGTATTTACTATTTAATTATTTAACTTACGTATATAAAAACGTATACTTGTAAGAGTTTTTCCGAGTTTTGAAAAACATGAATTATGGTAATTTTAATGATTCTTTTTGTTAAAATTATGTAATATTCTCTTAAAGTATACTAAAAAATAAAAAATAAGAGTGTAATAAAACTTGGACCCTCTCACAGAGCGATTGATTTTTTTTAAATCTTGAAGTGTATTAGGATGTGATATTTTTATTGCCAAGACTTTATTATTGGATTTAGAATTTGAATATTAATCGAGTTTTCTGAATAAAAGTTTTTATTAATAAATTAGATTCATCAATAAAAAATTGAAATCTTTAATTTTAGCTATATGGTTGTTTTATATATAGAGAAATCCTTTGAGCATAAGCAGGGACGTAGCCAAGGTCAAATTTCACCTAGGGCCGAAATTTTCTACTCCCTCCGTCCCGGTCATTTGTTTACACTTTCCATTTATGGGTGTACGGGTCATTTGTTTACACTTTCCATAAATGTCTATGGTGACCCACTTGTGGAGGTGGACCCAACTTCCTTAACCAATCACATTGTTTTATTTTACCCACTTTGTATTTATATTATTATTTTATAGTTTTTTTATTTACCTCTCTCTTCACATCGATAAATGTGTATAAAGTAAATGTAAACAAATCACCGAAACGGAGGGAGTATTATATTATATATGCTTAAACAACAATAAACGTACAAATTCATGAAATATTTACTAATTTATATTAAATTAATTGAACGATAACCTACATACATGTAGTTAATTAAAAATCTATGAAAAAGCTAACAAAAAAGTAATTTGAATAAAAACTTAAATTTACCTTTTTTTTTTTTTTTTTTTTTTTTTTTTTTTTTTTTTTTTTTTTAAGAAAACCCTTAATTTATAACTTTCTTAAGGAAATAATTGATCAATTTTTGGATGAATTATATTTTTTTTATTGGAAGAATTATATTGACAAAAAAAAAAATCACACTAATTAGAAAAAGAGGTCATTTAAATTGGAAATTAAACATAAAAATTTACCGCCTAATAAACTAGGCATCACCTACAATTAAAGATCTCAACAATTAATGGCTTAGAACAAGTATTGTCACGCAGAAAATTAGGGGTCAACTCAATGAGACCCACAATAAAAAAAAACAATATAAATATTGATTTACTTTTGTTTTTTGGATCATACGGAGTATTTAATTTGACCATTTTATTATTTAGTTGGCCCATATGAATATTGCATTACAAAGGCACCTCAAATTCTTACTCGGGCCATGGCCCTAGTGGGCCTGAACTGAGCTCCATCACTGAGCATAAGTTATTTTTGTTTTTTTAATTGTGGACTAAGGTGTTGTTTGGTTGCACATATGAATTTAATTCCCGTGAATTTTGAAAATACGTGAATTAGATACTTCATGTGAATTATTCAAAAAACGTTTAGTTGGAACATAAGAATTTCATTCATGTGGGAAAATATAATTACCAAGGGAGGGGTACGTAGGTAATTAAATTCCTCCATATAATGGAGGAATTTGCAACTCCTAAGAAAGTTTAATTCCCATGATTTTAATAAGTCAATTAAACACTAAAATTTTGATAAAATTATGAAGTACTACTATTTATTTGTGGTTCTATTTATTTATTTTTTTTGAGGGGAAATTTGTGGTTCTATTTAAGATAAGAAGAAAGTGTGTTTATTTGGAAAAGTAATCCCCTCCATCCCATTTTTTCATTTACTCTTACAAAATACTCTGTATTATTTTATTATAGAAATATTTATTATAGTCTCAATTTATTTATTTCCGAATAAATGTAAAACCATTTGATCAAATCTAGATTCAATCCGAACCATTAATAGTAATAATGAATCCTCAATGGGAATTCTTTATTGTTTATCTGGATGAGGTGTGTTTAATCTGTTAAGATTATTATAGGTTTCATATCCAAGGATAACCAAAAAAAATATCCTATATTCGAGGAGGGCATGTATTAAGATAAATGTTACGATTATTCTTAGTACAAAATTTTTGATATATATATTACAAATAACATGGTGGCATGTGTATATAATACTAAATAAATTAGATGTGGTGGCATGTACTCTGTATCAAAAAAGCAAGTTTCAATTTCATACCTTATAAACTAGATATACATCATAAATATTCATATAAACCGTCCCTATAAATATTCATCTTAAATTTTTGCAATGAAGTATTACGGTCATTCGATCTATGCATTGCACATGTAATAAACTCCATTTATTTTCTTAAATCCACCAAATACTCCTATTGAATTGTCTTGTGCAACTATTTGCACCTAAATTTAACGTTCAAGTACGTAACTCAACAAACACCTTCCAAAGAAAACAATAAAAACCGCCAAAAATACTATTTAAAAAAGTGTTTTTTTTTAAAATAAAAATAAAATCTTAAACTCATTTTCATAACTATTATTTCAAATAAAATGAGTCTTAATTATTATTCTTTTGGTGCCGGTATCCGGTCAAAACCCAAGGTGGTTGTCATAATGGGCCCCACCGGGTCAGGAAAATCACGACTATCCATTGACCTGGCGACGCGGTTTTCCGGTGAAATAATAAACTCCGACAAAATTCAAGTCTACAGAGGACTTAACATAGCGAGCAACAAAATTCCGCTTGACGAACAGCTCGGTGTGCCCCACCATTTACTCGGCGAGGTCGACTCAGTCAGTCACGGCGAGTACACCCCAACTGAGTTTCGAACTCATGCCTCGCTTTTGATCCAAGAGATCACTGAGCGTGGTAATGTGCCTTTTGTTGTAGGCGGGTCAAACTCGTTCATTTATGCTTTGTTGGCCGAGGATTACTCGCCTGACGACCCTGACGTGTTCACCTGGGGGTCGTCAAAGCGAGTGAGCACTCGGCTTAGGTACGACTGCTGCTTCCTGTCGATTGACGTGTCGTCATTTCCTGTGCTGGAGGAGTATTTGAGGATGCGAGTTCAGGAAATGTGCGACTCTGGATTGGTTAACGAGTTAGCGAGCTATTACGATACAGAAGTGCCCGGCTCAGTGCCAGGCACTGCACTCATGAAGTGCATTGGTGTGCCGGAGTTTGAAGATTACTTGACCAACGACACGCTAACACAGTGTGGTGATGACGATTATTATTATTATAATTTTTATTTCAAGAAAGCTGTGAAAGCAATGGAGGATAACACATGTGACTTGGCGAAGAAGCAACTAGAGAAGATCAAACGGCTGAGAGAGGGCGGTTGGAGGTTACATATACTGGACGGCACGGACGCGTTTACGGCGGTTTTGGAGGGGTGTAAGAGTTGGAACGATGTGTGGGAGAAGGATGTTGTTGAACCAAGTGTGATGCTTGTCAAACATTTTCTGCAACGATGAAGACAACTACAAAAAATATTATTTCCTTCATCGCAAAATAAGTGTTCCCTTCTCTATATATATTACATAAAGAATGAGACACTTATTTTGGAAAAGAGAAAGTATTCCGCATTTAATAAAAACAAAAAATAAAAGTCAAAAAAAAAAACCCTAGCCTCTTTTTTCTTTTTTCTCTCTCCTCTCTCCTCTGAAAAATCCTAAATTTTCTTTGCTTTTGGGGCTTACCATTCCTCCTAATTATTATCTATCTATTACTATATAATATATTTTTAGTTTCTCAATAATAATCTCCCTTTATTTAGTCTCTCTTCATGGGAGTTTTGTTCCCATCTATTGATGGGTTTGTTCCCATCTTTTGGTGGGTTTGTCCCTTACGCTGTTTCTTATGAGTCGTAAGACGCTAAGATCAAAGATTGTTATTGATCGTTATATGATTATACAAATATTGTCCGATTCATGGCTACACTTAATCACGTCAGAAGAAATCGATACTCGTCAAGAAAGATTCGGAGAAATCCCTCTAATGGTAGAAAGACGTCTTATGGATGAAGGCCTGTTGAGGCCAACCGATGATGGAGACTCTGTTGAAGTGAATTAGTCTTTGAACAAGAATTTATTTTCTATGATTGTAATCGAGTTGTATCCGTATGAGTTTGACATATGTTGTAGATGTCGTATGACTTTTTATTAATGATAACGATCTTTTCTAAAAAAAAAAAGTCAAAATAAATAAAATTGTATCTAGGGGAAGATAAAAATGTCTTTTATTGACTCATCTTGATATTATTTTTACTTGATTTTAGTTAGCAACGACTGTAAACTAAAATTTCATCTTAAAAAATAGAGGAAAAAATAATTACTTTAATATTATATGAATGAAGTTAATTATTGACGATCGATAGTGTTTGATTAACACCATTTTCGATAATTGTTTAAAAAAAATTATTTTAAAAAGTAATGATAAAAATAATTATTTCATTCATTAAGTTCAAATTAATCATAAACCCCGGGAATGAATTCCCTTGGCCGACAAATTGAAAAATAACTTTAGCATGAAAATCATTGGTGGGAGTTTACTGAATTAAATTTAATGGAATTCAACGTATTTTTTCATCGGAAAGATAAATTGGTGGGAGTTTACAAAATTAATTTTACCCCTGAGATATCTAGAGTCATTTTGGAACGATTTCATATAATATCAAAATTGATGTCTATATGTAGAAAAAAAAAAAAAAAAAAAATCTCCGTATAGTAGTACCTCTCAATCTCTCATCCATGGTGTTCATTAACGGTTCGGTGCACCAAACCGTTAATTTTTACGGTTGGTGCACGGTTCGGTTCCTGAAAAATCTGAACCTAGACCGAACCATTAAGAACGGTTACTCTGTCAAATTAAAAAAAAAAAAAAAAAAGTTAAGTTAATTATCGATTACGACGCACTTTAACAACATACTAACGGTTCAAAATAAAAACGACAAATTACAAATGCATATGATGTACCATTATCAAATAAATTATACTCCCTCTGTTCCAATGAGATAGCCCCATGGACCCACTTTTTATGAGGAGAAAAGTGGGGCCATGGGGCTATCTCATTGGAACAGAGGGAGTAGTAGATAAAAAATTTATCAATGTTATAACTCAAATTGCGTATTGAACACTAACAAAGCAATAAACATGTTAAAATTGAAGTCAGAGTGGTGCATATGAGATTTTAATTTACGAGAATGAGACTTTTGAGTGTTCGAAAAATGGAGCAGAATAAACAATTGATATTTGATGTTTGATGAAAGTTGTAAAGTTAAATTTTATGCTTTAGTTTGTACTCCATATATATAAGTATAATTTATTTATATTTTTGCTCTTAACGGTTTAATTCGGTTAATCGTTAACTCAAAATTCTTACTTAAACTGAACCGTTAACCGTTAATTATAACAGTTCGGTGCACCGAACCATTATGTCTTATAGATTCGGTTTACCGAACCTATAAAACGTGCGGTTCTCGATTTTTTCGGTTCGGTTATTTTTTCACACACCTAATTCAGATGATAATATGTCCCACTAACACATTTGTAGAGACAAGTTTTCCAAGCAGGGCCGGCCCTGAGGGTGTGCGACCCGCGCAGGCACACAGGGGCCCCAAATTTTGGGGCCCTATTTTAAAGAATCTGCTTAAGTATTAAATTTATATACATATTACTGCATTTTAAGTTTTTAACTACATAATCTTGTTGGTAGCTCAGTTGGTTTCTTGACCTTTCCAGATTTCCTAGGTTAGAGATTCGACTCCTTATTTAATATATGCGTGCTTTTTTCATTACAGAGAGAGTAGTATTTTATAATGCTAATAATATCTTTAATTTAACTACCTTAAAATAAATAATAAGTTTTAACAATTTATACTCATATCATTATGTTATTAAAGAAAAGGTATGATGACGCTTTTGCATATCTATATTTTCATTGAGTCAAGATTAACATGTGAAAAAATAAAAATAAAAATCATATGTTATGTCTATTATTCGGAGTGATAAGTGTCAAAAACTACTACAAGTCGTCGGGTACTAAATAAGATATAGTAACAAATATGTAAGTTTGTTATGAAAAAAAGAAGAAAATACTCCGTAAAACATACTCCCTCCATTCTTGCCATTTAGCCCCCTTCCCTTTTTCACCATTTTTAAGAAAAAGTGGAAAAAGTGGGGTAGAGTGAAGAAAAAGTAGAATAGTTTAATTATAAAAAATTGGATGTGAGTGAGAAAAAGTAGGTATGTGTGAGAAAAAGTGGGGTAGGTTAGAGAAATTGTTACTAAAAAAGGTAATGGGGCTAATTGGAAAAAATTTCCAAAAAAGGTATATGGGGCTAATTGGAAAGAAGGGAGGGAGTATGATGTAGTTGATACTATTGCAGAGTACAGTATACAATGTAAAAATAAAAGGACCCAATTTTACATGCTCGCATAGGACCCCAATAAATTCGGGGACGGCCCGGTTTCCAAGAGTAACCAATTATAAATCATAAAAAATACAAAAAGAAAAAACAAGGCGCTGAATAGTCAAGCGTTGCTATGTACAATGGTCAATGTGACTTCTTCCTCTTCGGAAAAAGAAAAAAGAAAAAAAGGGGGATCCTCCTTCCCCCTTCAATTCATCCAAGTATGCAACTCATCACAACCAAATAAAAAAATAAAAAATAAAATCCCAGAACCCTAAAAACACGAAAACAATCTATCAATTTCAACATAAAATAGTCACACACTTGCTTGAATCTGATGCGAAATATATCACTTTGAAAGTTAAGGGTGATAAGATTCGAAAATAAAAAATATCATTCATTAAGTACCGTGGTTATATCATGCATTATATATCGGGTTCACTTTTTGTGAGACTAATTAAGTACAGTGGTTATATGTGAGATCAGATCGTTTCACATTTTTAATTTTATAAATTTGAATAATTAATAGGATTAATTGCCAAGAATAATCCGAACTGGTCCTCTTATTTCATAAATAATCCGAACTCGAATTAATCCACGAATAATCCCAACTATTGAAGTAACATTCCAATAATGTACTTTGGCCAATTTTAATATGCTTTAATCAATAAAAAAAGAAGTGAAAACGGTTTGAATTTTACTTAAAATAAGAGTGAGGCAAAGTTAGAGTCGATTTCACCATTTTTTACGTGTTAGAGTCGATTGAAATTGGTCAAAGTACATTATTGAAATGTTACTTTAATAGTTGGGATTATTCGTGGATTAATTCGAGTTCGGATTATTTATGGAATAAGAGGGCCAGTTCGGATTATTCTTGGCAATTAATCCTAATTAGTAATAAAAATTCACTTTGTATTTGCATTATTTTAAACTTAAAAAATCAAATTCGTTCAAATTTTCAATCACTCGAGATGAAAAATAGCTCAAATAAACAAATCCTGCGGGCCGACACGCCAATGACCAAGGCACGGCCCATGGCCACGCTCCGACGTGTGCCGGGTCAGTGCCTCGCCTTCATTTTGAAACAAGACTAAGACGACATCGCGACGATAATCGCCGCTCGCCATGCCAAATTTTGACTTCGGCACGCCATGCCAGCACATGGGCCGGGCTAGCACGGCCCACTTCCATCTCTAGGCATTAGGGGAGCATTAACAATCTTTTCTGACGTCCAAGTTGGACTTCTCAGTTCCCCTCCAAGTCCCACACATGAGGGGGGATGTTGAGACTAATTAGGTGTACAAATTCTCCAGCCCATGACTTCAACTACTCTGCTCTGTCACATTATCTTAAGTTGTAACACATTTTGTTAGAGTTTTGTATATAAATACATAGAACAAACAAATTAATGGATGCATCGGACATAATTGTATACTACTTGATTCCCATTTTCAGAAAGTATCGCTTTATAATATTTGATTCTCGATCATCCGATAAGCATATATGCACAATTCAAAAGTGGCAATTACTATTCGCATTATTATTTGATTCCCCCGTCTCCAAAACGCAACGCCCGTTCTATAAATGTGGCAATTTTCTAACATTGTTTGACATAAGTGGAAGAGGTCAGAAAATTAAATGAGCAAGACGGATAATGTAGCATGGTTAACCGACGTTGTGGAAGGGGTGACGCTGCCACAAGGGTACGAGCCTGGTGAAGCTGATCTTTTGGGAGTTTTTATGAATCGTTTAGACAATGTAGAGTGGGAGTTTGTCGAGTCTCACGACTGGGTTGGAAAAGTGGTAAAACCCTACCCTAAAATTGTTCGAGATTTACCAATTGACTCACCTGAGGTTTTTTTCATCCATCAAGCTCGTATCCCTTTATTCACTTCTAAGGGCGGTGTCGTCTACAGTGATGGTACACATTACTACATCCTTGCTTTTGACCAAGCTCAAACAAAGGTACAGTATTATCAATATTTAGGATTTAACACCGTCTCACGTACGTAACTATATTTATTTAACCAAATCTCACGTATGTAATGGCGACACAGGTGTATGCTGAAATTGAACCAAAGCAGGCGGCGATCAATTGGGATGAAATAGAGACGAAATTGAATGCATCTGGAAATAGAGTCTCGAAATATGACGAAAATGGAGAAGTCATATGGAGGGCCGTAATAAGGGATGATCGTGAGGTTGTTATATTTGGGGTTCGGGCCATCTAAGACTCTAGATCGTGCCTACATCAGCCTTGCTTTACTTTGTAGCCAACAAATAATAATCTTCTCTTTTTAACTTGTGACCAATAAATTGGAAGTTGATGATGCTCATTGCTCAACGTTGACAACATCCATGGTGTACGGTAAGATCCACATGAAAGGAGCCAGATTATCGATGGATCGGACATGTTCCCCATTTTCGAAAAGTATCGCTTTATACTTCCTCCATTCCAATAGGTTCTATACGTTAACACGCAGAAAATGAGCAACACGGATGTGACGAAAACGAGCAGAAGGCAATTGTGGAGGGAAGGAGACAGGGGTTTGAACCTGGTGATGATGCTGATTTTTTCGGGGAATTAATAAATCGTATGCTCAAAGATTGGGAGTTTGTAGAGAGTCACAATTGGTTCGGAGATGTGGTAAAACCCTACCCTCAAATAGTTCCCGCCGATGTGCCGTGGGGCGCACCAGATAGTTTATTCACCCATCAAGCCCCTGTCCCTCGCTCTTCCAAGGCCGGTGTCGTTTATACTGATGGTACACAATATTTTGTCCTTGCTTTTGATCAAGCTCAAAACAAGGTTACGTAAATAATTACGTATTTCTTCTCGTTCACAGGAATTACAACATATTTAAAAAAAAAAAAAAACATGATTCATGTGTACGTGTAGTAATTAAATTTGTGACATTTCATTAAAATGAACTCGGTAGTTCGCAATAAGCTAACAATTATTATACTAACCTATTAGTTTGTTTTTCTGTGTGTGCATACGTTTGTTCCTTTTTTGTAATGTTTGTGACATTAAAAAAATGCTACTTACGGAGTATATAATAAGATCTCACTCTTACATACGCGCAATAATTACACGAAGGTGTATGTTGAAGTTGAACAAAAGAAGCCGATCAATTGGAATGAAATTGAAATTGCATTGAAGGTGTCTGAAAATATAGTATCCGAAAGGGACGAAAATGGACGACTCATATGGCTGGCCGCAATAAGGCCTAATCGTGGGTCTGTCGCATTTGGTGTTTACGGCGTCTAGATCCTACGGCAAGAGGCTTACTTTGTTCTACTTAATATCTTCGCAACAATGAACAATAATGAACAATGAACAATGTTCTCTTTTAATTTGTAATAAGACCTAATCGTTGGTCCGACTGTATAAACAATGTTGAGTATGGACAACTTCAACTGTGTACTGTACAATAAGATTTTAAACATAAATCGATAAAATTTAACTTTTTATATGTATATCATTGATCCTAACTGTATACACTTTTTAGAGGGTACCTACATTGTTTACGTTTTATCAAATAATAATATAAAGCATTAAAATTATTACAGTTTGTAGACTAAATCTCGTGTGACACGAATGATCAACTAATGGAAAAGCTATAGACGATTTAAACTTTACCAACATTAAGATTACCTTTTAGGCCTACTTTATACCAACAAAATTAATGTTTATGAAACAAAATAAAAATGGAAATGAATTAAATGGAAGTAGAAATTGGCAGCTGTATTTACAACAAAAGTAGAGGAGAAAATTCCATACAAATCTCTTTTAATTTTTGGTCAAATTTCAATCAACCTCCCTACTAAATTTGTTTCATCTAATCTAAAACCAACAATTTGTTTGTTTTTCTCATTATTGTAAATTTATTTATTTAGTTAAATCAATTCATCATCATGTCAAATTAAATCAATTTGACATTTTGACACTTCATTGTTGTTCACAAATTTCCTAATTTTTATTATTTTCACCGTCATCTCTAACCACTAACGCCGTCAGCGTCCCACCACATTTCCTCTCCTTCCTCCGTCACGTTTTCCGTCAACTTCGTCTCAATCATCCTGACGTCACCCACCGTCGCCCCGGTTCGGTCCGACCGCCACGTCGTCCTCACCACCGGTTCATCCTCGGAACACCGAAAGTCCCAAACTTTCAACCCTAACAACCCCGGTTCGTCGCCTCTGTCCGAACCGAAAAACGAACCGAACTTTTTCCATTCTTCTTTGTTAATCTCCAAGAAAGGAAATGACGAATCTACCCCTAGACCGAAACCGTCCCAAATCTTGACAATTCCGTTGCCGTTGACCAAGTCGGATAACGAGAAGTCGTCGCCGATACTTTTTTTTCGACGCGGAACTCTGAATTTACGCTTTTGCCCTTTGACCGTGAAATCATCCTCCAACTTTGAAAAGTCTTCGTAAGATCGTTGAATCCAATTCAACCCCCCCTTGATTTCTCTTTCGTCGTCTGACAATTCTTGTTCTTCTCCTTCGTCTGACGAGGATGAAACGGCGGCGTCGTCGTCGTTTTCATCCTCGTCATCGGAAGATGTGGAGCAAAGTTCGTCGTCGAAAGCGGAGGACAACAGAGGTTGTGTATTGGACAGGAACGATTTGGATTTGGTATGGTAATGAAGTAAAACAAGTTTGAGTTTGTTAGCGACGACGTAATTGAAAGCGTAGACGAAAGCGAGGAAAATGGCAGCCCATTTCCAGAAACGGTGGGCGTGGGAGAGCTTACCCAACTCGAAAACGAATGATGGGTTGTTTAGCGTCTCAAAATTAATCACAGGGATTAAATCCATTAACATTGTATTATACTTGTTTAAAGAGATAGAATAGAGAAAAAAAAAATAATAATAATAATAATAAAAATAAAAATGAAGGAGTTTAAGAAGGGGTTATATAGAGAAGAGAAAAAGAGGAAGAGGAGGTTGAGTAGAGGAGATGAAGAAGATTATATAAAAGGAGGAGACTAGTGGAGAGAAAGGGTCCTTTGAATTTTTGCTTACTTGGTTGGTAGTTGGATGATAAGATTTTGGCCCTGTTTGGTTCTGTTTCAATTTCAACATTTATTGGCCAAAATTGTTGGTTTAAAAATTTCAATTATTATTTTAACTGGAAGTGTTTGGTGAAGGTTGACTGGAAAATATTTCAGCTTTCAGCTACCTTTTCAGCTAGTTTTCCCAAACAGAGCCTTTACCTTGCTCTTTTTCTATTTTCATTTTATCTTCTCTTCTATTCTCTCTATTCTAATGAATTGTTTAACGTTTATATTATTTTGTGACGAAAAAATAAAGTAAATGTTAATAATTGGCTAAGACAGATGGAGTATACACAATTGTAATTTGATACGAGTAAGACAGATGGAGTATTTACATAAAATGGATTATTCGCTTTATTTATAAGATGCATTCAAATATTTATAAATAATGATATGAGTAATAAGGATGAAACTTTTTATCTTATCCGTGCAATTTATCATGTAATTTGATAAATATACGAAGTATTTAACTTGTCTTAGAAATTTAATACAAATATATACGTTGTACATCTGAAACAAGAATTTATACGGAGGATCTTTTTCCTTATGCTTATGTTTATGAACTCTTTTTTTTTTTTTCATTAGTTAAATGGTCTTATCTTAAAATTTGAACGGTATCAACAGTGGCGGACCCAGGATTTTGGGTTAGGGGGGGCACGATACAAATATGAAAAATACAAAAAAATTGCCTTCGGTTTTTTAAAATTGTAGTCCTTCAAAACATCAAAATTATCACACTCACTCTAAGTTGTAAATCTACGTGTGTATAATTTATGAGTTATACCAAGATGTAGAAAATTTAATAAAAAAATTGGAAAAACATAAAGTAACTAACCTATTACGAGATAAAATATAACGAAAACTTTGGTTTAAACATAGTTTTGGTTTAGATCTGATTTTCATAAATTAAGGTTAAAAAAGAAATAACAAATTTAAAGATAAATTCTAGGTCTTAGATATAATTCTTTATCGTGTGTATTGATCTCTGCATTTCTAGCATTAGGTAATGTCAACGTATAAAGAAAAATACACAAAAATAAAAATAAATGTCTAGTTTAAACATATTTAAGGTTCAATCGTTTTATAAAATTATTTATAAATTTATTAAATGAACTCAAATTTTATACACCAATAACCTTAATAGCCTACCAAAATAAAAGACAAAATTTTATCCATTCATTTAAAAGAATTATTTATAAGGTAATTAAATAAATTATGTATTTCATAAATCAACATTAAGAGCTTAGGTATAACAAAAAAAAAACTGAAAATAAATTGTATATAAACTCTAAATTTCATAAACATAATAAATAAATTTAGAAAACAAAAACAAAAAAAAAGCAGAAAAATGGAGCTAATGGGAATTGAACCCCAGTCCTCCCGCAGCCAAATTTAGATCCCATGCCAACTCTGCTACATTCATTTGCTTGTCACTGAATGTCTCTTTTAATACTTATTTAAATTTTTAAATTTTTTTTTTTTTTTTTTTTTCTCACGTGAGGGCACGTGCCCTCACTTTCCCCCCCCCAAATCCGCCCCTGGGTATCAATGGGTATGACTCACTAAATATTCTTCGCATTTTATAATACTAAATACTACTTCGTATGTTTCATCTAAACCAATAGTAACATGACTAACTTGTATATATATTTGTTAAAACAAAATTTACAAAAGTATTATCTCTAATCATACATTATTAAAAAAAAAATAATAAAAAAAAATAAGAAAATATTTTAAAATATTTGGAGACAATTGTTATCCACAGTTTGTTGTCTGATAAATAAAGAATGGTTCTTGTACTTTACTAACAAATTTAGTGATCCATACGTATACTCCATTTATTTAACTTTATTTGTATAAATACCTTTATCACATTATTTATTAAATTAGAATACATTCGATTTTTTTTTTTTATGATGTATACGAAGAGCATAGATTTATTCATGATCTTATTTAACTTAGTGTATATATGAATACGGGAAAAAAAATTAAATTTTCATGATTTTTAACAATATGAAACTATATATATTATTGTTACAATGTATCGTACGTACTAGTTTAACTAACGTAAACTAAAAAAATTAAATGTACAAAATAAAATTTTAAAATAAAAAATTAAATGTACAAAATAAAATTGAAAGGAGGGAACACAATTTATATTATTTTTAGAAAGATAATGTGAAACGATGTTACTATTTATATTTCTGGAACTCTGGAAGGATCAATTGTTGAACACTACCTTATAAATACACATTTTTGCGAAACATTACCTTTTATTCAATTTTTTGTAGAACACTACCTTAAACATATATGTTTTTGTTGAACACTACCAAATACCGATTTCCGACAAAAAATGGTCAAACTCTGGCGTTGACCACGAGAAAAAATAATAAGGTCGAGCTTAAGTTAACTATCAAAGTTCTTGTATTCCGTAATTGTTATTTACCTACTTTATTATGTACTCCATATGATGGTAATTTATACTTCCTCCATTCCGTTAGGTTATATACATATTTCTTTTTTGGAAATTTCAATCAATTGTATACATTTCTATTTTAGTTCATACTTTATCAAGTGAAAAGACTATTATACCCTTAATTTATTACCCACTCACCCACTTGCAAAGAATAAAGTATGGTTATTTTGGTAATAATATTCTCTATTCCACTTGAATTTTTTTTACCTTAATTATTGTGTCATGATCAAACGTATACAACCTAAGCTAACTTAAGGAGCATATTATAATTAGTTGGCAAACTTAATAAGTATGAAATATTCAACCCAACAACTCTAAAGAAGCATACAAAATAAACACAAATCGTTATCAAGATTTACTGAATTTTATATTTCGTGGTCAACGCCGGAGTTTGACCATATTTTGTCGGAAATCGTTATTTGGTAATGTTCAACAAAAACATATATGTTTAAGGTAGTGTTCTACAGAAAATTGATTGAAAGGTAGTGTTTCGCAAAAAAATGTATTTATAAGGTAGTGTTTAACAATTGATCTTTTTTGGAACATCCTTATCTTTTTCCATCAAATGTTTATTGTTGGGAGGAAATAATATTTTTATAGATAAATTGTGTAAGATAAGAAGTAATAATAAAATTTGATCACTAAAACATTGAATACGACCCCTAATTAAATTGAAACCATATAATATAAGAAGGGGATAAAAGAGGTGGAATAAATGTATAATGTATTCTTGGCGGTGTACACTATTACCTGGTTTAATATCGTCAAAATAAATAAATTGGTGGAATAATAATAATAATATTACTACTAATAATAATAATAATAGGGTTGGTTGATGGTGATTGAGTGTTAGGTTAGTGTCCCTAATGAATACCATTCTCTCAATCATGGCTATTCAATGATTTGTTCTAGCTATTAATGTACTTTTATGTTTCTATATGACGACAAAGTTAATATGTGACCGTCACACGTGTAATTGATATTAGAGGTGAAACTAAAAATTAAAACTTGAAGTAGTGAAAATAATTATTAAAAACTATTCTGTATACCGTAAAATTTTTCGTTTGTTGTTATTAAAAGAATACGTAATTTAAAATAAAGCAAATTTATATTTTTATTTATTTTCTCAGGGTATGGAATAACAAATACGCAGCGCGAAAGTGGTAAATTAACCCCTTAACTATTAGCAATTGTGAAATTAAATACCTTAACTTTCAATTGCAGTAATTGGCCCCCTTTAGTTTACCTTAATGTGAAATTTATCCCCAATCAAATTTTCCGATCAATATTTCGCCGGAATATCAACTTATCACCATAATCTCGCCAATATATCATATTACATACCAATTTCTCATTGAACAAATTAAACTAATTTTTGTATGTACGTATAAATAGCGTATGTATACCATATACATTCTCATTGAATCATGACTTAATTTTATTTTCCCTTACATAGTAATAATAATAATAATAAATTCACGAGATCGACCTGAAATTTTTGGGGTTGAGTAACTCAAATTTTCAGAAATTGTAGAAATGGAGAGACAAGGTGAAAAGCATGATGAAGCATAAAAATTACAAGTGTAATGAAACTAATGAGTTGATAAGTGATGAGGAGTATGATGTAATACCCCGTATGTTGTTTTGTTGTAGGTAATACTCCGTATGTTATTTTCAATTAGTATCGTATACGTAGAATCTTTTTATATGTATAAATATTGTATTAATACTTGTAATTGGTTTTCCGGCGAGATATTGGTCGGAAAATTTGATTGGGATTAAATTTCACATTAAGGTAAACTAAAGGGGGCCAATTACTCCAATTGAAAGTTACGGTATTTAATTTCACAATTGCTAATAGTTAAGGGGTTAATACGCAGTTTCACCCCTGATTGATACTACGATACATATAAAAATGAATATTTCATTCAACTTGTTGAAATAGATAAGTGAGTTCCTATATATTATATGAATTGTTCAATTGAGTTTTCATGAAAATTTGATTTGCAATACTTTTTAAACACTAATTGTTATGTGAGACTGTCTCACCATAACTTATGGTGAGACAGACTCATTTAACTTATAAGTCCATTAAAAAAAAAAAAAAAAAAAAAAAAAAAAAAAAGAGAAAATTAAAAATAGGAAGTTGCTTTTATTCACTGCAGTTTATTTTTACCTGCTAATTCACCTCACCTCACGTTTATTTCTTTCCTCTTTCTTCTCCCCCTCCTTCAATAAACCCTATAAATCCAAAACCCAAATAATCCAAATTTTAATGTAATCAAAATTAATGATAATTAAGGTTTGTGATCTTACATTCTTTATTGTTTAATTTTAATCTCATATTTTTTTTGCTTGTTAAACTGTAGTAGTATAGTCATATTTGGGTTTTTATATTGTTTGATGTTAATTTTGATTTTTTTGGGTTAATTTTGCTAATTTTAGATGATATTTTTTGTGTTTTCGTTTGTTTATAACTTATAATTAATGTTTGCTTATAGAAAAATGGTGTCAGTAATCTTAAATTAAGAATTTTTTTAGGGTTTATGAGTTTTTGTTGATTATTACTTCATGGTATGATTTTAATTTGATAACCTGTGATTTTAAGTTGAAAATCATGTTTTTTAAATTTGAAACCTACGATTTTAATTTTATACCCCGATTTTAAGTTTAAAATCATGTTTTTTAAATTTGAAACCTATGATTTTAATTTTATACAGTATGCAGTATTATTTTGAAACCTATGATTTTAAGTTTTAAACCTATGATTTTAAGTTTAAAATATTTTTTTTTTTTAAGTTTGACATTTTTTGTGGTTTTAAATGATTAGTTTGGAGTACAAACCTATGACTTTAAGCTTAGAACCTTGTATTTTAAGTATAATACTCTTGATTTTAATTTTGATACATATGTATTATATGTGATCTTACTCGAGCGTTATATTATGTGTGTATTTTTTATAACTTTTAATTTTTTTTTTTTAACAATTGTCACTAAAATAACATTCTTGATAATAAAAATTAGCCAATTAGCTCAATGGTAGAGTTTGTGCGACGCACAAGATGTGGGTTCAAATCCCACATTGGCTACAAATACGAAGCTTAATATTTTAGGTTTATAACATCCTATTTTAACTTGAAAAACTTGCATTTTAACTTGAAAACCTTAACCTCATTAACTACAAATATGAATCTTAATATTTTAGGTTTATAACCTCCTATTTTAACATAAAAACCTTGCATTTTAACTTGAAAACCTTGAGTTTATATATATAAAAAATAAACGGATGTTTTTGCACAATAATTAAACAAAAATCTGTACATGTAACATTAATATATGTTATTTAATATCATTCATTATTTAAACATATATAAAAAATAAAAATAGGTTTTTCACTTTCACTACAAAATAACAGTCGATTCGCAACGGAATTTGCGACGGCTTAAAAAGTTCGTCGCTGAAAAAAAAAATTGCGACGGAAAATATAGTTTGCGACGGATTAATAAAATTCCGTCGCAAATTCCCTCGCAACACGGCCCGCGAATTATTGGAGCCAAATTTGAGTATGCGCCAAAAATCTTGCAACGGAATTTTATTAATCCGTCGCGAATTCCGTCCTAGAGTAACCCGCCAATTATTGACATTAAAATAATATTAAGCGCCAAAAGTCTGCGACGGATTTCTGCGACGGACAGACTATTTGCGACGGATTATTTGCGACGGACCAAAAATCCGTCGCAAATGTCAAAGATGCCAAGGAATATTCCTTGGCATCTTTGAATGCGTCAGAGTTTGCGACGGATTGGTAGTCCGTCGCAAATAATCCGTTGCAACCTTAAATAAAATAAACCCTCTTCCCTTTATCGTTCATTTCTGCCGTTAAAAAAAATAAAAAAATAAAAAAAAAAAAAAAAAGGCGATTGGAGACGACGACGACTACGACGCACCACCACGCCGCCGCCCCATCACGCCGTCGCCCCACCACGCCGCCGCCCCGCCACGACTCCTCCTCGCCGCCATCGCACCCCGCTGCCACCAACCGTCACTCACGCCGCCTCTACTCCTAAGACCCTTCCGACGTAATACTCCGGTGAAGAAGGTATGTTTTTTTAATTTGATTTGATTTGTTTAGTTTAGTTTGATTGTTTTAATTTGATTAGATTAGTTTAGTTTAATTTAAGTTTATTAAATGTTATTTAGTTGATTTGATTAGTTGATTTGATTAGTTTAGTTTGATTAGTTTAGTTTGATTAGATTAGTTTAGTTTAATTGTTTTAGTAGTTTGATTTAAGTTGATTAGTTTGATTTAGATTTGATTAGATTAGTTTAGTTTAGTTTAGTAGTTTAATTGATTAGTTTGATTTAAGTTGATTGTTTTATGAAACTTAAAACTTTAATTAATTTATCGCTAAATATTATATGTATATACGTCTACTAATTTATCGTTAAATATGTTATTGATTTAGAAAACGAAGAAAAAGTCGGAGATCCAGAAGAAAAACCGTTGCGCACAGGGGGAAGGTGGAAAAGGTTGCGGGGGCCTTGCTGATGGGTCGACAAGATATGATGCAATATGTCGACAAAGCGGTTCGTATTATTAACTTTATTTATTTATGTATATATATATGTGTGTATTTTGAACGCACAAATTCTTGTGTGAGACGGGCCTAACGATAAATTTATCGTTAGTCCTCTCACACAAGGGTAGTTATTAGTTAGGTTTTTTTTTTTTCCTTGCTTGTGTCTAACGATAATTATCGTTAGGCCCGTCTTTCAGGAGAACTACTGTTTTGAACGTGTGTATGTATTTTTATTTAATAAGTAACCGTTAATTAATTTCTTTATGTACAGTGTGCAGGAACGTCGACACCCTTATCTGTCCCCGAGCTCGTAAAGAAGTCAAAGACCTCCAAAAAGAGTGGCGGTTTCATAAATCGCAAAGTGAAGAGTATATTTGTAAGACTTAATTTATACTTAAGTAATAATTTTTAGATTATATTGTTATTTACAATGTATTTAAATTAACGAGTATTATATTTTATTATTAGGACTGCTTTGGACCACGAGTGGAGGAGGTCCAGAATACCCAGCCTGACACTCCCGTCGACGAGAACCGATTGTACTACGAGGTTGTCGGCGGACACGACAAAAAAGGACGTGTCTACGGCACAGGTTCTGCGACTTCTATGTTTCTACGAAGGCCCGCCTCGCCACTCATCTGGGAACAGATCTTCGTATACTCCCGCCTCTTGACGCCTTCTACGCATTTAAACCGATCGATGAGTCAAAGGTTGGCGGCAATTGAGTTGTATATCGAGTCTCAACGCCTAAGTACGCAGCCTCCTCCGACTTGCAACCAAGGCGACTTTGACTTTTTGAGGCGCGGACCCTTTGACGGTGACGGCGCTAGTGGTAGTGGCGGGGCAGATTTATCGTTGTACTGATCACGTTTTGTTGTTAAACTTTGAAAACTGAAACGGTTTAAGTTATTAGACTGTGTATTTTGGGTGTTTATAACGGACACCTTATGTTAATATATGATATGTTAAGTTTATATGGGTGTTGTGTGTTGGCTGATTTGGTGTATTTTGGGTGTATTGAACACCGTAAATGGATTGTAAATGCAGGTTTTGGTGGGGAGCAGAAAAAAATTGCTACGGCAAATGGCAGGAAGGTTTGCGACGGAATTATTTCAATTTGCGACGGAATTCCGTCGCAAAATTGCCTGGTGTTTTGCGATGGAAGTGGTCCGTCGCAACCCATTTGCGACGGATAGTCCGTCGCAAATCGAAATTTATGACGGATTTTGCGACCGCTTTTTCCTTATTGGTCTGCGACGTAATTAGCCATTTGTGACGGAAATTTCCGTCGCAGAGTAATATTTGCGACAAAATAACTCGACGGGCACGGTTCGTCGCAAATTCCGTCGCAAATGGCCATTTGCGACGGATTTAGGCTATTTGCGACGGAATCTTGCCGTCGCAAATCGACTGTTATTTTGTAATGTTTAAAAGGTGAAGGTAGTTTTTTTTTGCCCTGATAAATGCTATTTATATAGATTATATGCCCCCAGTTTAGTCGCATTTAGCTTGCATTTACTCGCATTCATTATTAGTTTAGAAGCTATTTGCTATATATTGCGATACTGCTGTTCCTCGTTTATATTTTGCAGGTTTTGGCGGTTCTGAGCTGAAACCTGGGTTGAGTTGAGCATTTTTAGTATCGAGACGACAAGACCAAGCTCGAGCTCGCGCAGGAGCTCGGGAAGATGAACCAAAGACCAAAGGATCAAAAGGCCACGAGTAATAAAGGCCCAAAAGAAGAGCTTGGGCCTAGAATCAAGAGAAAGAGAGTTGGCCCAGCTGAGCCAGACCGGCCGGTCTGGTGGACCGGCAGCCGTTCGGCCGGCTCCCGTGCATTATCCGTCGGGTTGATTTAATTCGAGTTTGGTTTTTTTAGGAAACTAGTATAAATACTCTTTGGACGAAATTATTTAGGTTATGCTTTTATTCCTGGTTTTATTTTTAGGTAAAGTTTAGTTTCTCTCTCTTTACATACATTCAAACTTCTTTAGTTTAATTTCAAGATTGATTCGATTGTAACCGTCGGTACTCCGTTAAACTCCAGGTTTTATTTAATTGCAATTTCTTTTATCATCATGTCTTCCTTTTATTGCTTTGTCTTGATTTCCAGTATGCGTAGCAAATTTTATGATTAGGGTTTAGGGTGATTGTGAGATTGGTTCAGGAACATGTTTTAATTGCTTATATTGATTGAACTTGTGCAAGTTGACTTCTTCCTGCGCGTTTTATTATCAATTGAATTTAGGGACGCCTTTATTGAATTGAACTTAGGTTGTTTCAGTTTAAGATCGAAAGCCGAATTGGAACTAGACTCACGCGTATTTGATAAATTAAGTTTAGTAAGTTGCGAGAGCCCGCTAAATTTGCTTAAGGTTAATATTGACTCGAAAGAGCGTATTCTTAAACCTAGTCACTTGCATAGCTTCAATTGATTGTTAATTCCTTTTGAGTTGAGTTCCTGAATCGATGTCATATTGATCCCGATGCCCTAATCTCCTTTTTATATACCTTTAGACCATCTTATTTGCTATATATTCTTAGTTTAGACTCCTAAAACACCATTTTTATTGCTCTTGAAACTGACCTAGATTAGCTGAGCATCCTCATGACTGCCTGTCTCTCTGTGGATTCAACCCTGCTTACCGCTAGCTTCTGTTAGTTGTTTGTTTAGGTTTTATTTTGATTAGGCGTGACGATTTAGCCTTGTCATGCCCCATGTTGTTTGCTAGCATCTTTTATTTATTTATTTTTATTTTATTTTTTTTAAGTTATTGGACTTTTCTATTGGACTCGTCTCACCATAAACTTATGGAGCGATTCGAAGCGGGCCTCTTTGTACCTTATAACCACGCTAACCCTAAACTCGACTCAATCATGAGCCTCTCTCATATCACACGTTTTTAGGGATGAAAATAGGTGGTTTGTTTTCTGAAATTTATTTGAACAAACATAAAACGAAAAATAAAGGGATATGAATTAGACTAAGCACAAAGCCACTAGCCTAAGACTAAGGTTCCGATCAATCATCGCACTAAGCTATGACCTTCACCCATGGAAACTCGAATCTCCAAGCACAAAGCTAGGGAGGTTTCAAGAGAAAACTCATTCTAAAACTCATTTTTTTATAACTCAACAAATCTGAAAATTACAATGAGGAAAGCTTGGTTTATATAAGACCAAGGCTTTCATCCTAGCCATCCATCTAATACAAGATCTAAGGGCCATGAGGCCTTCAAAAAACAGCCGAAAATAAGGGTCACAAGACCTTACAAAATCTGAAATAAAAGACAACAACAACTAAAGTAGATGGTGACATCTTGGAGCATCCTCACCCTTCCTTTGTGTTGTTGAATCAAGGCCCTTCATTTGCTCCTTGGAGAGCAAGTCACACGTCCCACATTAGGTTCCTTGGCTGATTTTGTTGTTTGTTTTCAAAAGACCAAAAGGTGTGAGACATAAAGTAATAATAACAAACTATAATGAAAGGGACATGTATGAATTATAATGTATCATCCTTGACTTAAATTTCAGCCGAGATTTTGGTCTAAAATGGCTGAAATTTCGTGACCATGGGTCCAAGGACCATGGTTAGGTCGTAGGCCAAAAATCGGGACCAAATCGTCAAGCCGTTTCAGTGCAACTCTCCCTTTCTTCAAAAAAAGTTTGTCCTCAAACTTTGGCCAAATAAAATGGTATCCAAAAAGAAATTTTCAGAAAAACAAAAACGATTTTGAAAGAAAGTAAAGTTGGATGTAAAAGAGGGAAACAACAAGAGCACATCCTATGAAAAGCACATAGCAAATTCATCGAACCCTCTTGTTAGCCAACTCGACTCAAACACCTACAAAGGTGCTCGAATCAAGCCGACACTCACAAACCAAGACTCGCCCAGATTTGTAAGGCTACACTCGAAGACACCAAGACCCAACTCATCCCAAGATCGTCTTGGTTTAAGAAAACTCAAGAGTCGAAGCTCTGATACCAATTGGAGCGATTCTAAGCGGGCCTCTTTGTACCTTGTAACCATACTCACCCTAAACTCGACTCAATCATGAGTCTCACTCAATATCCAAGGGTCTTTGAGGGAGCCTTGGCTTGAGAAAGGATGGTCCATGCTCCAACAAAATCTGAATTTTGAAGAGAAACAAACAAACACATAAAGTATAAAGCATAAAGGAAGATAGAGACATGTGAGAAAGGGACATATTGTGGAACAACATGTGATCCTTCCTTGTGATTTATTTCGGCTGACTTGGGACCCTTGTACCCACTTGGTTTTGCTCTTGAATATCTAATTGGCTTGTGGTTCGAACCCACATGGGTGCACCCAAAGTTCACACCTCAAAAATAGCACATACATTGACTTTTCGGTTGCTCTCCAACTTGACTTTCCTTGACTTCTCTGACCCACCAAGCTTGACCAAGATATTATGGTTTAATTCACTCAAAATAAGCTTGGGTGGACCCTAGGACCGTGGCCTAGCCCATGGTTCGAGCCCAAGGACCCAAACCGTGTTTTAGACAAAAACCGCCTTTGCTCGCCTTGACCATTTTTGGTCCAATCTCCTCTCCTTGAAAAGGATTTGTCCTCAAATCCTCGGTCCCTCTTCCTCTTGCTCGGTTTGATCTTTGATCATTGATGAGATGGATTGATATCCCTTTTGCTTCTTGACAAGAATTGGACTTCATGATTGTTGATGCCCAAGAACACCATAGGCCTAGAGATTGATCGAGAGAATAATTGTTCCTTGTTTGGCTCGTGCAAATGACCCTACTCTCTTCTCTTACCATGGCTTCCTTGAATCTACATTCATTTCCTAGCTCATCCTCAAGCTCTTCATACCCAAACTCAATTGAAGCTTGCTTAGGATCACCATGACGCCACTCCTTGCTACGGTCATTCCTTTCCATGATCCTCCATTTCATGGTTCTTCTTGGCCTTTCCATGCCATCATTCCTTGCACTCCCATTTGACTCATCCTCGTAATGGTTCGGATTTTTCATCATAAGCACGGTGGTCCCAACAAATTTGTGCTCCTCTCCTTTGTTCCTTCGTATTGCCCTAGGAGAGCATTGTGGGAGATCATCACTTAGCTCTTTTTGTTCGAGCTTAGTTCCTCCTTTGAATCCCCATTTCATGAACCCACTTGAATCGATTTGATTACGATAACCACATTGCATTTCTTTGAACAACTTCCTCTTGACCTTGGTTAAATCCCACATAGAATCAAACTCATTCCCATGGTTGACATTGTACCCCATGCTTTCCTCTTGATTGTTAGGATCATCCTTAGCAAAGTGAATGGCCAATTTCTCACCAACATTCATCCCATCACTTATTTCGGCCTCTTCACTCACTAACATTCTCTTGGGAGCCTCAAACATGGAGGGTGGCTTGCATTGCTCTTTGGGGATTTCCTTAGCAAGGACATCAAAGACATTCTTCCCCTTGTTAGGCTCTTGTTCAATTTCTGGTCTCCCATCAATCCCCATTTTTTCGTGTGATATAATCAAGGAGGGTGGGTTAGGGTTTGTCAAAATCGGAGGTAAGGGTGCAAGTTTGATTTTCTTAGTTCCAATCTTGAAGGTATAGGTATTGTCCCTCCCATCATGATGAGCATCTCTTTCCCACTTCCAAGTTTTCCCCAAGAGGAGATGACAAGCATCCATGGGAATCACATCACACAAAACCTCATCCATGTAATCCCTTCCAATGGAGAAAGAAACCAAGCATTGTCTAACCACCATCACACTCATCTCGGCTCCATTTCTTTGGCATTTCACCTTGTAAGGGTTAGGGTGATCTTGTGTAGGTAAGGCTAGTTTTTCAATGAGAGTATTTGAGGCAACATTATTGCAACTTTCCCCATCAACAACCAAATTACAAATCCTTCCCATAATGGTACACCTAGATCTAAAGATTTGGACTTGGAGATTCTCTTCTAGGGTTAGGGTTTGAGCATGTAATGCTCCACAATCCACACGGCCTAGACTAGGGGGTGGCTCTCCTCCTAATCGAGCCATTCTAGCCTCTAACTCCCTTTGACCCCTCAAAGTCACAAGATCAAGGCTAGGGTTAGGTTTAAGTCTACCCCTCATTCGACTCATTTTGATTTCAAGCTCTCTTCTAGCTTTCTCCATAGAATCATACATGGTCTTACCAAGAGTAGTATCACAAGAAACATCAAAAGGAAGAAACATACCCATTGGAATAAACAAAGGAACAAATCTGAAAAATTTTTTCGAGTAAAGATTGGACCTTTGAGTGTAAGAACCGAAACCAACACTAACACAAGTGTAGATCTTCAACCATTTTGTGAAAATTTTGTGAGAATGTTTGTGGAAGTTTTGTGAAAATAAACAAGGAAAGAAAAAAAAAAAAAAGGAAGGAAAGAAAACGAAAAATGAAAGAGAAAACACAAGAGTAAAACCGAAAACACAAAGATCAAATCGAAAACAACAAAGAACAAACCGAAAATGTAGAACAAACCTAGGCTTTGATAACCAATTTGGAGTGAAACTTAGTGGATCAAGTTTCACTCAAAGGATGAACAAAAACCAAGTGGAGATGATGATGAAAATCTCGGCCAATGTAACAATTTTTGTGAAGTATTTTTTCTGAAATTTAGTGAAACAATAAAACATAAAGGATAGTCACTAATTCTAAGCACTAAGCAAGAGAATTAGGGTTTGATTAGTTTAAACACAAAGCCACTAAACTAATCTTTCACTAACTCACACACAAAGTAATGAGATAAATGAAGGAAACTCAAAATAAACACTAGGGTTTTCATTCAACTCAAATCTGAAAATTTATGTTGTGTGAGGGTGGGTTTATATAACACCCAAGGCCTCATCTCAACCATACATCTCTAGGATCATCTAAGGGCTCACATGAGTCCCCAAATATTACAAAAAAACGGCTCCTAGCTCACATGTGAGCTGAATTTTTTTCATTCAAAAGATAAACTATAAAGCATAAAGGTTGATGTGGACATTAGACTCAATTCCCTCCTTTGATTGTTTAGGTAGTCTTCAAGGGTCTTGATTTGATCTTGGGGGGGTATGTGGGTCGGTCCATTGGAGACAAATACAAGAGTTTATTTTGTTTCCTTACATCAAAAGCATAAAGTTAGATAGTGACTTGAGACTCAATCTGGCGCTTCTTTCTTTGGGTGATCATCCAGGGTCTTTGAGGAGCCTTGGCTTGAGAAAGGATGGTCCATGCTCCAACAAAATCTGAATTTTGAAGAAACAAACAAACACATAAAGTATAAAGCGTAAAGGAAGATAGAGAGCGTGAGAAAGGACATATTGTGGAACAACATGTGATCCTTCCTTGTGATTTATTTCGGCTGACTTGGGACCCTTGTACCCACTTGGTTTTGTTCTTGAATATCTAATTGGCTTGTGGTTCGAACCCACATGGGTGCACCCAAAGTTCACACCTCAAAAATAGCACATACATTGACTTTTCGGTTGCTCTCCAACTTGACTTTCCTTGACTTCTCTGACCCACCAAGCTTGACCAAGATATTATGGTTTAATTCACTCAAAATAAGCTTGGGTGGACCCTAGGACCGTGGCCTAGCCCATGGTTCGAGCCCAAGGACCCAAACCGTGTTTTAGACAAAAACCGCCTTTGCTCGCCTTGACCATTTTTGGTCCAACTTATGGTGAGACGGTCTCATAGGAGAGTTTCTGCTTTTTAAAAATGTTAGTTTCCATGAATTGAACTAAAAACCAAACAAGCAATTATCTTATACGTCTAGTGACTTAGATGAATTTAAAATTCAAAAATTAAAATATAATTAAATTACTTTACATCAATAATCAAGGGCGGAGGGAGGGGAATTGGCATGGCCGGTCGGCCTCTAATTCTTAGATATTGAAATTTGTTCGATTTTAATAAGAATATTTAAAATATCTTTAAATTACCTTATTTCATTAAGGTTTTGTCTCTTCCTAAAAAACTAACCGCCTAAAAGCTAATCTATATAATCTTTACTCCGCCATTGTCATGTCATACCTAGATTCCGCTAAAATTATGTGGTTGATATTTCTAACTAGAGACCAATGTCGTTTTGATATATAAATAATTTGTTATGTGTATAGTAGCTTTTATGTGGAATCATTAGACCACACACGATACGTATATGGTAGTCATAATATGAGTAAAATTCATTAAATTAAATTAATTATCGAGTCCAATGACAGATTTTAAAGCTGCAACTTGGACGAGTTTAGGAGACATGCTAAAGGATGATTTATTCATTTCAATTCAGAGAACAATCCATTTTTAATATAAAGAGAAAATATATTTTATTCTGGAGAGAGTTTGATCAACTCTTCATTGGGACTAGTGTATCACTGTATCAGTTGTAACTCTCTATTCGTGTGGATACTAGTAAAGCCTTCACACTTGAGATGCTTTTTTATTACTTCCTCCATTCCAATAGGTTCTTTACGTTTGCTTTATGCACGTACATCAATACTCGTTTTGTTTCATTCATATCTTTGGTTTCGTATTCTCGAAAATTTTAAAATTTTGATATTAATAATGTGCTTGATAAGACAATTAAAACAAGATCACACACGACTATTTTTTATTTTGTATTTTAGAAATTATATCGATGATTCTACACACTTATGAATAGTGTCAAAAAAGTAAAATGTAAAGAACCTATTGGAATGGAGGAAGTATTATTGTTTCTTACTATTATTCTGGTTTCTTGAATACGTAGTACTCCGTATCTTTTATATTTTACATATTTCTTATATTATTATTATTCCGCTGCGATTAAGTATGTGATTCATCTCACTTGTATATATGTTACTTGGTTCAATAATTGTGATTTGATCTACGGATTTGTACAAAATCGTGTAATATCATTAAAACCTTACACATTAATACATTATACTATATTTGTATTATATTAGTTGTTTGGTGAGAATTTACAATTCATATTATGAAGAACTATGAGTTATGATATTTTTATTTTTTAATGATATTTGTTAGGCTTATTTAGGTAGTCTATTATCCATATGTATGTAGGATCCCTTAAAGTATTTTACCTTAAATTTCAAGTATAATCGCAGTAGGTATCAATGTTTCAAAAGAACAATAACAAATTAAATTTCCATCACGCGATAATATAATTTGATAACACGATTCATTACAGTTATATTTAGGGATGATAATGGATCGGGTTCAGGTATGATGAAACATCGTTAACGTCGAGCCTTCTAAAAATAATTTTCATCCAACCCATGTATCATCCACGAAACTTATAATTCACATCCAACTTGTCTATTACCAGTTGGTGAACCAGGTGGATTGGGTGATAAATGAACGTCAATTTTTATGTGAATTTAAGGTAATTTTTTTTTGAAAATTAAAAGGTTGTAATATCTTTTTTTTTTCAGCTTAATTTCAGCTCTTATAAGTTCAGTTCAGCTCTTACAAGTTCAGTTTAGCTCCTATAAGTCCAACTCTCACATTACAAGCACTAATTTACTCAAAAAAAAAGTTCACTTATAAGTTGATTAAATTTCATATAAGTTTAGGCTTTTATAACTTCAAATTTCTTATAAGTCAAAAGACTGCGTCACAAGATTTTAACGTTAGAAAAATCAATTAATATTATTGACTGTTGTACATGATGACATAGAAGTACGGAACGTTAGGAAAAAAAAAAAAATCTCTAAAACGTAATAAAAACAATGTTTATAATATTATAATCCTATTATATCTCATTATTAACTTCAAATTAATGTTAATCCGTGTATTTGAATTGGCAATTACGCAGTACGTAGTGCATGTAACACGTGGTCTGTAAAATCCTTGTAAACCAAGATAAGGTCAAAGTATCATTAGCGGGAAAGCAATGAAATTTGCGATTTTCACACAATGATAACGTAAATTTCCTTGTAAATTATTAATGACATTTGTTGAATTTTATATCACGACTCTTTGATAACTTGCGTATCCAATTAATCCCTTTAGTAAAATGTAGTACTCCTACTTGAAAGAGATCGCGTGAATGTACAATATAGAGGGGAAGACATGCAATGGTATTCATTCCGTCACGATCAATAGTTTATGTTTATTTTTTATACGCTTGTCTGTTTTGTTTTATTGTTAAATTGAACATAATTTCCAAAACTTATGAAATTTTAATTTGATATTTTTAATGTATTTATGAATACAATTCTAACGAGATCTAGTTTGATTATATTTTAGAAAATATATATTGAAATATTGAGCGGATGGATGAAATATTATTAATTATTAGAGTGTAATACTAAATATTTATCCATTTGTTATGCATTGTTTTAATCATTTATCGCGGGTATATTGAACAAGTGAATTGAGATGTATAAACTCACAAGTAGATAAAGGTTCAAACTAAAATAATCCATTGGTGATAAATGAAGTGTTCTACGAGAACTATTTTTTTTAGGTCAAATCTACGAGTACTAATTAATAAATAAGTTATCTCACTACTAATTTACGAAGTAAAACTTTTACTTTAATGATGTACATGAGAGTAGAGCTCGACTGTTACAATGTAAAGTACCCACTCCGTAAATAAAACTAAAAACAATTTAGGGATATTCTATGTGGTACTTTTGTGTTTTTTTGAATTCTACATGGTATCCTTCAATTTTCAAAATATCATTGAGTTTAATGAAAATATCTTAAAATACCAAAAAAATAAATTCTAATCCACCTTTATTGAATATTTAATTTATCATTTTTTTTTGTTCATTTTATGGCAATAATTTTATATGCAATTAACGTAAGTATCTTTTACACAATTATAAACATATTTTTTTTCACATTGACCAGTTTAAAAGGTACGGAGTATATCTTTTATTATTTGAGTATTTTGTAAATATTTTATTAAGTTCAAACGCACATAAATATTTCCAAAAAACTAAGGATATATTTAAAAAGACATAAAGGTAGGTAGTAGGAGAAGGTAGAATATTGTAACAATTTAAAATTGGAACGTGTGAGCTCATGCCTAGTGTAAACGTGGAGGATAATAATAAAATAATTTGAGGGTGAAACTATGTTGTTACACGTAGGAAAAAGTGGCGGCATTTGTGGAGTAGATAAAGACTAAAACGACTTTGGTAGATGCTGACAATTGACAAAACATAATAAAAAAGAGTCATTAGATGCGAATTCCCTTCTTTCCTGTTAATAATGAACTACTTCTAGTGACTACTTAAATTAAATAAAGGGTTATTCGCCAAATACAGCCTTTATAATGCGCGATTTTAGAAATTACAGCCCTTTTAAAAAATTTTAATCAATTACAGCCATATTTTTAGGGTCTCTTTAGTAATTGCATCCTCAGCCTAATTCCGGTGAAAAAATGAGTGTTATGCCCGTTTTGCCCTTCACTTAGTGAACACGTTGCTTTTCATTTTATTTCTTTAAACCCTCCCCTCAACCACATATTTCCCTTTCATTTTAAAAAACTCACTTTTCTTTCTTTGTCTCTCTCATCCTTTCATCTTCAACGCTACAACACCACAAATCCCCTGTTTTTTTTTCACTCACTCGACTCGGTCGATGAGTCATCGATCAAGTCACGCGTGTCTTTCGGAGAAAAGCATATTCATCGTCACTTTTTGGTTTTCTGTTCCAAAGGTATTGTTTACTTTTTGATTTTTGTATAAATTTGTTTCCTTTATTTAAAAAGTTAATTATTGATACAATTGAAATGATTTCATTTTCAGACGCTTTGTGAAAGAGTCACTTTTTTTTGGTATTTATCACAATTTATGCTGAGATTTTTCTTCAACCCTAATAATTTGGGCAATTAAAAAACCAAAATTTTGTTGCTTTATTATGTAATTAATTTTTAAAGTAGTCATTGCATGTTAGTAATAGTGTGAAATTGAATTGATGTGTAGGAATGGGTTATCAATGGTGCCTGATTTCCTCACCACAATTGGGTTCCCACAAAGCAAGAGCACGTCTTCGAAGTATTATTCCAACTACCACAACTTTGATCAGACATTGAAGATTTGCTTTTAGATTTGAAGGAAAAAGGAGAGAAAAAAAATCGAATTCAAAGGACAGAAATCAAATTGAAACCCAGAAATTCAAATCCAACAATGAACCCTAATTTCAAAGGAAGAAATCTAATTTTCCATTATTAATCACAAAATAATGAAGGAAAGAGTTGAAAATATATATAAGATGTGAGTAAGGGTATTTTTGTCAACAAAAAAGCTAATTTGGGGGGGAAATTTGAATTCTATGACGTTTAAACAGAATTCATTGCCGGAGCTCCGTTTTGTATGTGATTTACAAACGGAGCAAAATATGTGGCTGTAATTGATTAAAATTTTTTAAAAGGGCTGTAATTTCTAAATTCGAGTTATTAAAGGGTTGTAATTTACAATAAATCCTTAAATAAATGATAAAAACATCAAAGGTGGTGCTCTATTGATCAAATATGGCTCAAATTTTTATTGATATTAAGTTTAAATTCTTTTAATACAAATTTTGTGGATAATATGAGATTTGAGATAATATTTAATAGATAACGAATCTGTCATCCTGATAAATAAGGTGACTAACAATCTAACGTATATAACTTTCATGATATTATGCACGTTCGGAGGTTTAGTTAGTATAAATTGACAGTAATGACTACAAGTTTCTCGTGTTACATTAAAAAAGCGATAAAACAAAGGGAATTTATTTTAGGGATATTTAAAGTAGATGCCTTGACTTTGGCGGATTCTGTAGTGCATGTGAGGTTTGTTCACATGATACCACTAAACTTTGTGAATATGTCTTACGATATTTTGTGACGGAAAACTTAACGACGTTAAGTTTAAGGAAGAATCAATTATGAGTTTAGGGTACAATTAAACCCACATTATTCCTCAATTAAATGATATTATGAGTTGATTAATTAGTGTAAATTTTGTTGATTAGAGTCTGAATAATAGCATTTAATTGAGGAATAATGTGAGTCTAAATATACCCTAAACTCATAATTGGTGCTTCTTGCATAAACTTAACGCGTCGTCAGTTTTTAAATCAAAAATGGGCATATTGGGCATATTCACAAAGTTTAGAGAATGCGAGCAAGCACTCACATGAAATACTGTGTAATCTACAGATTGAGAATGCAGTAGGAAATATCCTTTATTTTAAACAAATGTTACCGCAAAAAAAAACAAAAAAAAAATGTATGTGTGCTGGTGTGGGAGTGGGAGTGTGGGACCAAAACCAGCACCGTAAAGTTATTGGGTGACCTTAAATAATGTTAAGACATGCAGTAGTTATCCATTTGTTAGCTGCCACGTGTTGAAGTTGCCAACAAAAGTGGGATTTCATATTCCAGTATCCACTAGTCCACTTTTTGGTCTGTGTTGTCGCAACTCGCAACTCTGTGGGGCCATGGGGTTGCTCACTTGGTCCTCCATACTTGGACGGCTACGGGCTACCTATGCTTAGTTACAATAAGTCTTACTTAAAATGGATTATTCGTTTTAAGCTTTAGATGAGTCAATTATTCTCCCACTTGCACATAAAAGACAAATTTATTACTTTTTTCATGCACTTGTCTTTTTCTTATTCGTAATACTTGACATGTCTTAATTTAAGGATATACTCCGTACTCATCTTAAATAAGAATTTGTGGCTTAGTTAAGGGAGCGCATGTATTTCATTTAGCGTATTACTAAATGTAGTTAACATTTTATTTTATGGTAATTTGATATTTCTTACATTTTATAATAATAGTAATTTTAAAAAGGGTGAGTTTTTCCCATTTCATTCTCAGATTATTGGGTTTTCAACTGCACTGCGTATATCGTATTCCCAACTGTACCCCTGAGTTTCCTTAATTACTCTCAACCATAACTATTTATGCTTAAACCGTCAATTATCACCGTTAAATGCCAATTAGGATGCGTAATTTGCCTACGTGGAGCGCCTAATTTGCCTACGTGGAAGGATTAGTTGTAAATTAGAAGTTGAGTCAATTTATTAACCGTCATTTATTTCTTTTGATTCAATTTTTTTTAAAACCCTTTGAAACCCTTTCACCTTCTTTCCTCTGTTCTCTTCATCTCCTTCCTTTTGCTATTGAACTTTTGCAGTTCATCGTCGTTGCAACATCTTCATCGTTGAACTTTTGCAGTCCTTCTTTCCTCTGTTCAATTTCAAGTATGATTTCGGGTATGATTTTGGGTAAATTAAAGAAACTCAGGGGTACAGTTGGAGTTATTAAAGAAACTCAGGGGTACAGTTGGGAATACGATATACTGTGAGAATGCAGTTAGGAAAACCCAATAAGAGAATGCAGTAGGAAAAACCCTTTTAAAATTTTTGGCCTTTTATAATTTTTTTTTTAAACATTTTCCACATTTTATAAGTATTTTTCTTAAAAAGTCTACCAAAATGCAATTTTTTTTTGGAAAACTAAAGAATTTTTCTAAGATATTTTCATTACGAGAATAATCTATCGTCATACGAAACTCAAAATGTGAACAAATAAAAAGAGAGTTTCATGTTTTCATATACATTTAAAATGGTTAAAATGAGAATTTTTTAGAATTCTTTTTTGTAAAATAGTGAAAGATGTAAAAAATAATTAGAATAGGTGAGAAATTTAAAAATTGTGTTTAGAAAAGATGGGAGATAACAATTAATTCTTAATTTTATTGATTATATTAAATATATATAGTGCTCGTATTTTATTATCTCATTACTTTTGTCATATTGCTACATTCTCATTTGTACATACATTTTACGGAGTAGTATTTTACATATTTTACATATTATTTTATTGATTATATCTCATATTTACTACTCCCTCTGCTTCATTGTATCTCTACATTTGCTTTTTGCCCTTAAATTAAGAATTTAAAAAAAAAAAATCGAAAAAAAAGAATGGATTATATAATTAAAATTACACATTTATACTAAAAATCTTATTCATAAATTTTTTTTTTAGTAAAATATAATGGATAATTAATGAAAAACAAAATGTGAGTGAAGAAATTTTCTTAAGAAAAATATGCCAAAAGTGAAAATATTAAGAAAACCATGAAATCTTATTTTGTTTGACAGATGTAATGAAAATGGTAATATAGAGGAAGTATATTTGATTTTTTTGGTCTTTAGTATGATATGATCATATGAATGCTTTTTAAACTAAATAAAAATATAATTATCGATGATTTTAAAATTCGACTAAATAACCGAATTAAAAATAAAGACTTTCGAAAGATGTTCTTGCAATAACTTTTAACCGGCGATGATGATTGAACATTTAGGGCATATCCTATGGTGAGCTACAATAGGTTGTAGCTTGACTTTCCAACTCAGCTTTTCCAGCTACACTGTTTTCTGGATACATCATGCTCCAATGATAAGTTACAATTTTTGTCGCTTCTATGGACCCATGTATTTTATATTTCACTCACATTGACATATTTTAATATATTTTAAATTATTTGTTTAACATATCTTTTTTTTTAAAAAAAAAAATAAAATCTTTTCAAGCTTGTAACTTGAGAAAGCAGGTACTGATTCGCATATAGTCCAAGTTTAAACCCTAAGGCCAGGTTTTTTTTTATTCGCATATAGTCTTACAAATGACCCAATATGTTAGAGTGTATTAAAACCGATCTTGGGCCTCTAGCCATCAACTTAAGCTTTTGGTTGAGTTGGTTCTTAACATGGTATCAAAGCCTTGTGACAAAAGGTCACGGGTTCGAACCTCACCACCTCTCACTTTCAAAGTGGTATATTTTGCACCAGATAGGCGGACCTGTAGTTGTATCCACGCTTCAAGCCCAAAGGGCATTCGCGTGAGGGGGCGTGTTAGAGTGTATTAAAACCGATCTTGGGCCTCTAGCCATCAACTTAAGCTTTTGGTTGAGTTGGTTCTTAACACAATACACATTAATTAGTAGCCCAATTCATTTAGTTAATTAATTAGAATAGCAAGTTTATAATTATAAGTCGTCTTGTAGTCTTTCAATGTGGGAGGTGTTAGGAAGATGATACACTCAATAACACTTGGTGTTGGAAAATTGCTAAACGCCGCAAATTAGAAACAAACATGTGTCAAGAGTTTTTAAATTTGTTTCTAATATAACTATTCTTAACATAACATAAATTTAAACTGTCAATCAAACTTATAAATGTACCAATCGATGCTCTAATTTTTTTTTTTTGAAACAAAAAGACTAATACATTAATAAATCGTCAAACGATATTTACAAATGATCAAAATATAATCGAAAATAAACATGGAGCGAAAAGAAGAAATTTCTCTTGTAAAACTAAGGATCTCAAACCATGATGAGTCTCTTCTACACATCCTCATATTTGCTATCCCGATTTAGCTTTTGAGGGGATCCATGAAACCATTATTTGTGTTATACCACGATATTAACGTTAACAACTAATTATCATCAAATTCATCAATTCTTAATTTCAATATTTATAGCAAACATTCATCATCAATTTCAATATAAACACCATCAATCCCTTCGTGAACATCATAAAAGTAAGTCGGTGAAAAATAATGATAAATTATCAAATATAATGAGTTATTTAATAAGTTAAATTAACAAAAAAAGATAAATAAAAGTCATACGAGAGATAAAATTAAAAAACATAAGGGTATATCACTGAATCTTTTAATACAAATTTTAATATGCTATGACTTGTGCAAGCCCAAAAGTATTTCATTATTTATAGCCCATTAGTTAAACACAAAGAGTGATCACGCGCATAATCGGATATTTGTTTTACAATGAGCTGACATATGTATCCGATTTGATATTTAAATCTTTTGGGTATGAATATTCGATTATATTTTTTTCAAACCGGATAATTTATTTTCGTGATCGATTAAATCGGTTCGAATATTAGATAGTTTGCTCAATTCTAATTGCCTAAGAAGGCTAACCATACGCTTTAATTATACATAAATCACCTTTAATTTTACGTCATGCGTTCGATTTAATAAAACAATCATCAGATAGAATACGAATATTAGCTCAATAGGTTGAATTGGGCCTTAGTGTATATAATTATGTCATTTTATTTTAAGTTTAATTTAAATTTAAATTCATTTCAAAATTCAGATCAACTTTATTCGAAGATCAATTATTTTCTAATTTTAATATTTTTAGTTGAAGGTGTGAAAGTAAAATAAAATGGGAAATTCTAATGGCTACCCGTTAAAAATAGAAGGAAAAAGTGTAGTAATTTATTAAAAAAAGTTTATTAGTGATTGATTTGTGTAAATTGTTAAATTAAAATCAATAGAGGGAGTTATTTATATGATGGTATAAAACTAAACTTTACTCGGTACCCAACCCTAAACTCTTACTAACTTAACCTTAAGCCTGACTACCCCATACTTACAGTTTGATATGATCCAAAAATGAACTAACTTAAAATTGTGATGAAATTTAGCCAATATTGTTGGAACCGTAGGTTTCACACAATGAGTTTTGATGATGACAAGCACGTCTTATTTCCTAATTATATTATATATATGTGCGTTCTTTGTTTTATAAATTTTCTGCATGAATGTAAATTCAAAAGGTAAAACAAGCTTACGATTCAAGTAAGCAAGATTAGAAGAACTAAGAAATTGCAAATTAAGAAAATACATTGAATATCCTAGGTACAATCACTAGGTTATCAGTAACCTTAGTGGACTGCATCTATGATATTGTCAAATAACGTGGGTGATTCCACCAGTTTATTGGACAATATCTTTAATAACACAAAATTACAGAAATAGTTAGATTAAAGATTTCGAAAAATATCTTCCAATAGTTTTCTAAAATTATTTAGCAAAGATATTAATTTGGTTTAAGAAAATATTGAATATTGGATATTTTCATTTGAGAAATATTCATTTCCCCTTTTTCAAGAAAAATAAGATATACTCGTAATATTTTTTATGCTTATTATCTATAAATACGCAGCATTTGAAATGGAGAGAGATACACTTTGATTCACTAATCATCTCTTGCAAAAACCAGAATTTGTAAAAGCTTTTTAAATTCTTTTTGCTTTGTTTTAAAAATTAAAAGTGCGTGCTTAAATATATTATTCAACGTTCTAAATCTTAAGTTGCAATTATTCTCACATATTGATCTAAGTGTTTCAAAGACGTTCTTCAAGAGAACAAAATATCAATCGAGATAGCGACAACAAACTTATTTTCAATTATATAGAGTCGGGTGTATTTATTTATACATTTGCAATTGGTACGATTAGAATCATCATAGAGTAGATTAATTATTTTGTAATCCGAGTTTGGTACTAAAATAATTAAGAAGACAATAGTGAACGTAGATCTCGAGTTGTGAGATTGAACCACCCCGTTGCATATTCTTTATTCTCTATTACTCTATTGCAAAACAATTACATCGTGAATAACTTAATTACCGATTAATCAATAGTCGTAATTACAACTTCACTTTGATATTAAAAAGAAGCCTAATATACTTTTTCAAATATCGATTTCAATCCCTAGAGTTTCCCATTCATAGGAATTGGCTCAAAAGCATAAAACGAAGTACTACCTCCGTCTCGGTGATTTGTTTACGTTTACTTTATATATTGATGTGGAGAGAGGTAGAAAAAAATAAATAAAATAATAATATAAGTACAAAGGGGGTCCCGCTTGCTTAAAATTATCAAATGTAATTGGTTAAGGGAGTAGAGATCCACCTCCCACATGGGTCAACCACTCAACCATGACCATTTATGGAAAGTGTAAACAAATGACCCGTACACCCCAAAATAGAAAGTATAAACAAATAATCGGGACAGAGGGAGTAGTATGAATCTCATCCCTTTTTTTTGGGGGGAAGACCCTTTGGGAAGTTGTAGTCAAATGAAGGAAGACTAGTCAGAAAAAGAAGACACATATTTGGTCATTTTCAATTGGGTCCATTGATTCAAGTCACACAGCTTTTTCTGAAAGAGATTTTGAGTAGACAAATATGTCAATTTGTCTAAAATCTTTATAATCTTCTACTTGTTGCTACCACGTTAAAGAATATACTCCGTACAAGCTACACATTTCTTCATTTCACCTGACAATTTTTTTGTCTAATCTAATCACCCTTATTATTGGGTCGATGTTGATATCTGCTAATATTATTAACTTTAATTTGGGTCTGACAATTCACGTCCACCTCGACAAGTAGAAAAGTTTCACCTACCTTATTAGAGGCCTAGGGGAGTCACAAAAATAAATCTGTGCGAACTTGGCCAAACGCAGACAATATCTTACTCGTAAATTCATAGTTATCATAACGTTGTGAGGGCGGTCCTAACGATTGAAATCCGAGCCATATGTGTTGAAGGCCCTAAGGAAGTGGGCTGCTGCTAAACTTACCACGATATGTTGGACGACCCTCAATGAGACACACAAACAATTGGGAAATCGATAATTCGATATTTATGTGTATATCATATTAGCATCTTACATTAAAAATGGTATATATGCTTCGTAGACGATTACACAAATCATATACACTTCACACTATTCACACATTTGGCATAGTATTGAACAATTGTGATTTGATCAAGTCTCCAACTTATTGCTCTCAAGTTAGTTGAGTTTGATGTAGTTCAATGTGATGTTTGTAATATGAACTGGTGTAAAACATATGTAATTGAAAGGTAAAAAAAAAAAAAAAAACCGAGGTTGATGGAGTTATTATCAATTGTAGACTTTCGATTCCTTGAACTCAATATGTCGGTATTGCTCAGGCACGGATACAGAGTAATGTCATTAGTATGTCCTTCAACTTAGCCGTGACGGGATCAGAAGGGCCATGTCGAATGAGATCGGGGAAATGTTTCCCTACACCCTTCTCTGGCCGATTTCTCAGTCTCGTGGGCTACATAAAGGTTTGTTGTCTTCTGCACAAATCATTGATTTATCGGCTTTAAAATACTACTCGTACAATTCAAATAAAAATGATTTGCCAAAACCTCTGGTGCTACGTGCATACATAGTACGTAATATACGCAATTAGTAATATTCAATTCAGTTTGCGCGAAATGTTTCATTATCAGTTAATTGTCATGCTTAAATGATGAGCGTACCAGTAGTGTTTCGAATGCCTCAGCTTCAGGGGAGTTGAAGTCGTAGACCATACTTGCGGCTGACAGCTTCATCGAAAGGAACTGAACAGCAGAACAATATTAAATAGTTAACACCGAAATCTAATCAGCGATTCAGAGGCTTCATCAGAAGGTTTGGTTCATTTATTTTTGTTTCGTCACTAACTGACCTCTATTTGATTCTGTAACGATCTGACATAGTTGATAATTACATCCAACATTGCAGCCATTGCCATCGTCTGCAATAACACGTGGTATTACGCAAAGCAACGCATGAATCATTTTAAAATTACGTCGATATCAATTCATGGTTGTATACCTTGTAGCATCCTGGGACCAAATCCTGCAACACTTTAAGCTTCTCGTTTATTCTCTCCCTCCTGACCTACATCGTTTGTTTTTGGGTTAAAAATAGACAAATGACGATGTTTACTCGACTGTTTATAGATACAATTAACCTACCCTTTCTGCGAGACTGTGACTGTCAGTCGCTTGGCCTCTTTTCGCTCTTACATGGATTACTTCTTTTAGTTTATCGCCTTTTCCTTCGCTTTTTCTCTTCCTTTTTCTCTCAACGCTTCCCTGAAATATGTATTGCATGAAGCATAATACGAAAGTTTCATTACGAATAATTTTATCGAGTGACTGAACTTACACTGAAGTTTTCAGCCCTATGATGACCAGAGGAAGAACCCAACTCTGCAAACCCTGACATTTCGAACACGTTCTTTTCTTGCTTCTGAACGCAAAACTCAGCGTTATTATTATTCGCTTGATCAAATGCGCAGAATGCTCGTTGGTGGTGAGGGACGACTTGAACAGGCGCCTGCTGAGGAACGTTCGGATTACTAAGAAACACGTCATTCGAGAAGTAATCGAGAAACTGGGAATTGAGAGGCTGATTCAAGTGATCAGACAGGTTGTTCAGCTCTGAGAAAGACCCTCCTGGTTCAAGTACTTTGTGTAAATCACTGCTAAAATCTTCCATAGTTTCCAAAAAAAAAAAAAAAAAATAATAATAAAAATAAGGGAAGTTTGATGATAAATGTGTGATTTGATTATGTATTATGTGTCTATATATAGCTTGTGCTAATTAAGAGTTTAGTTAAAGATTAAGAAATGTCACTAATTACTTGATTTAGGCTACAAATAGATGTTGTTATTAGTACTACTAGTACAGTTGGGAAACTAATCCGGTCCAAAAAAATTCGAGCTGATTCGACCCATTTTATATCTCTTATTCTCTGCTCAACGTGATTTAAATTTAAATGACTGAATCGACTCAGTTTGTTCTGAATTAAAAAAAATATACTTAATTGTGACGTGATGTAAAAATTACGAGATTGGTAGTGTAGGTCAATTATTTATTTTTATTTTTTATTTTTTTTATTATTATTTAAGAGATAATAAAAAATGAAAACAGAAAGGACCACTCCTTGAGTTTTGATTTAAGTATGGTGAAAATGAGAAAAGAATTGATTGTCTTTTGCATGACAAGTTAATGTATCAAAACGTTATGGCCTCTCTTGTCCCCGTATAAAACAAAGGCTTCATCCATACAAATGACCTTAATTATAGTAGGATTTTCCTTCCACTTTATTTTTATTATTTTTTTTTATATTTTTACAATACTTCTATATATGTTCAATTTTTATTTTTTTGTTAACTAATACTCTGATGTTAAATTTCACGGGTCTGGGCCACACCCGAGAGTATGAGAGAGTCCGTTCATAAAGTCTAAGAGGTTCCATCCTAAAACCAATTGGCAATAGGAGGAGTAACCCCTAAACCTTATAAACAAGAGCAACTCTCATCTCACAACCGATGTGGGATCGCATGTGGAAATGTATATTAGGCTGAATTCATCTCCAACAGAATGTCAAATATTTCTAATACGTTATATTTAGTTTAAATGAATATGTTTTTTATCTGTTTTGGTTGAACGATCTCAGCCATTGATCAAATTAAGATATATCATTGATGAGAAGTAATCGGCAGCCTCAAAAAATTAAGTGGACTCCAGTCAAAGACATGCTTAAAATAAAGTTTTATTGAACTCGACTAAAATTTGGACTGATATAGTTAATTTTAAATACCCGTCAAACGGGCTCCGTTACCACTAAGAGTATATGGAGCATAGAATCTCGTATCTAGGGTTGGCTTGCCATGCATAAGTGATCAACACTAATAATACTTCCTCTACCTGAAGATACACCACTAATAGTTCAACGTACTAGGCAATAAAAAACAATTGCATTGAAGAAAATAGGAGGAAATAGTAGTTTGGGACAGCTTAACTATGTTATGTGTACTTTTTCTATACTAAAAGTTAGGTTTTTGAAATTAAACACGTATTAAAAATTACATGTTCATATTATTCCTTCACTTGGACTTTAGTCCAATATGTTATAGCAAACAAAAACTTTACAATATTTTTATGTATTGAGTTATAATTCCTATTAATAGTAAACTTTTATAGAATAATTTAAGATGCTATGGAGTTTTATTTGACACTACTTTCTTAGGTTCATATATGTTCAAACCTTACCAAACTAATATGGCCTTGGTTTAAATAACTATAATGCTTATAGGGTTAAATAATATTCATACTCTTTCCATTTCACTCTTTTTTTTCCATTTATTTTTTTTACTGTCTCTCTTAAACGCTACTTTGATATGTTTATACTCAGTAGTTATAATATTATGATTTCAAGTTTACCATACATTTTTAATTAGTTGAATCTTGATTACCCTAAGTTGAGGTTGTGCATCCATATAATCCATTTTGAATCGCGATCTCTAATATGACAATGTATATATATGCATATTCTGGCAGTTGGGTAGTTTATAACGAGTTGAGTTAATTTAAATTTGGATCCATATCACTTTTTGACTCAAAGTTAATGTTAAAGTTCAGTTTGAGTCATAATGGTTAGAAGTCAAATTTATGTCAAACCTATATTAGATTCCAACCAATTCAAGTTCATATTAATTTTATATTCTACAAATTTAAGATTAGAATAGAAGTTTGTAAATTGATTTGTCTATGGTTCAACACTTAGTAGTACTCTATATTTAATTTTAAAAAAATGTGAAATTAATCTTATACAGATTATTAATAAATTACTTTACTTTCTGATAATCATATTAGTTAAATTTAGGGTAGGGTTGGCCGGGTTCTTGAATGCATTCTACTCCGTATCAGTTATAAGTCAATTATTAAGTCACTTATTTAATTTTATTGATCATCAGTTAATCAATGTGTATATTGAATATAACTAAAGCTAGTATGCTTTTAATTTACAAGATCTACTCATATTATATTCGGAGCATATACAATTATTGTTGACAATTTAACTTTGCAAAATTGAATTTAAGATGACCTTGATCATTAGTTAACTAAATAAAACTTTGCAAAATACAATAATTTGAAACAAAATTATATTCTTTACATTAATTATCAATATCATTTAAAATATAAGCATAAAAATATACGAGTGAAGTAATGATGAAAATGAAAATAGGTAGCCATGTAAAGTAGCCAAAAATGAAAAAATGAAATTGTTGGAGTGTAGGCGACCTTTGAGACTAAAAATAGTTGGATACTTGAGTACGTTAGACATGCATGTATGTAATAGCAACTACTATGAGACTATTGTACACAATTAGTTTTTTGATTAACAAGTATTTGGAGTTTAGTGAAATTTGTTACTTTACGCTTTTTTATGCTTCGTGTGTTCTCTTTTTGAGTAATTCTCCAACTTCAAATAATTATACAATCTAAGGGGTGTTTGGTTCACACCCATAAAGTATCAGGTATGATTTAGAATCAATAAAACTCATACCTGATGTTTGATTGACAAATTTATGGGTTTCATACCCATACCTCGAACCCTTAAGGTATGGGTTTTTCATACCTTAGACAGAGGTGAGTATGACTCATACCCATATATACATGGAATCAAAATTTAAAAAAAATATACTTCGTAATAAGATTTATGAAAATTGATAATTAACTATTAAAATTTTATATAAATTTCTATTGACTATTGAGATTTATTTTACAATAATAATTAAGTATTAAATTGTTTATTACTAAATTTTAGAAATTTATTAATTTTTATACCAATAATTTTATTTTATATGAATTATACAGAATATAAGTTATCTGATGTAATAATTATATATTGTGTCATTTTACACAATGTATTAAACAATGTTACATAGTTTGAAAGTTTTAAGATTGAATATTAGCATTGCTAATGAATTTATTATTTAAACCACATGCTGTGTTATCGTAAAACCTTTTAAAATACAGTTGTATTGATTCTATACAAATTAAAAATTAGAAATGTAACAAATTAGGATTATAGATAAGAACAATAAAAAGATAAAAGACAAAGTTTAGTAAATAAAATATTGTTAAAGTTATAATTTCACAATTGATAATTTATTTCAAAACTCATTCCAAAACTCAGCCAAACTTAAGTTATTAGGAACGGAGTTCCAACCCCATATCACTCTAATTTGATTCTTGATTCCAAACTCATACCTTCATGCGAACCAAATGCGCCCCTATAGGTTTGATAGACTACATTAACTATCTATGGTGTACAAACTACAAATCTTCATATCACTATAATCTTTTTACTTTTTTAATTGGACATCGTCTCAAATTAAGTTTTATGTAAATGTTAGAAAAATCGCTTGGATTTAATATGATTAATTATTGATTTCATTTTTGTTTTTGCTAATCAAAGGAAACTTGTCCTTTTGCATGAGTTATGTACTCGCATAAAATTAACAATGGTAGCTCAAAAATGTATATTATGTTTGATCGATTTCTTCGTATCTTAATATATTCTTTTAAATTGGTATTTTTGTAGAACACTTACATAACGTAAGGGTGTGATAGAATATTTGATTTATATATAATCATACTTCATAGTACTCCGTACAAAAGATTAGCTCTAAAAGAACTGAAGTTAAATATATGAAACACCCAAAAAATATAATTAATGTAAAAAAAATACTCCGTACTATTTTTTATAATTATTTAAAGTGCAAGTATTAATTTTCCATATGTCATATTATATGAGATTGTTTCATATTAAAATATCATGATTTTTTTTTTTAAACTTTAAAGTTTTAAAAAAAAAATATTAAATTATAACTTAAAATAAATACGAGTATAACTTTAATTATAAAGGTCATATAATAATATTATTGTAAAATCATTACCCGCATAAAAGCGTAATTATTCAAAGTTTTTGTTTGATGAACCCTAGAAAAGGCTATGGGAGACATTATGCAATAATGCGATTAAATGAGCAAACAGAAGGTTAAGAAGGATGTAGAGGATGCATAATGAAAGTAGAAAGACATATTAGTAAAGATAAACCCTAGTAGGCATAAACGACAATTTTATATTTTGGTGAGTACAACGTATCATAACTATCTCCATCATAACAGCCCTTATTGTCCTACCAAACACAATTACTATCATTACTTAATTACATTACTAAATTATGGCATACCAAATTTACTTGACAAAATTGAACTTTGTAATAATTTTCAATTGGTTTAATTGTTCGTACGTTGTTTATACAGAATCAGTTATAATCACGACAAAAGTTAAAGGAGGTATCGAGTGGACAACATCTGACTATCATGGGCCATGGACACCGAAGCAACAGAGGTACAATATCAATTATCAACGCTTCCTTTATCACAAATAAACCAATATTAGAACCCTAAGTCAACTTTAGCTTGAGCTAGGCGCAAGAAGAACCATTATGCCTAAGAATTTTAAGTGTCATACACGACTACACGAGAAGACGTAAAGCTTAGCTCGGGTTGGTGGCTTGAGCAAAATCAATCCAAAGCAAAATGGATGAAAGAAGCTATAAGCATATGAGTTTGATGTGGAAGTGTTCACCGTCCAAATTAAAGTGGAACCGATGTACTTGTTGGACTAGGAGTATGTGAGACACTCACTTGACCAGGCGATGACATGTGCTGTAGACATGGCTCAATAACATACACGGTGTTGAGGGTTCTCCGTGTAGGGCAAGACTCGAGTCACAATGATGATCCATGGTCTGAGAGCATAATTGTTTGAGTTGAAACCCATTTACGAGCCACATGTAAAGATGAAAGCTCGTCTTTATAAGTATCTACTTCTACTAAATATAAATGTACAAGATCTTTGGAAAAAGAGTTTAATAATAAACTTGTAAGGGTCTGAACCAAAATGAATATTGTATTATGGCGCAAAGTATTAATTTAAATTGTAAATATTTGGGCGAACATATTTTTATCATCCAAACCGATTCAAAAGAATAAGATATTTCACCCGAAAGAAAATTTTAGATCGAATATCCAAGTCCCCACATCTCTAATCTAATTTTAGATTGAATACAAAGATTAGCTCACTGTGCCATGGACAATTTCTTTTACTTTTCTTCTAAACTTTTGGGCTTTAGATAAAGTACTCATATGGGTTTATACAAATTGGGCTCATATCATATCATATCATATTACAATTAATAAGCATAAAAATGAAATCAAATAACTTTTTATTTTTTCTATAACGTGGTGAACCGGTAGTTTACTACTTTCGATTATTACACGTCTGAGTCTTCTTAGGCGTGCGTAGTAGCATCCGAATCATATATGTCAAGTTAACCATTCCTTTTATTAGGACGGCAGACTTATGATCTATTAGGCATAACCTCACACCTACCATTCTCCATAAGATTCTTAAAGAGAATTGAACGTGAGACGACCCATGAAAAAAGTATCTAAAAAGTTGTTCATAACTTGATAAGTGATTTCAAGATTAGTGTAAAATTTTAAACTTCATTATTTTTTTTTTGACTTTTGGTATATAAGGTATTTGTGGATATCTAATAAAAAAATTTCGCATATAAAAAACCGAATATAAATATGTTTGAATTGGATATTATAAATTGTTTTTCGTCTGTTAGAACTTTAATCAGAGTGTTACTCATCATATGATCTGACAAACGAAAAACAATTTATTCGTGTCGTATTCTTTCATCAACCCTACGATCCATTCCACCAACGTAAAGATCCTTCATTTCATTTGGCCCCTCGGGTTTTAGAATTGCGATATATTATTTGCGTCTTTGTACTATAAAATGCACGATAAGTTAATAAAGAAATAAAGCTTGATATGGATGTGCACTAGTCACAATTCTCACACTTTTGAGACAAATGCACTAGAGTGATTTGACGGTCCAAAGTCGTATGCCGCAAATTAACAATTTATAACACTTAATTCCTAATACTAAACAAATAGTAAAGTTATAAGTAGAACCACGGAAGTAAGGCTTAATCGAATTCTAAGTCACAGATGAAAGAAATACAAAGTAACAGAATGACAGAGGGTTTTGTTGTTTTACTAAACTAAAAACCTAGCACTAAAGCGAATGCAGAGAGTAAATAAAGGAATGGAATAAAAGATATAAAAAGGATCTCGATTCAAGCTAATATCCGCGGTTGAGAGTTAATCGATCATGGTTATCCGGTTCTAGTTTATACTCTTGACTACCTTATCGTGAATCATACAATTCTAATCCTCCTTATGTTAAGCTAATTAAAACGTATCCCGTTCTTAACTAACCCTAACCAAAAGACAATCTCAACGTATCCCGTTCAAGATTTAATCAGTCAGCAGCTTTAATGACAAGAGAATCGATAAGGAACAAATAGCACATACAATCCAGGTTGTACTTTAGATGTTATGAAAATCGCTCCTAGGAATAAAAATCAACGTATCCCGTTCAATTATCAAACCTAGTCGTTACTAGCGTTAAGTTAATCAACGTATCCCGTTCAATTAACAAAACTAACAATTACGCAATTAATCTGAAAACTAGTTGGCCACCTAGCAATCGTAAATCAATCACGCAAATAATAATTCAAAACCGAGCAATAATCAATAATCAAAATAGAGACTAGAACTTTCAAACTCACAATTAAGAACAACCGTTTCAATTACTTAAACCGAGAAAGGGAGATTAGTTATTCATACCGACGGTTACAAAATACTTGGCAAGTTCAATCTTCAATCTCCCGATTTTCTAATGAAAAACTAAAGCTAGATCTAGAAACTAAAAACTAAGAAATGATAAAAAAATGAAAAGCTGATAAAAAGTGAATGAAGGACGTGATAATGAATGGCTCCATCAAAGATAGATTACCCTTAGGTTAAGTAAAGCAAAATTCCTCAAAGCCCAACAAAACAAATCAGAAAAATAGAGCCCACAAAACAAGTTGTCAGCGAGGTCCTGGCGAATTGGTCATGGCGGGTCGTCGCGGTTCATGTTACCTTTCTTTTCTGCTGCTCTCTTTCTTTGTCCAAGCTTCTTCCGTGTTACCTCGTGTCTTGTGATCACCTTAGCTAACGACGAAACACGATAAAACGCCATAATTCCACGATAACATCCAAACCATTTCAAGTCAACAAACCTCCGTGAAATCGCATGAAAACATCCTAAACTAAGCCTAAAACGCCACTACTAACCTGTACTAAACACGACTCATCAAACTCCCCCACGCTTAAGCTTTTGCTCGTCCTCGAGTAAACTCAACGAACGCCATCAACTCCAAACCTACACTAGCTCTCAAGAAACGTGGTGGATCCAAATCAAAGCAAGTCGCACTCAAAATTCCAACCTCTAACTCCCTCGAATGGCTTGAGTAGTAGCCATTTTCACTCGATCTCGCATTATAATGACAAAAATCCTCGAAATCTAGGAAACACATACCCATCGACTCAACGACAAACGTGACAGAAACCCAACTACGCCCCTTATTTCTCCGGCAACGGCGCCAAAATTTGACGGTCCAAAGTCGTATGCCGCAAATTACAATTTATAACACTTAAATCCTAATACTAAACAAATAGTAAAGCGGAAGTAAGGGGTCGAACCACAGGGAATAAGGCTTAATCGCAACCAAGCTAAGCGCGCAGATGACAAGCAAAACTAAAATAACAAAGTGACAGAGTGACAGAGGGGGGTTTTGTTGTTTTAATAAACTAAAAACCTAGCACTAAAGCGAACGCAGAGAGTAAATAAAGCAAACGCAGAGAGTAAATAAAGGAATGGAATAAAAGATATAAAAAGGATCTCGGTTCAAGATAAAATCCACGGTCGAGAGTTAATCGATCACGGTCATCTGGTTCTAGTTTATACTTTTGACTACCTTATCGTGAATCATACAATTCTAATTCTCCTTAAGTTTAGCTAATTAAAACGTATCCCGTTCTTAACTAACCCTAACCAAAAGACAATCTTAACGTATCCCGTTCAAGATTTAATCAGTCAGCAGCTTTAATGATAAGAGAATCGATAAGGAACAAATAGCACATACAATCCAGTTGTACTTTAGATGTTATGAAAATCGCTCCTAGGAATAAAAATCAACGTATCCCGTTCAATTATCAAACCTAGTCGTTACTAGCGTTAAGTTAATCAACGTATCCCGTTCAACTAACAAAACTAACAAATACGCAATGAATCAGACGACTAGTTGTACACCTAGCAATCACAAATCAATTACGCAAGTATAATTCAAACCGAGCGATAATCAATAATCAAAACAAAGACTAGAACTTTCAAACTCACAATTAAAACCAACCGTTTCAATTACTTAAACCGAGAAGAGAGATTAGTCACTCATACCGACGGTTACAAAATACTTGAAAAGTTTGATCTTCAATCTCCCAATTTTTCCAAACCAAAACCTAGAACTAAATCTAAAACTCCAAACTAAAAATGAAAAGTGAAGAGGTGATAATGAATGATTGAAGGAATACCCCTGAAGCCAGGTTTCCCTCTAGTTAAGTAACATAATTCGTGTTTCCAAAAGCCCAACAAAACAAAATAAGGAAAATGAAGCCCACGAAACAAGTGCTCGCAGGCCACTCGCAGCCCGTCCGCGGGTCGCTCGCGGAACCTGTTCTGCCTCCTTCTGCTGCTTCTTTGCTGCTCTTCTCTTCAGCTCTTCTCCATTCTCGTCGTAGTACGCTTCCAAGCACGATTTAACGTCACAAACTCGCATAATACCACATCACTCGTAAGTCACAAAATCATCGTTAAATCACATTAAATCTTTCCGAAACGAGCTAAAACCGACGCTCCTAATACCTACTAAATACGACTCATCAAATTCCCCCACGCTTAAGCTTTTGCTCGTCCTCGAGTAAACTCAAGGAACGCCATACACGCCAAACCTACACTAGCTTTCAAAGAACGTGGTGGATTCAAATCAAAGCAAGTCGCACTCAAAACTATAACCTCTAACTCCCTCGAATGGCTTGATTAGTAGCCATTTTCACTCAATCTCGCATCAAAATGACAGAAGTCCTCGAAATCTAGGAAATGCTTACCCATCGACCTAACGACAAACGTGATTATGACGACAGAAGCCCAACTACGCCCCTTATTTCTCCATCCTAGCCCGGCTTACTTGTGCTACTAACGTTCTCCTGTGACAAAAGACGTATGTCACACACACATACAACCCACACAAGCAAGCTCCTAAACGCCTCTACTCCGGAAATAAGTCAAACCCAATCGCAAGAGAGGTGCCTCCAACTTCGTGCACCGCGATTACTTCTCACCGTAGCCACTAACCTACCCTTCCGTCCTTCTGTGTCACCCTTCTTATGTCGCCACGCCGGTAAAAATTGGAAGTATTAGAACATTTTATTTTTCCTAAATCTCTCATTTTGCCTAGAGTGCCCGCCCTTGCGGGTTTCACTCTAGCTTATTCACCTCACTCTAACTCTCGTGGCACGCAACTCGATTCTTCATTTTACTCGGAGCGCCCACCCTCGTGGGTTTCACTCCGCCCTCGGCCACATATCCCAATTTTGCCTAGGCGCCCTTTCGGGTTTTCACCTAGCCGGGATTCACTTTATTTCTTTCTCGTATTTTTGATTTTTTTCTTTTTCAATTTTTTTTTTTTTTTTTTTTTTAAATAAAAGGATAATACAAAAATAAAAGTATACACATCACAGTTCACTCCCCCACACTTAAATGTCACATTGTCCTCAATGTGATGAATTGAAGGACACAAAGCGGGGGCAAAATCACAGAAGAAACATCTTCCTCAACTCGTAGTCACCGTCGTCAGCAAGACGGTATCATCAACCAAAATCAAGACGAAAAGAAATCAACTTCACAGCTCAAAAAAATAGAATCAAGGCAGCAAGACTCATCGTACGGGCACATTGATCACGATAGGCATTCATCAACAGTCATCAGCGACGTAATCATATGCTCAAGCTAATCGACAACCACTTCACACACTCTTACCCTCAAGGTCTCTAAAATCAGCCGTAAAACACTCGAGCTATTCAAAGTGGTATCACAATATAACAGCAGCTCCGCATAAAATGCCCACACGACCCACTTCAGTACCAACTTTAATAACAACAGCCGTGGCAACGACAATGACACTATCAAACTCCATAACCCAATGACTCTAACAGCAATCAGTGGTTTCCTCAGCAAAGTTAACCAAAAGTCGTCCCAAAATTCAACCACGACAGTCAAATACGATGCAATAACTACCCAACTCGACTAATGTAACGCAGAGACTGATTGTTCGCGTAAGAAAACACGATTATATCCTAAACTCGTGCCGACAATCACCAATACACAGTAGAAACACTCACCAATTTGGCACCGACAACGACTAGGGCTGATAGGTCGTGTGGACAGCATGTTTCACACCCGAATACGATTCATAGATCGACCAAGCACAAGCAAATCGCAGCAGCAACGAGAATAAGGCCGAAACACACCAAATTCGAAGAAAACGCGACCCACCACGCTTAATCGAGGATGTAAACTTGCATCGAAACTTGTGGAGTGCACTTATAACCCACTTATAACCCAGAATTCGACCCAACTTCAGTAACAATTGGGATCAAAATCAAATAAAACGTAGCACCACCGAGAGAAAAGAAACTCACCACGCGAAATTGAGGGAGAAAACGTATGAGTACTCACTTGTAAAGCAATTAGAACTCCAAAATCGACCTCAAATCAAAAAGAGTAACAAAACCCTAATTTATGAAAAATTAGGGTTGCAAACGGAGCTCCGGCAAGAGAGCCGGCGAGTGGTGGTTGGCAAGGGGGACGTCTGGCGCGGTACAGGGCGTCGGCGGTGGTAGGTGGTGAATCGTGGTGCAGGTGGTGGTGAATGCTCCGGTGTTCTCCTCTCTCTCTCTCTCGTTTATTTATTTTTTTTTTTTTTTTAAGTTTGGGTTGAAAGTGATTTGAAAGGGGGAAAAGAGGGAGTATAAATCTGACGCTGCTGCTGTCCGCGGTCCTCTCGCGGGTCTCTCGCGTTTTTTTTTTTTTTTTTTTTTTTTTTTTTTTTAACACACATTTGTTTTTGAACACACAAAACAAGGGGCTCCTGGTCTGTAATTCTCGAGCCAAAATTCCTTATTCAACACATGCCCCCCAAACCTTCAAAGTCAGACTGATCGACAACTATAGGCTACTTCCATAATACCCGCCAATTCAAGAATAAAGTCAATAAAAACAAAGAAGACGGAGCGCAATGATGCTTTATCGGCCAGCAGCCCAAAACGCACTCACAACCAAACTCATCAAACCCGACAAATATCAAAATATGCACCAGTCAGAGGTCGAGTCCCATCCAAAAGTCGTAGCAACAACAACAAAAAGAGAGCAAAGCAACTTGACGACCAATGTGACAACAATACGATGATCGTATTGATAAATAACCCACCAATCTTGGCAAAGGCGAAGACCGCTGCTGATATTTTTGTGCTGACAGCACGTCACATACCCAAACAAAGTTCAGAGATCAACCAAGAACAAGTATAACGCAGCAGCCACAATTATGGATCACACATACAACCAACCCCGAGTGCAAACTGACTTACTAAGCAAAATTGAGCGTTTACATGGGTCTTCGGGTCTGCACGTTTAAGCTCAAATTCCTGAAACAACCAGCAAACTGTCACGAGCACCCATTTAAGAAAATAAACGAAAACTAAACTAAAATGTAGAAATAAAACGATAAATCAAGGGTTGCCTCCCCGATAGCGCTGTTGTTTAACGTCGTTCGCTCGACGCCTTTTTCATACTCCATTATCCAAATGTCATCTCAAGAGCGGAACAACTCAACGCTCGGAGTAACCTGTCAAACATGCTTGCAAATACACCGGAAAAGTGATAATAACAAATAAATATTAAGTTAGAGCATGCATGATCAAACAAAGTATAACCACAAGTCTTATCTTTCTCCGGGCTCCTAAACGTAGGGTCTATGTCACAAAATGACTCTTCATAGGAAGAATCATGTGTAGACGAAATGAGGCAACAAAACAAAGACCGACAAGGAACCTTAGGTATTATCTCCACAAAACCACCTAAGGGATTAGTGATTGGCACATCCGTCGGTACCATTATATCAATATACTCGATGCTCACTTTCCTAGTCTCTTCTTCTTCCTCTTCAAACACTTCCCCCTCTCGCTTATCCTCAAAAATCACACTAAAAGAATCCCCTAGAGTCGAATTATCACTCAAATCGGGAGAGGGAATACAGAGGTTCGAGTCACAACACTCCTCATCATCATCATCCCAAAAACCATCGTCGCTATCAACATCACAAGTCATATGGGAATCACTAACCTCAGGTTCAACGGAAGGGGGAGTATCAAATTCGAGCTCATACTCACAGCTAGATTCATCAAAATTAAGCACATGATCATCCCGTGCCTCAAGTCTAGCTATAGCTTCCCCTAATTGTGTAGCCTGTCTCTCAAGGTTCTCGATACTAGCTTTAGTTTCGAGTTGGATTTGAGCCACATTAGTTTGAAAGGCCATCTGGGTACTTGCTAGAGTTCTAATCATTTCTTCCGTTGACATAGATGATTCACTAGGTCTCGGTTGAGGTCTCCTTGGAGAGGAATTATGCAACTCCCATTGTTCTGTATCATGAGCCAAATAGAGGAAAAAATCCCACTTTTCATCATAGTTCATCTCATACATGAATCTCCCTTCAGTCATAGTATAAACATGACCTGCAGTTTCCTCATTCAAACCGTTAAAAATTACATGACAAAGTTCCCACGTTTGATAAGGATGACGACAACGAATAACGTATTCATGGAGCCTATTAAAGTATTTATAAAACAGTTCATTCTCGTATTGAGGGAAATATTTAGTAGCCATCTAATTAAAAAAAACAAAAACAAAACAAAAAAAAAAAAACTAAATAAAATAAGGACTATATACACTACACTATAAACACGATTAACGCCTATTCCCCGGCAACGGCGCCAAAATTTGACGGTCCAAAGTCGTATGCCGCAAATTAACAATTTATAACACTTAATTCCTAATACTAAACAAATAGTAAAGCAGAAGTAAGGGGTCGAACCACAGGGAAGTAAGGCTTAATCGAATTCTAGCTAAGCGCAGATGAAAGCAAATACAAAGTAACAGAGTGACAGAGGGGGGGTTTTGTTGTTTTACTAAACTAAAAACCTAGCACTAAAGCGAATGCAGAGAGTAAATAAAGGAATGGAATAAAAGATATAAAAAGGATCTCGATTCAAGCTAATATCCGCGGTTGAGAGTTAATCGATCATGGTTATCCGGTTCTAGTTTATACTCTTGACTACCTTATCGTGAATCATACAATTCTAATCCTCCTTATGTTAAGCTAATTAAAACGTATCCCGTTCTTAACTAACCCTAACCAAAAGACAATCTCAACGTATCCCGTTCAAGATTTAATCAGTCAGCAGCTTTAATGACAAGAGAATCGATAAGGAACAAATAGCACATACAATCCAGTTGTACTTTAGATGTTATGAAAATCGCTCCTAGGAATAAAAATCAACGTATCCCGTTCAATTATCAAACCTAGTCGTTACTAGCGTTAAGTTAATCAACGTATCCCGTTCAACTAACAAAACTAACAAATACGCAATGAATCAGACGACTAGTTGTACACCTAGCAATCACAAATCAATTACGCAAGTATAATTCAAACCGAGCGATAATCAATAATCAAAACAAAGACTAGAACTTTCAAACTCACAATTAAAACCAACCGTTTCAATTACTTAAACCGAGAAGAGAGATTAGTCACTCATACAAGCGGTTCTGAAATTACTTGAAAAGTTTGATCTTCAATCTCCCAATTTTTCCAAACCAAAACCTAGAACTAAATCTAAAACTCCAAACTAAAAATGAAAAGTGAAGAGGTGATAATGAATGATTGAAGGAATACCCCTGAAGCCAGGTTTCCCTCTAGTTAAGTAACATAATTCGTGTTTCCAAAAGCCCAACAAAACAAAATAAGGAAAATGAAGCCCACGAAACAAGTGCTCGCAGGCCACTCGCGGCCGTCAGCGGTCATTTCGCGAACCTTATGCCTCGCCTCGCTTCTTTCTTTGCTCTTCTCTTCAGCTCTTCTCCATTCTCGTCGTAGTACGCTTCCAAGCACGATTTAACGTCACAAACTCGCATAATACCACATCACTCGTAAGTCACAAAATCATCGTTAAATCACATTAAATCTTTCCGAAACGAGCTAAAACCGACGCTCCTAATACCTACTAAATACGACTCATCATGATTCTATCATCGTAAGTGAAAATTTTGTTTAACCCCCACCACTTAAATAAATTAACCCTAAATTTGCGCTATAATAATCGGCACTACTAGAAACAACATACAGAGTAGTACATTTCCATTCTACCTATACCTCACATTTTGGGAATTATTCGAGTTGCTTAAAATAGGTAAAGGCTAAGTAAGAGTCGTTGTCTTAACTTATCAAAACTAAAAGAGCTAGTTGTCACTATGAAAGGCTCCATTTCATTTTGATACAATTCAAGTGGATTTGTTCTTATCAAAAAAAAAAAAAAAAAAAAAAAAAAAAAAAAAAAAAAGGGAAGTACTCAAATCATATTCGAAGTTACTAATCTGACGATTAAGTGTATTGCAAAAGATATACTTACTTAAAACTCAAATTGTGAGTAATTGAACATAAACTAGTAAAAAAGCTACTCCGTACTAATCTGACGATTCGGTGTATAATCAAAGATATGCCCTAAAACTCAAATTGTGAGTCATTGAACATAGACTAGTAAGAAAGGTAGTCTTCTGACGATTCAGTGTATAATCACAGATATGCCCTAAAACTCAAATTGAGTTGACTTTCATGTATGGAATATCATCTTTACTTGCATACCCAATATCACCAAAATGTAGGCAATTGAGTTGACTTTCATGTCCAGTTGGACGTACTCCGTTGTGTAACTCAACCAAAAGCTTAAGCTTATGGTTGGAGGCCCAAGATCAATTATATACTCTAACACGCTACCTCACGCGAATGCCCTTTGGGCTTGAAGCGTGGACGCAATTACAGGCCCGCCTACCTGGTGCGAAATATACCACTTTGAAAGTGAGGGGTGGTGAGATTCGAACCCGTGACCTCATGTCACAAGGCTTTGATACCATGTCAGGAACCAACTCAACCAAAAACTTAAGCTGATTGTTGGATGCCTAAGATCGATTATATACTCTAACACGCCCCCTCACGCAAATATCCTTTGGGCTTGAAGCGTGGACGCAACTACAGGCCCGCCATACCTCTTGTCACAAGGCTCTGATACCATGTTAGGAACCAACTCAACCAAAAGTAAGCTTATGGTTGGAGGTTCAAGATCAATTATATACTCTAACACGTTGATGAAGTGAATTTTACGGGGTATGCAATTAAGTGATAATAGGTCTAAAACTTAAAGTCTGTAACTTTAGAGTTCGTTAAACAAGGCTTGTATAACCTTAGATAATAAAAGAAGTAATATATAATTTTTCTTTATTATATATATATACTAGTAGTAAAGCCCATGCAATGCACGGGTTTTAAATGTGACATTTTAAAAAAGAATCAACCAGTAAATAAGTTATATTCAAATGATATTCCAGAATTTATTATCATATACCCTAATTAAAGAACCGTCACATGTTTATAAATAAGATTATTTTGCTACTAAATCAAATAATTTGTTTTAGTTTTTGTTATAATATTTTCACTAATTAATCATCACGAGGTTAAAAAAAAAATGTAATTATATATTTTTCAATGATAAGATTAGTAATTTTGTACCCAAATACACAGTTGTCATTTTTTCAAAACATATATTCTCAATGCTACATAGTACGAAGTAATAAAAATGTTTTAGTTGGAACGATTTGTAAGTTTTGGAAAAAGGTCTCATAAAATAATTATGCGAAATTCATATTTTGTATCAATTATTTTTCTAAGAAGAATTCTTATCAAGTAAGGTTAAGGATCAATTTTATTTATCAAACAACTCTTATATTATACGTGTGCCTAATTGTTACTAAGAAATTTTGTAAATTAAAAATTAATTGGATCATGAAAGTTTTAAATGAACAAAAATCATTATTTAATAGATTGATTTTTTCAAAATTAAAATTAAATCTATGACTATAAAAAAAAAAAAAATGTATCTAACAGTTAGTAAAATGTTGTTATCTATATAACCAATCATTAAATTTACCTCTCCTTGGAGTTCATCCATATTACATCTACAATATATAAAGGAGAACAAAATTATCATCACATAATTAAAAAGGAGAACAAAAATAGTATAATAAAATAAGTGCATGATGGAAAATTGAATCAGTAATAAATGTCACTAGTAAGAGCTATTATGTAGGGCATGGACAAACGTTTATAGGGCACATAAAATAGTTAGTTTGAGAAATATCGAGTGCATATATTTTGGAAATTATACGTGTGCCTAATTGTTACTAAGAAATTTTGTAAATTAAAAATTAACATAAAATAGTTAGTTTGAGAAATATCGAGTGCATATATTTTGGATTTTATTAGATCCAGTTTCAATGCTATTATTATCATGTTTAGATATTGGACTCTATTAATTGTTTAGAGTTTAAAATTTAAGTATTAATCAAATTTTAATTTCTTAAATTATTTTAAAATAATAAATAAGATTATTTAGAGAAATTTTAATTTTTTTAAACTCTAGTAGGATTTAAATTATCTAAACTATAAAAAGATAATATAAAAAATATATAGCATAATCAATTTACTTATAATAAAAGATAGCTAAATAATATAATATCAAAAATATTAAAATTTTAAATGAAGAGTTTTGAAAGAGTTGGATTCTCTCACGTCGCTCGAAAAAACCTTCAAGTATATAGATATACTAGGTGAAATGCCCGTGCGTTGCACGGATCTCCGTGATCTAAAACTAAATATAGTTCATCATGACACACTATCTTCATTATTTGCCCAATAATTAACAGAAGTATATGCACCAAACATTTTCCCGATTTAAACATGTAACTCCTTATTCAGAATTACCTAAATACTCAAAATTCTACCAATTTCAATTTTGTGAACTTTTTTTTTGAAATTTTTGTACAAAACTCCAAAATATTGAATTAAAATTAGTATATGTTGCATCAAATTTATATACCGGTTATTCGATCGTTACTCTTATCGTTACAATTTTTTTTTAATGTTTTCGAATATTCATGACTAAACCACGTATATTATTTTCCTTCAGCCAAAAGCTAGATTCAGTTACTGTTACCCACCACCAACAATCTCCGTTCATCGATTAATTAGCCGCCACGACATCGGTTTGACCTCGTTAGCTCACTTCTACACAAATTAGGTAAAATATACTCGGTTCACGACTTCATGTGTAGACCGTAAACTTATTATATTCTTTATCAATATGGCTAAACAAACAAATACAATTAAATGTAGATGCATGTTGCACTTTACATTTAACTTAGGCCTAGCGGCATTTATACTCCTAACGTTTTGGTCTACAAATAAATAATATATCTATGATAACATTTAGAGTAACAATATTTCATATAGAATTTAGGATAAATTTAAACAACACTATGAAATTGAAATTGTCATTGCACTGCAAATTCTTATACTAATGAGGTATGATCCTATTTAATTCAATTCCAACAACTTGTTTCAAAAATTTGACAAAAATACAATGTAATACCCGGTGTTGTCCGAAAATGTTATTCAGGCCGGGTACCCCCTTGAAGTGGTCCATGTGATAAACTCAAGTGACTTAGTACTTAAAATTGAATAATTCCAAATTTATCTATTAAATTTACAGTTTCGTAATAAAATTTACTTTTAATATTATTGTCTTTTTTTAAATTTTAAGTTTCTATTAATAATCAACTTTCATAAATAAATATTGATGTTATACTTTTAAATAGGAGTTTCAGAACCACGCACATTAGAACATTACACTATATTTAGTGTATTATTAAAAAAAAAATTAAGAATATACCATAATGTTTGACACATAAACCCATCTTAAAAATAGTTACTATATATAGTAAACTGCAAGTTTGCAGTTACGTAGTGAACTGTTGGGATTCGTTGGCACCATAAACATTATTGTACAATTCTAAACAACAAAGTATTCCTATAAACAAAGAAGCGAATGAGTTAACAATACGAAGTACAATAATATTGTTGGGGGTGGGTTATCCCGGGAAAGACTACACCGGGCCGGATGACTTGAAGACCGGGGGCAACCATTATGCCAAGGACCCCCTGACATCCTCCCGGGTCAGGGGGCACGAGATCCATACTGGATAACTTTATAAACCATCGGGTCCGTACTGTACGGCCTCATGCCACAAGAGAACAAATCAGGTATGAGTATAAATATGAGTCTTGTTGGGGGTGGTTCCATCCGGGTCAGGTCATGGAAGGCCGGGAGGGACATAGGCCGGGAGGACCCCATCTTCCAGGGGGCCCAAGAATATGTCCCGGGTCCGGGACAAGTAGGGCCCACCCGGGACCGTACTGTACGGGCAGCAGCAGCAAGAGGACAAAATGGTGACAAGTATAAAAGGTGACAAAAACCCTAAAAAACTATTCAGATACACACAACACAAAAACACTACACAAAAGGTTTTTCTCTCTCTTTTCCCTCCCTAGATTTATTTGTCTTAGTAGCTGACTTGAGCGTCGGAGGGCCATCACCCGGAAGGCCCCGGGGCTAGGTTTGTTACGTGGTTTCAGGACGAGAGGAAGGAAGAGAAGAACCGGAAGCTAAGGACCGTTCAGGACTTAGTTTATTTAGTTTGTAATCAATATCCAACTTGTAATCACTTGTATTTAGTTTTGATATTTAGTTCCTAACTTTATACCCGAAACAATTGGCGCCGTCTGTGGGGACAATCTTACAAAAATCAGAACAAAAAGCCATGTCAAGCCCACCACGAGGCGAGAAAGGCGGTCGAAGGAACCTCGCTCCCGGGAGGAGGTGCGGTGATACTCCTGCAGGACCGAGCTACAAACGCCCTTGACCCCAGAGGAGAAAAAGATGATGAGTGCTTTCCTCGAGAAGCTGAGGAAGAAGCCACCTACCGGAAGCCTGCCACCCGAGCCAAGCCAGCAAGTATCTCCCCCAAAGAAGAACTCCATCCCGTCTGTGACACCCAAGAACCTCTTCCACGAGGAGAACGAGGTATCGAGCGATGACAGTTCATGGCGGGAAATGGAGCATACCCACTCAACGTCCCAGTCATCACCTTCAGTTGAGGAGGTGTCCAAGCCCGCTGTTCCACGCACTGAGAGGCCCAGGCGCCACAAGCCCAAAGAAAACAAAATGCAAAGGAAAGTCTCAGTAAAATCGCCCCTGGCCCCCTCGGTGCTGGAATACCCTCTGCCACCCAAACTGAAGATCCCAACGGTACAATATGATGGGAAGGCGGACCCGGAAGAACGCCTGGCGGCTTACGAGAGCCATATGATGATGTACGACCCTACGGACTACGTTTGGTGTAAAGTCTTTCCCACGACCCTAACGGGGCTTGCACAAACGTGGTTCCGTAATCTTCCAACCGGTTCTATATACGGATATGAAGACATGTGCCGAGTCTTCCGCCAGCAGTACGCAGGGAACAAAAGGAGGGAGAAGGTGGCCACAGAGCTTTTGAACGTGGTACAAGGAACGAACGAAGGGTTGAAGGAGTACATGACAAGGTTTGACCGGGAGTCACAGCAAATCAGGGACCTAGACCCAAAGATAGGAATCCATGCCTTGACAGTTGGGTTAAGGGAAGGAGAACTAAAAAGCCTCCTGATCAGGAACCCGCCGACCAGTCTCATGGCGGCCCGGGAGATGGCTGAAGGGTTTGTGAGAGAAGAGCAGTTCCACAAGACGTTCAGCAAGAGAAACGACAAGAAAGAAGACCAGGGAGGGGCCCAACAGGAGTGGAAGGGACCACCCCGGAGACCAAACAGCAACAACATCCGCAACAGTTACAACCGTAGCAGCAATAACAATGGCAATAATTACAGTCATAACAACCGCCGAGACAATCGAGACATTCGTGGCCAGCAGGGGCCGGGTAGCCAAAAATTCGAGACCTGGACTCACTACACGCCCCTCATCAGGTCCCAACCGGAAATTTTCGAGATGACAAAGAATGAGATCAAGTGGGCTACCCCGCGGCCAAACACCAGGGAATAGCGGTCCGCGTTACGTGGGTACCATCAGTGTGAGCCACGCGCACCGGAGGATTGCGTATCACTAAAGAATGAGGTTGAGCGCCTAGTGCAGCAGGGTACCCTGCGACGTTTCGTTAAAAACAAGCGGGAAGGAGACGAAGGAGAAGGGAGTAGGGATACTGCCCAGGCAGGCCCAATAAAGAACAAGCAAAGAATTGGTGAAATCCATATGATAGCCGGGACGGAAGAATCAGTCTTGTCCGGAAGGAAAAGAAAGGCAGAAAAACGCGAGCAAACCAATATGAGCATCTACTCGGCCGGCCGGACAGCACCAAAACCAGTCCCGGACCTTACCATCAGTGACGAGGACTATCAACGGGTCTCCTACCCACACAGTGACCCGTTGGTTGTCTCCCTGGACATTGGGCCTCATTTGGTCCACAGGTGTATGATAGATACCGGGGCCTGCACTAACCTCCTGTACCGAGAGGTATTCGAGAAGCTTGGTTTGAAGAAGGAGCAGCTGACACCCTACATAGGGTCACTCTATGGTTTCGCCGGAGCTGGTATCAGACCAATGGGAACGATAACTTTGCCGGTCACGATAGGGGAGCAGGACATGGCCCGAAGCGTGGACGCGAGTTTCGTGGTCGTGGACGCCCCGTCTGCATCTGGCGCCTCATTGGTCGAGTCACCTTGGACCACATTCATGCCGTGGTGTCGGTACGAGCGCTGGCCATGGCCTACATCACGGACAACTGGACTGAAGGAAAGATCTACGGAGACCAGAGTGCCGGAAGATCCTGCAATTCCCTATCGGCCCGGGGGGCAAAACAGAAGACAGTAGCGGAGGTAAAGCTCCCGGAACGAAAGGAGGAAAAAGGTCCGGAAGTGACGCCGGGTCCGGGAAATGAAACAAAGGAAATTGAGTTGTCACCAGGAAGGAGTGTGATCATTGGGGCGGAACTAGACCCCGGCTTTCAAGACAGTCTAATTAGTATCTTAGAAGACAACAAGGATGTGTTTGCCTACTCAGCCGCCGAGATGCCAGGGATAAACCCGGAAGTAATTGTGCATCAACTGAACATTAACCCCAGCTTCAAACCAATCAAGCGATCGCGGCCCATGAGTCTGAAGAAGGGCGACGGCCATTCTTGAAGAAATAAACAAATTGCTGGAGGCAGGTTTCATTGAACGTTGTGACTATCCCGTGTGGTTGGCAAACGTTGTGATGGTGAAAAAAGCGTCCGGGGCATGGAGAATGTGTGTTGACTTTACAAACCTAAACAAGGCGTGCCCCAAAGACTGCTACCCATTGCCGAGGATTGACCAGCTGGTAGATTCCACCAGCGGCCATACCACCTTAAGCTTCCTGGATGCTTTCTCGGGTTACCACCAGGTCTATCTGTCAGAGGAGGACAGGCCTCGGTGCGCCTTCATAACAGGGCACGGGGTCTACATGTACAAGATGATGCCATTTGGGCTTAAAAATGCCGGAGCCACATACCAGCGGCTAGTGGATGCCGTGTTCGCAAAACAGAAGGGAAGGAACATGGAAGTATACGTAGATGATGCAATAGTGAAGAGCAAGTCCGATGAACAGCACCTGGAAGACCTGAAAGAGACGTTCAGCTCGCTCAGGGAATATCAAATGAAACTGAATCCGAAGAAATGTACCTTCGGAGTCCGGTCAGGAAAATTTCTCGGGTACCTGGTCAGCTCAAGAGGAATCGATGCCAACCCCGAGAAGGTCAGGGCTATTTTAGACTTGCCGGCACATAAGACAATCAAGGATATCCAAATTTTGACCGGGAGAATGGCAGCACTTTCCAGGTTCATCTCCAGGTCCGCCGACAAGTCCACACAATTCTTCCAGGTGCTAAAAGGCCCGAGAGGCCCAAAAGGGAATAAGAGGTTCGCGTGGGGAAAGGAACAGGATGAAGCTTTAGAACAGTTAAAGAGACACCTTACAAAGACGCTTACTGCAGCAAGACCGGTCCTGGCGAAACTTTAATCTTGTACATCGCCATGACCGCGAGCGCTATATCAGCAGTAATCCTACGGGAAGAAGAAAAACAACAACAACCAATCTACGGTCATGTCTTGGGTCGATCAGAAAGAACTATCCAATCATCGAGAAAGCGTCTGGCTGTTGTCATATGACCCGGAAGCTTAGACCGTGTACTTTGACGCCTCGCCGGTGGAGAGTGCGCAGCATGACCAACCCTTGGAGAAAGCACTCGAGAAATTTGAAAAATCCGGCAGACTCCTCAAGTGGGCGATTGAACTGTCAGGCTTTGGCATAACCTACGCCGGAAGAACAGCAATCAAAGCCCAGGCCCTGGCAGATTTCATCGCCGAGTGCACCCACCCGGCCGGGGGGCACATACCAAGAGGAGTATGGCAGGTATACACAGACGGGTCGGCCACCATCCATGGCTCCGGGGCAGGGGTTGTCATCATCAGTCCCGAGGGACACGAGTTTGAGCATGCTTTGAAGTTCGCCTTCCCGGCCACAAACAATGAATCTGAATATGAAGCGGTACTAGCGGGTCTGGAACTAGCAAAGGCCATGGGGGCAGAGGAGATTGAACTTAGAATGGACTCGCAGTTGGTAGCAAGCCAGCTCAAGGGAGAATACGAGGCCCGGGAAGAAGGGATGATGTTATACCTGCAGAGAGCAAAAACACTGACCTCCGGATTGAAATCTTTTGAAGTCCACCATATTCCCAGGTCCGAGAACAACAAAGCAGACGCACTTGCCAAGCTAGCCAGCGCAACAGCAGACAATAAGTCAAAAACGGTCACCGTCGATATCCGGCGGCAGAAGGGAGTGTTAACGGTCAACGCAATATATGAGGACAACGGCTGGATGAAACCGATATTGAAATACAAGTTGGAGGGAGAGATCCCGGAGGATAAAGTTGAGGCAGCTAAATTGAAGAGACTAGCCCCATGGTTTATCCTCGTGGACGGGGAGCTTTATAGACGGTCATTCTCAGCCCCGCTGCTAAAGTGTGTAGGGGGCACGGACGCCGAGTTCATCTTAAACGACGTACACTCAGGAATATGCGGTCATCATGTGACCGGACGCACGTTAGCCCACAAAGCACTAAGGGCCGCTTACGGCCCACCATGCTAAAGGATGCCAAAGATTTGAGCAAACGGTGCCGGCAATGTCAAATTTTCGCCCCGGATATTCATCTCCCCGCCAGAGACCTCAGGCCAGTCCTGAGCCCGGTACCTTTTGACCAATGGGGGATGGGCATCCTGGGACCCTTCGCAACGGCGACCGGAGGCAGGAAATATTTGGTAGCAGCCATTGACTACTTCACTAAGTGGATTGAGGCGGAGGCCGTCCCCACCATCACTGAGCAGGCCGTGAGAAAGTTTATTTAGAGAAATGTAATCACCACGTTTGGGGTACCCAAGGTGGTGGTGTTTGATCACGGGAAACAATTCGACAACGACAGCATGCGGGACTGGCTAAGAAGGAACGGGGCAATTGTCGCATACTCATCAGTTTGTCATCCACAAAGTAATGGGCAGGCCGAGGCCGCCAACAAGCAAATGTTGAACGGCATGAAAAAACGCTTGGATGAGCTGAAAGGGGCATGGCCTGATGAGCTACCAAGTGTCCTATGGTCAATCAGAACGACTGTCAAAGAATCTACCGGACACACCCCATTCAACATGGTCTACGGGGCCGAAGCATTACTCCCGATTGAAGCAATCCTCCCCAGCCCTCGAGCAAACTTACACGACCCCGCCAGCAACGAACAAGCAAGGAGAGAGTCGCTGGACTTGCTTGACGAAGTCCGGGACCAAGCAAGAGAAAACCTAGCGTTTTACCAGAACAGGATGAGGAGGATGTTCAATAGGAGGGTGAAGCATAGGGAGTTTGAACTTGGAGACCTAGTGGTAAGAAGAGCGTCCGCCACCGGGAAGGGAAACATTCACGGGAAGTTGTCAGCTACTTGGGAAGGACCCTATCAGATCACTGAGATAAAACAACCAGGGACCTTCATGCTAAGAGATATGAACGGCCACGACCTCCCGTCCCATTGGAACTCTGATACATTAAAGAAATATTACGTATAAACGTTGTACTCTTTTTCCTTACCCGTGGTTTTGTCCCACTGGGTTTTCCACGGGAAGGTTTTAACGAGGCAACGTGTAGACATTTGTAACGCGAGTGATCAGGAATGTTGACACCGCGAGCTTTTATAAGTCTTTAGTAGAAACTTGTGGTAGAATTTTTTGCCCAGCATTTGTTTAGATTTGTATCACACAAACACTGGCCAGGGGGCAAGGAGGGGGGACTACCCCCGACCCCGGCCAATCACGACAGTCTGATTCAAAAATAGGAATTTTTGAAAATTTTGCTAACACTTTCAGGAGAAGAGGGGATGAACACTACAAACCCCGCCAGAGCGAGTGGGGCAAACAGGCCGGGCGGTAAGGGACATAAAAGACTGAAGAAGGGCAAGACCTCTAAGGCACCCGCCTGGCAGGTTCCCCATGCCAACGTAGTTTGAACATCGCGCCTTGAGGGCCCATGGCCTGGGGCCTGGGGCCTGGGCAGCTCGCGCCCTACGTATGGCACATTGCCTACGCGCGAATGAACATCGCGCCTTGAGAGTCCATGGCCTGGGGCCTGGGCGGCTCGCGCCCTGCGTATGGCCTTGCACAATGCTCATCCGTGGTCGTCGGGCCCGGATGAGGGTGCCTTTATGCAAAAGAGCCGGGATGTCTATGATGGCCCACGTGTTTCAGCGCGCTCACCACACGATGTCGGCCAGCCTTGTGGCGGTGGCGATGCGGACCTCAAGTCTACGTAGGTTGAACATCGCGCTTTGAGGTCCATGGCACGGGCCTGGCAGCTCGCGCCCTACGTATGGCGCACACCGCCACGCGGATGAACATCGCGCCTTGAGAGTCCATGGCCTGGGGCACAGGCGCTCGCGCCTGCGTATGGCCTTGCACAATGCTCATCCGTGGTCGTCGGGCCGGATGGGGCGCTATGCAAAAGAGCCGGGATGTCTATGATGGCCCACGTGCCTAGGCTGCTCTCACCACAGTGTCTGGTGCCGGCCTTGTAGCCGGTGGCGGCTGCGGGCCTCCCATGCCTACGTAGGTTGAACATCGCGCCTTGAGGGTCCATGGCACGGGGCACAGGCGACTCGCCCTACGTATGGCACATTGCCTACGCAAGGATGAACATCGCGCCTTGGGAGTCCATGGCCGGGGGCCTGGGCGGCCCGCGCCCTGCGTATGGCCTTGCACAATGCTCATCCGTGGTCGTCGGGCCCGGATGAGGGTGCCTTTATGCAAAAACGCCAGGAGGGTAAGGACGGACATCTCACGAGCGTTCAGTTCACCAAATATCCTAAGTACAATTACCCGGCAATAGGGGGCAGGAACACGCGGTCTCGGCATGGATAACATGTAGGGAAAAAGGTAGAAATTTGGCTAAGTATAAACAAGATGATGAGGCCAAATAGCATCGTCCGGCCCCGGCATAAACAATGAAAAGTAGTATAAGCGGTTGGAAGAAAAATAAGCTAAGTATGGAAAAATCTCCCGTTCTCGGACAAAAGCAGTACGAGTGAAAACGAAATAAATAAGCTAAGTATGGAAAAAACAAAAGACAAGGCAATACTGATAAAAGAAGGAACGCTTGAAATAGAAAGAGTCTAATACAAGTTTCTTTGCTCCACGAGCCTTGAGGCCGGCGGGAGCGAGGCGGTCTAAATAAAAAGAAAAAAGAACAACTAAAAGACCTACCGGAGTCGGCGGCCGTCTACCACAAAAGGCCCGCCTACTGCAGACTAATGTAAGTCTTATTAAAAAAGAAAACAAAATGTAGGCTAATGGGAGGTCCCGCAGATCATCCGGCGAGGAAGGTCGGAAAAGGCGGCGAAATTCTAGCGGTAGAGCCACCGCCAGCTGCGGAGGGCCCCGCCTCTGGATTCGCGTCATTCCCCGCCTCACGGGCCCTATCCTTCTCCGCCTCCAGCTCAGCCAGGCGGGCGAAGTCAAACTGGGGGTCAATGACAGCCACGAGTTCCTTGGTCTCGTTGGCCCCAAAGTCTGACCCGGTATAGAAGACGTCAGCCCGGACCTGCTCCAGCTCCTCTTCATGCTTCCCCTTTAAATCCGCTAAGTCCATGGCGAACCGGGTGGTTTTAATCTCAGCCTCCAACGCCCTCTCCTCGGCAGTAATTGCCCTCGCCATGGCAGAGTCCCGGGCCTGGGAAGCCTCAGCATATTGAAGGGCAAGGGTCTCTCTCTCCTTAGCCAAGGCAGAAAGCTGGTCCTCCCTCTCCCGCAGCTGGGAGGAAAATTGCTGGATTTTAGCCCTAAGGTCGGAGATCGTCTTGTCCCGGGCCGCCCTCTCTTTTCTCAGTCGAGATAGGTCGCGTTGCAGCCCTTGCACAGATGAGGAGCCAGAGGAGCGTTTCAAGCCATCAAGCTCACGAGCGGTCTCGTCCGTGAATTTGGACAGGTCTGTGAGCGCCGCGGAGAGACCCTTGAGCGCACGGTTGGTCTTCGCGGCTAGTTCTGCCGCGTTGATAGACAGCCCGCCGACGATGGCGAGAGGGGAGGTTTCCAACACCGTGTCACCCCGCGGCTTGGCAGGGCCAGTGTCGCTGGGACCCCCCTTCCCGGGGACGGCCAAGGTCACCTTCATCTCTGCGGCCCGAGTTTGAGAAGGGGAACCCTGAACAGAGAACGGCAGCAGGTCAAATATGTCCTGCTCGCTAATAGGAAAGACCGAAGAAAGACCATCTGAGGGGACGTCCAGGGGGCGGCCTTCAGAGAGGCTCCCCCACGAGAGAACGGCACTAACCTGTTCCTGTCTCGGCCTTTTGAGGGGCCTCTCCTCCTCCTCCTCGGGCTCGGAATCAATAGTCTGCACCTCGACCGCGGGAGCCCTGGGCGCAGGATGGGGATCGAAATTTCTTTGGGGGCTGCGAAGCTCCAACCTCCCGGGGCGGACTGGGAGGCTGGAAAGGTCTCGCTGCTTCCTCAATAGTCTCCAGGTTGGGGCCAGGAGAGGAGACGGAGACGGCCTGCTCAGGTTTCCTGTCTCGAGGGGGCTTGAAGGCAGGCCTCTTCTTCCCTTTCGGCCTCTTGGGGACTTCACCCGGCTGCATTTTTATCAGCTCTTTAAGCGTTGGCTTGCGGCGTTCGAAGTCTACAGCAACAGGCTCGTCAAGAGGCTTGTTGTCTTTTCCAAGGCCGATAGAAGCGAGGTCCTCCTCTGTCAGATAGCCTAAGTCACCTGCAACGGGCAAAATCATAACGTTCAGACTCGGCAGGACAAAAGATAGCAATTTGAATACAAGTAAAAACAATCAAGGCACCAAACATCCAGCCACCCGGCCCCTGCTCACCTACCTCAAGGGCCGGGACCAAGCCGACGACGCTAAGGAACTTGTCCTGAGAGATCGTCTCCGCCGGAGGGAGCCAATTCTTGGGGAATATTTGTTTCCCCTTTTTGTACGCCTCGAAGTATTTCACGGCGGCGGACTCATCATCGGTCAGAGGAACATTCTTCCAGGAGAGCATTTTCCCCGGGACCCATTCCTCTCTGGTCTCTAAACGACCTCTCACGTCGTTGTGGAAGCACCTGGGATGTTTGAAAGGCTCAGAGGACTTCACGAAGAGCCACTTCTCATTCCACCCCTTCATCGAAGTCTTAACGGGGAAGTGGGTTAGGTAGCCAGGCTCGGTGTGCAAAGACCACCACCCTTTCATCGAATCAGACGAGCAGGGCTGAAAGTGGTGAAGGCGACGGAACAGATTCACCGTCAGCGGGAACCCTAGATACAAACAGGTCCAGGCAAAGGCGACTATGACCCTAATGCCGAAGGCTGTCATTTGACAAATTGCAATGTTGGCCCGGTCGAGTACCTCCTCGATGAAGGGATGAAGCGGGAACCTGAGCCCATGCTCTAGGTTCTTGATGTACACGGCTGTGTGTAGATCCGGAGGTTGGACCACGTTTTGATGTCTCCCAGGCACGGCGAATTCCCAACCCTTGGGCAGAAAATAATGTTGGGCCGCGAGCCCGGGACAGTTCTTTTCGTTCAAGAAATCCCTATAACTTCGATGTATCCTGGTGTCCGTATGAATCCGGAATACCGCCGGCTCCAAGATTCGCACAGGCAGGGGTTCAACGTGGGAAGGTCCAGCCTGAGAGGGCCCAGCCTCAGCCTCCATGTCAGTTTCGCCTTCCCGACCCCTAGTCAGGTCCTCTATTTCCGGCCCCACATCAGAGTCTGAGACTACGTCATAATCCGAGGCGGTTCTAGAAGATGAATCCGCAGAGGCACTCATTGTTCTCTAACTAAGTGACTAAAACGTATAAATTTGAAAGACGAACACGAAGATTACCTCTTAAAATAGCACGAACAAGGATGGAAGTGGTAATTTGATGAAGCAACGACGAGATTCAGGCAAGATTTGATAAAAGCGGACGAATTTTTACGAAGATTTAGAGTGTTTTTGGGTTTGTAAAGAAAGAAATGAATCGAAGTTAGGGGGTATTTATAGAGGAGAATGTGAATAGTGCGCCCCTAACCATCACACGACACGTGTCGACCAGGGAAGACGAAACGTCGTCACTTCGAGATTTGGAATTCAAAAATTGCGCCAAAAGAAAGGAAGCGTGCTCAACACACTACTTACAAGCGGGAGGAAGTTGAGGTAGGAGTAAGAACGAGGACGCTAAGGGGGCTGACATGCCCAGGGCGTAAGGAAGAACGATCGGACCAGTGAGATCGAGGCATACAGGTCAAGCCCATGCCTTCCCCTGTATGGGGGCAGTTGTTGGGGGTGGTTCCATCCGGGTCAGGTCATGGAAGGCCGGGAGGGACATAGGCCGGGAGGACCCCATCTTCCAGGGGGCCCAAGAATATGTCCCGGGTCCGGGACAAGTAGGGCCCACCCGGGACCGTACTGTACGGGCAGCAGCAGCAAGAGGACAAAATGGTGACAAGTATAAAAGGTGACAAAAACCCTAAAAAACTATTCAGATACACACAACACAAAAACACTACACAAAAGGTTTTTCTCTCTCTTTTCCCTCTCTAGATTTATTTGTCTTAGTAGCTGACTTGAGCGTCGGAGGGCCATCACCCGGAAGTCCCCGGGGCTAGGTTTGTTACGTGGTTTCAGGACGAGAGGAAGGAAGAGAAGAACCGGAAGCTAAGGACCGTTCAGGACTTAGTTTATTTAGTTTGTAATCAATATCCAACTTGTAATCACTTATATTTAGTTTTGGTATTTAGTTCCTAACTTTATACCCGAAACAAGTCTAAACCCTAAATATAATCCATTCACACATAACACAAATATCTCACTAAAAAGGTTAATTACTTTCTCTCTCAAATTTCCTTTATTCTTACATAAACTGACTTGAGCATCGGAGGGTCTATCTCTAGAACCCCCGGGGCTAGGTTTGCTACGTGTTTCAGGCCGAGAGAAAGTCAAGCAAGTTATCAAGCACTGAAGACCTCACGGGACTTAGTATAATTAATTCAGTTGTATTAACTTAGTTTGCGTACTTAGTTTCTCTAACTTTGTACCCGAAACAACTATATTTGTACAATTCCCTTTCATTGATTAAGTACAATTAGCGATATGTTAATCAAAATATCAATGTTGCTTATGTATAAGCAGTATATATTTATGGACAATACTCTTAATACGATGAGAACTTCAAATCTTTAACTTAAAATATGAATCTGCAATATACAAAGAAAAAAAATCATTAATTTAATCAAGCTATGTTAAAACTAACAAACATAGTAATCAAGAAATAAAAATGTTCAATATGACAATATTAAACACTCATATCAAATATACAGGAAAAAAATTAGAAATAATACAAATCATAATCATAATTGCAATCAAGCTAAAGTTTTTCATGTATATATATAAAAATGGCTGAAAACATACCTATAAATTATCTAATGTGTTATAATTATAAGGAAATTATGTGTTATATAATTATTTATTTCCAAAATATTATTTATTTCAATTTAAATTATTTAGTTTATTTTTCAAATGGAATTTTTTTATTAGATGAAATACCTTGATATTTATACTCATTTGATTGCATTTTTCGATACGAAACTAATGATGTTTTTTTATTAAACATAAAATTAACTAATGTATATTTTATTAAACATAAAATATTATGTGTCATATAATTATTTATTTGCAATTTTTTTATTAAGATTATTAAATTTATTTTAAAAATGGAATTTTTTATTAAATAAAATGAAATAGCTTGATATTTACACTCATTTGATAGCATTTTCTTATACGAAACTAATGATGTTAAATTTATACTATTTTGACAAACACATTTTATTAAACATAAAAATTAAATACTTACCTAAAATTATCTAACATATCATAACTAAATAAGGAAATTATGTGTCATATAGTTATTTATTTCCAAATTATTATTTATTTCCAATTTAAAATATTTATTTTATTTTAGTAATGCAATTTTTTGATTAGATGAAATAAAATATCTTGATATTTACATTCATTTGATAACATTTTTAATATGAGACTAATTATGTTAATCTTATACTATTTCAACAATAACATTTTATTAAACATAAAAATTAGATACTTACCTAAAATTATCTAATGTATCATAACTAAATAAAGAAAATAAGTGTCATATACAATTTTTTATTTCCAAATTTTATATTTTTTTCAATTTAATTCTTTACTTTATTTTACGATGGAATTTTTTGATTTGATGAAATGAAATACCTTGATATTTACACTAATTTGATAGCATTTTTCAATACGAAACTATTGATGTTACTTTTATACTATTTTGACAAATATATTTTATTAGCTATAAAAAATAAATATTTATCTAAAATTATCTAATGTATCATAATTAAATAAGGTAATAATTTCTCATATAATTATTTGTTTCCAAATTACTATTTTCTTCAATTTAAATTATTTAATTTATTTTACAAATGAAATTTTTTTATTAGATGAAATGAAATACCTTGATATTTATACTCTTTTGATAGCATTTTTCGATACGAAACTAATGATGTTAATTTTATACTATTTCGACAAATAAATTTTATCAAACATAAAAAATAAATACTTACCTAAAATTATCTAATGTATCATAATTAAATAAGGTAATTATGTCCCATATAATTATTTATTTCCAAATTACTATTTCTTTTAATTTAAATTATTTAATTTAACTTTTAAGTGTAATTTTCTTATTGGCTAAAACTCCTTGAATTAAGGAGAGCACCCGAAAAAACCCTCTTTTATATATATAGAGCGATTGATTTATCATAGATAATATACTAAGGATAAACAAGGCTTGTTTAGAACTTTTAGTATATAATTTTAGTAGTAACTTTTAGGATATAATTGGTAATGTGAGGATAACTCTTGGACTTTATAAACCACACTACACTTACTGTTAATCTGAGACTCTCACATGTGAGCACTAAACTCCAACAATTATCCCATTAATTAGTCTCAACACGATAGGTATTTTTTTCTACTAATACTTGTACTACAACTATTTTTCTTTGATTATCCTTTATCATGAAATTTTCGGTATAAAGCATGTCATTATGAAAGTATTATTAATTGTTATGTGAAAGATGACAAGCCACCATTGCATGTTGCTAATTAAAAAGGAGGTAACCGTTAAAATGTAAGCATATATATATACGTTCATTCAAATCAATAAACTCATTTATAGGAAAACAAATAGGATCTTGCATTTTGGCCTGCTAATAAGTTATAAATTAAAGGCATAGAATATTAGAAGTTTAGAACAACACCATTCTAAAACGATATTACTATCTGTCTCCTTTTTTATTCTATTTTACTTTCTTCATTCACAATATATTAAAAAAATTATTTACTTTTTCCGTACTATTTTAGTATATTTATCTTTTAAATTTAATATTTAACTATTTCATAAAAAATTATTACAATCTTTTAAATAAAAAAAGTTCATTTTTATTATATCTTACTCCTTTTATTATCTAAAGTTATACAAGCCTTGTTTAACGAACTCCAATATATTTAACTTTTAAATTTATCTTAGAGTTCGTTAAACAAGGCTTGTTTAAAACTTTTAGTACGGAGTATATTTATCTTTTAAATTTATCTTTAACTAGTTCATATTTTGAGAAGAAAAAGGAGTAAGATGTTATCATTTTTGGCCATTTTGTTACAATCTGCTTTTTGACAAAAGTTTTCCAAAAAAAAAATTAATCCTTGAAAAAGAACTTGGGAAAAAAAAAAAAAATTGAATGTGCCAAAACCGGTCATATTTGATCCCTTTAACATAAAATAGATCATTAATCTTAAGAAGACTAACGGTTAATCTAATTTGACTTTATTCAAAATATAACTAAATATCCATTTGCCATGCGTAATTTTTACTTTTTGCACTGAGCTTTGAGGACATGTTTTCTTCATCAATCCATCCAAATTGCTGAAGGTCTAAAGGTTTAAACTTTTCTAAAAAAATTATTAAAATTTACTTAAGATCTGTTTGAAAATAAGGATTTTTTTTCTCAAATTTTGAGTAAAATTCTTTTTTGGGAAGTTCATTGAATTCAATTTGAATTTCAACAAAATCCAAAAGGTTTTAATTAAAATATTTTCATGAGTAATCAAATGACACCCCTTTAATTGTGTTCGTCACTTGGTCACTATGCCGTAGCGACCTTCTTTCAGTTTTTAAAAATTTTCAAAAATTGTTGACGTAGACACATTATATGTAATTAGTGTGAAACGAGCCCATTTTTATAAAAAGTCCCAATTTAAAATTAGTAATTTTGCCGGCCAAAAAAATTGATTGTGCAACTCATAATATGATATTTTTTTTTTCTTTTTTAAATCAAAATTTTTCAAATGAAATCAAGGTTTTCAAACTTTTTTTTGAATGAAAACCATTACTTTTTGTGAAACACTAATTTTTGTGTAAGTTAGGCCTTACAATAAATTATTGTAAGTTCGTCTCATTTGTACTCGATTAGTCGATTATGTAACTTTTGTACTATTTAACTGATAATTATGATTAATTGTTACTAAAATTTTTCAGTACCTCTGTTAGTGACTTTAGTAGATTTGTTTCATGTTTTTGTATCCCTTTAACTGCAATTTGTACCTTGCTCTCACATTAACTTAGTGTGAGTTCAACCTCACAGGAGAATTTTTGTTTGTGAAATACATATTAAATATATGACAAGTAAAAAATATACAATTGAAAAACCAAGTGTTTAATTTACTCAAAAAAAATAATAAAAAAATCAATTGTTTAATATACACACACAAAAAAAAAAATACTCCCTCCATCCCATCTTTTTCCTTCCATTTACTTTTTGGAGGTCAAACTTCGCAAAGTTTGACCGTCAATAACTAAAATTAATATAAACTTTATTATGAAACTAACATACGTAGTATTATGATTTGTCGTTAAAATATCTTTTACAAAATTATACTTTTGACCTGAAAAAGTGGTGTATTGATACAAATAAACACAGTCAAAGTAGTGCCTAGGAGACCGTAAAAAAGTAAATGGGAGGAAAAAGGTGGGATGGAGGGAGTAAAAAAACCCTTATTTATCACCTATATCAGCTAACATTTTATAATAAAATGGTAACATTTTCTCCGTCGCAACTTGCGACCAAAAAGGGTCGTCGCAAACAAGAATTTGTGCACCTATATATATACAAGACTTGGCTGGTGTCCCATAATTCTCACCACTTCAACTGAACTCAAACCACCTTTTCTCTCTCTTTCTCTCATAGATTCTCTGCAAAAGAGTAAAAGTGATAAAATAATAATAATAATAATAATAATAATAATAATAATAATAATAATAATAATAACTAGTAAAATAAGTGAATTAATTAAAAGAAAAGGAGATGATCAAAAGAGAAGTAGAAACAAGAGGTGAAATAAGAATAAAGGAGGAAGAAACAACACAAGAAAGAAATGAAGAATTAGAAGAAGAAGTAAGGAGAGGTCCATGGACACTTGAAGAAGACACTTTACTTATCCATTATGTTGCATGTCATGGTGAAGGCCGTTGGAATTCTCTTGCTAAATCCGCTGGTACTTCTTTTTCTTTTTTCCTGTTTTATTGTACAGTACATACTCCATCTGTCTCAGCCATCTGTTTACACTTTTCTTAAATTCTCCTCCCAAAAAAGTCAAATTGTAAACAAATCACTGGAACATGGAACAGAGGGAGTAATAATTGAGAAGTTAAGTTAATAAGCATGGAGTATTTTTTTAAACTCATTTGATATTCATTAGGTTATGTTTGGTTAATCTTGGAATTGAATTGACATGACATGCATGCTCGTGTTTTGTTGTCAAATTCAGTTGAAACTTCTTAGGTTGTCATATGATTATATAAATTCTCTTTGACTAGACTTCATGATTCTCACATGAACCTATCTAGCTAATTAATTTGACCATGTTGATCACACACCTTTTTTTTGTAATTTAGATTTTCAATGCAACCATTTACATGTGAGACGATTTCATAATACTTACAGTATGGAGTATAAAACATCTCGTATATATGAGACGTAGTTAGTAGTTAGTGTGAGACAGTCTTACGGAAAAGTCGTCGATTTAAGTGTTGGAAAATGAAATGATGGATGGGAAAGTGGACGTACGCAGGGTTGAAAAGAACAGGGAAGAGTTGCAGGTTAAGGTGGTTAAATTACTTAAAACCAGACATAAAGAGGGGAAATCTAAGTCCACAAGAACAGTTAATGATACTTGAACTCCATTCAAAGTGGGGTAACAGGTACGTACACTACCTCCTCTACTTCCGTCTTCTTTTTTGCTTCTTCTTTTTCTTTTTCTTTTTTTACCTCTTCATTTTTGTCAATATCCTGTACGGAGTACTATACAAGTACAACATTACCCTACCTTTATTATGTGACTAAGTATTCTCGTGTAAGACCGTTTCATACGTGTGATGGTTTTCTTGTGACTAAGTATTCCTATGTAAGACCGTTTCATGCATTAAAATGTGTTTAACTGAACTTGTATTAAAGCAGTTACATTTTAGTTACAAATAGAGGTAGAATTGTAGGCCATGCATGGCTTAGCTTTTCAATTGCATGTGATTTTGATATCACAAATTCTTGTGTAAGTCAGATTTACAATAAGTTATTGTAAGTCCACCTCATTTGTACCCGTTTATATAGTTTTTGTACTATTTAAGTGATAATTACGATTAATTGTTACTAATTTTTTTTTAGTACCCCTGTAGGTGACTTTAGTAGATTTGTTTCATGATTTTGTACCCTTTAAGTGCAATTTGTTAGAATATATTTATATATTCGTACGGATATGGGCCATTAATGTAATTAAATATGTGTCGCACTAGTATAAAATATAAACCGATAAATAAAGTGATCCATAAGGTAATAATATCGGTATTGGGTAATAAGGAAATATTGGTCATGGACTTAATGTGTAAAACAGGCTAGTTGCCTTATCAATGAGGGTAGATATTTGGCAGCTTATTTATGGAAACCCTATAAGGGTCTCACACTATAAATATAGGTTTGGTCCCCATTGAACACACCATCCACACTAATACAATATAGAGTAATAAGGGTTTTCTTTTGGTCTCCCATCAACCATAAGAAAAGTGAAGGGTGTGTCTCAAAGGAAGATTAGATCTCACAGGGACACTATGAATCCTTCAGGTACCCTTCATTTATTTCCATGCTACTTTGATCTCACATTAATTTTGGATAAGTTGTACATTACAAGAGAATTACTGTTTTGATATTGTTTTGCTTTTTGGATGGTGGGGTTTTTTTTGGGACTTGTTGAGTTAACTCCATTACACATGCACGTATTAATTATAGTATTTGTTGTTAGTGCTAATCAAGTTAACGTAGTTTATTTAGGAAGGTTTACTCCACAAAACACGAGGAGTTCTTATTGTATAGTATCATCATGATATGCATTTTACACGCTTTTTTATTTGTCCCCGTGAATAGTCCACTCACTTAATTATTTTACAAGTATTTTACTTTTGATCTATTTACCAAATTGCTCCATCTTTATTCTGAACATGTGGTTATTGGTTGATAATAACTTTCTATGTTCGTACGGCTACAAATATTATCGTTGTAAAATGTGTCTCTTTCTGCGTATTTGTCATGACATCATGTTATATTTGAATTTATATAACAGTTCGCCACGACTGTTTGATTAAATTGCTTCCTCTATTTTGTTAGAATACTCTTCTCCGTACGAAATAATTCAAATAATTGTTGATTTCCAAATGTGGAGTATAAATTAACAAAATAGTGGATTCCTCACGATATAATTAATCAATACGTACACACATTTATTCCAAATAATAACGCTTAACTCGTACGGTTGTGTACAATATAATTGGCAATATGTGACTAAAATGTGACGGACTAAATTATAGTACTTCGTATATATGTATAAAGATGGTCACTGATTAGCCAATAATGATGATGTTTTGTACGCATAAAAAGTTTTCTTACATTATTTTTTAAAGATTATAAAGTTCACTATATATATACAAAATAACAGAAATGCTTAGCTATCTGAATCAAAATATTTAATCAATGAGTTATACCGCGTATTTGAATAGGTGGTCCAAAATTGCCGCACATTTACCAGGAAGAACAGATAACGAGATCAAGAACTATTGGAGAACCCGTGTGCAAAAACAAGCTAAGCAGCTAAACATGGAGTCTAACAGTCAGAGCTTCATAGATGCAATCAAGTGTTACTACATGCCGAGATTGGTTCAAAAGATCGAGCAAAACTCAGCAAATTCACCAGCCACGACTTCGTCCGAGGTATCAAATATGTCACACATCGAAGCATCGCCTAGTAAATTAGGCGACACTTCGAGCTCAAGCTTCCCCGAGATTATTCCTCATGAAAAAAACACAGACATTTCCCCTGCATATGATGGAAAAGGTGTAGATGATTTCTACTTGCATAGTTGTGAATATGATATGGACCTTCCTTCCACGTCAGCGTCGGGAATACCATTCTCGGTAGGCCATGTGGCGGAAAACCAATGGTCGGACAATGTTGTTGCGGATGATAGTTTGTGGGACATGGATGAACTATGGCAATTTAGGTAGTGGAAGCAGGTCCCCCCTTTCTATAATAGTCTATATAAGATAGAAAGTTAGATAAATTAGCAACGGAATAATAATATCCTTAAGAAGGAATGACGACAAAGACGGCGTTGAACTCGTTCAACACATTGGAAGACGTAAGTGAAAAGTTCATATATATGTAGTGGGGGTGTAAGTAAGTGCTATATATAGCTAGATCGGCAAAGACGACAATAGTTAAGGGGGCGTGCAATGGTGTTTTTGGTTTTGGTTTCGGGCACTGTGTTTCGCCTTTGTCTCGCAAAGGTTCCTTTAACTCAAGACATTGTGCTCAAATTTCAACTTTTTTGGCTTTGAAGATCGCCGTGATGCCCATTATATTGTAACTTTTCGGTTTTAGTGTACGTGTATTTTGCTCCAGTATAGTCCGGTGTAACGAAGCCGGCGACATACTTAGTTCATCTATGTTAGTTGTTACTTGTTAGTATGTCTATGTAAATTATGTAGTCCGTACTAATTTAGTAAATGGAAGTTATGATTTAAGTGTAGTCTCCAATTGTTCGACGCATTGCTCCTGGAAAGTTGCTTTTTGAGATAGCCCTTCGACCGGAGTATATTTTATGCTATCCCCCTTCATTTATAAAAATATTCGATATTGGGAGAGTCGTTCTATCTAGAAACACGCTCGTGTTAAAGCTCATGAGAGAGAGAGCGATTTACCGTCACTTATGGACCTACACTCATACTCAGCTTGAATCTAAACTAAATCGGATGATGCACACTAAAAAGAAAGAATTCGACATTGTTTGAACAAATTATCCGATATTTGAGAGATCATTTCCTTGAATCCATAAAGGTTTCCACAGGCTTTATTTTGATCGATTTATCCTAAAAATACACATGTAAAATCATTTAACTTAGCTTGTTCCTCTTATTAATTGAAAGTTAGAAAGTTAAATTTTTAATATTTTATATAATCAAATCTAGTTTGAAAAGGCGTTTTAAAAACCGTCTATAATACGTCGTACAGAGTAATATTTTAAAAGCTGTCTATCTTTCGGTGGACTCGAAGTCAAATGGCTACATAAAAATCAATTGATTTGGAGATTGACCAAAGATGAAAATGGTAGTCGAATTCGTACGATTGATGGCTACTTATTGACGTGCTCAATGATAAAAAGTGCGAGTCTCTCGTGGAATTATTGGAATCATATGATATCAAAATGATTTATTCCTCTAGATTTGACCACTGAATAACTCTTCCAGGGCCCTTTTACAACACTTTTCAATTAATCAATTTTGGAAATACGGGTGTATTATTTCGGTAAATTTATTTCGTGTATTCATTTTCTCACTTTTATCATACAATAATTATTTTATACATATTACTAAGAGCTGGTAATTTGTGCAGGTCGGCCCGACCCGGCTAATGGGCCATATTTTGAAGGCCTGACACGCCCTGCTAAAAGACTGGCTTGATCCTTTCAGGCAACGGGTCGTGCCCGTTCTTGTTAGGAATTTTATAAGTAATGGGCCGAGCTTGAACCTTAATTTTTCAAGCACAGGCTAGCCCGAGCCCGGTGCGTCACCTCCACGAGCCGATTAAGACCTTGAAAATGAGGCTCAGTCTGTACGTCCAAGCTCGGCTCAGCATGGCCCGTGGCCACCTCTAGTATTACTTTTGTAAGAGTAGCTCTCAATCTCACATATATGATATATGGAACCAATGTATTCGGTAATATCTATGAGCACGATTTGTACACTTGTCGATGCTCAAATAATACATAAAGAGTCATATCATCGTATATCGTATTTAAATACTTCATCCCATTCATTGGAAACATACCATTTGATTAAGATATATTACTCACGTTAGTCACGTATATTCAACAAATTGTAGGTTTCCAGTGAATAAGAGGGAACACAACAATTAGAATTTTCATTATTTTCACGAACAACGCGATAGTATCATATCGAGCATACTTTAAAAGTTTCCTTTACCTAAAATCCATGAACCTAAAATCTAGGAGAATACAAGCATCTAATCCAAAATCTGGAAGAATACAAGCATCTAATCCTTATTCTGTAATGTTAAACAGTGTTTAAAAGTTAAGAAAGGATGCAACAATTCAATTCCAAAATCATGTGAATGTTTTAATGTGAATTCCCTTGAAGAAATTTGGAAGACCCAAAGTGATGTCAACTGTGCCACAAGAATTAAACATGATAACAATAATGCAATGGCCTAGTGAATCTATGCTAGCTATTCTTTCCGTTTTAGTCGGCCGTAGATAAGTCTTGATAACTCCTGTTTTCGGACTGCAATCATCACCTTAAGATTTTGATTTCAGTCATTTTTCAAATATAATATCAGAGCCTCATTCTTTGTCTCAAGTTTGATTCCTAAGAAGGTTCCCTCTTGCCGAACAATTGACTATGTCATGCTCCATCACCTGACGAAGGTTCCCTCGCACCGCACTCGTTCCTATTGGGGTTGATATGAACGATGATTACGCGAGGTGGTAGGGTACGTGCGGGCATTAAAAGTCTCATTCACCATGAGTGGCGGAGTGGATGTGAGTACCACTAGGTATTTTACTCGTATATCTTATATCTGACCCTTTTACATTAAAGAAGTTACTATGTAGTAATTTTGCATGGAATCATCTCCAAGAGATAATAAAAATGTTTTAACTTCGGGTGAAACTCGATTCAAAATCGAATCAAAGTCAAAAGATAGATAAAAGGTTTCACCTCATATATACCCCCAGGCCCCAACAACAACGTGAGAAAAGCTGAGATTTCACGTAAGAATATTGTATTAAAAGAAATAGTACTATCAAATCAGAGATTATGTGATACTAACCATTTATTTCCTTGTCAAAAGTCCTTAGGCGTGAAAAGACTAAACTCTTTAGAATAGTGAGTGAAGATGCATCATCTTAGAGTTCCCTACCTTTGTTATTGGTTACTTTTAAGCCACATCCACTTATCTTATTGTCCCTTTCATATACAAACTAAATGCCCTTAGCTGACCATAACAATGGCCTTCCTTTAAAGAGATTCATATACGGGTTTTTCTAACATGTGTCATACAATCACGGTTAGCAGTCCAAAGTTCAACGATAATTTTTGAAGTTTTTGCTAGCTCATTCCGGTACTTTTGTTTGATCATTTTGTAGGACGGTCGCAAACAACCACAATTCTACCACACCTCCAATTCTTTTAATGCTCTCACTCAAAAACAATTTTTTTTTTGCCAGCAGGAAATAATCTCTGGTTATAGACGCACTGCTGATCTAGTAAGATCATGTGCACGTGTGACCCGAAATCTTAGACAATGTTCGATACAAAAACAATGATAAAAGAGGCAACGAATGGGGTTGGATTAAAACATAAAGGTTGAGAGTCATGCAGGAGAAGTCAACAATATTACAGATTTACAGCAACGGGGAAGGTGTGTTCAGTCACAAAAAATTTCAATTATAGTAACACTTAATTTCCGATAAAAATCGAAAATGTCCATCACAAGTTCTATTTGGATGAACGAAACTTAGTGAAATGCTCAGAATGCTCAACACACAAATATTGAAAAAAAAATATCCACAACATCTTCAGCACGTATGATATGATTGTATTGCATAACCAGTGTAATAATTCAATCAAACATCGAAAACCATTACCTCCCCAACTTAGTTACCAGTGTAGTATCAAGCGCCTCATAACTTTCCGAACTTATAGCTATCCCTTAATGTGACAGTTCGGTTGAGCACCAGTTTCTCGCTCGTCGAGTCTTTATCTACAGCAAAGTAACCTAAACCAAGGAACAAAGCAAAAGGTAATGGAAAAACATTTGAATAAACGGAAACTTGAATAAACAGTATGTAAATCGAATTATCAAAAGGATCCAAAACCCAATAATTATAAGCAGACATATTCCTAACAAAACTGAGGACTGAATGGAAAATTCTTTTTTTTACGGTTAACTATCGTTGCGCAAAGCATAATCGACCTCCAAGCTTTTAAGACAAAAACTCCGTAGAACTCATGAAGGTAAGCATATGATCCTAGCCACTACGTCTAGTCAGATTTGTCACTTACGATGTGGTACGAGTTTGATCACATGCAATTCTAGGTTGGATCATGATAAAGCGGATGGCTGATGGACCATGTAAAGATTTGCTAGAGAAATTATTTAGAGCCACAATACTCTGACACACTTATGTGAGTGTAAGACAACTGGCTATGACAGTCAATCTTCTCAACAAAAATTGATGATATTCTCACCGGCAGACAAAAATGTGTCAAGTGTAAAGGAGCATCAAAATGACTACTTTGCATGATAGTACTAACATAATTCCGTCATTTATCGGTGAAAAAGAATATAACATCATTTTTTGTTTTACTTTTTGGTATATAATTTACCTTAATTCCACTGCATATGTCAAGCCATATTATTTAACATGTTGAATATCAGATTTTTAGGCAATGTCATCAGTAATTCATATGCTGTAGGATAAAATATGACGCTACCATACGGTACTAGAAGCACCGTAATCAACAAAACAATTGTGATCAATCTAAAATTTATCAAATAGTTCGCACTTACCAAGACGTTCAAACTGAAAACTGTTGCCAAGTACAGCACTCCGAAGTTCGGGAACTGCATAAGCATTGGGTATGACAACTTTGGAGTTGGGGTTCAAATCACCCAACCAATCATCTAGTTCAGCAGGATTCTGAAACCACCAAACTACAGGTTACTAATTTTGATGGCAGATGGTATATGATCAGAAATAAGAGGGAAGACATGAACCTCGGAAAGAAAAAGTTTTTCAAACAGTCTGACTTCCACTTTGAGTGGATCAACCCCTGGCGAAGGTTCAGCAACCCAATGTAGGACACCCTGAAAATGAAAGTTGAATGATTGGTTTTATGAAAACGCTTGGTAAAACAATGGCACTCTGAGCTTATTAGTATATTGATAAAGGTCCAAATTTCCGATTGTCAACAAATTTTCAATAGACTAAGCAATAACACCCCAAATAATTTCGGGACAAAAAGACTTATTTTTGTTGTTGTTGGCTACAACAATGAGAATAGTATGACGCAGTGTGAGCTTCAAAACTCCTAGTCATTAGAAAAAAGTTATGGCATTGTTTTTGGAATGGAACCACACTAATGCCTTTTAGTTTAATACCAGTTGTTAGTGAATCTCAAAGGCTAACTTGTCTAGCTTGTCTAGCTTGATGCGCAAACTTGTCCATTTTCCAATGAAACGAAGGATTATATGTTTACACTAGTCGGACTCAAGTCAACAATTATGACAGCCCTATATGAATAGAGAGAGCAAACCTTGGGCTTTGTTTTCTTTTCAGGGTCATACTCAGCCCGAATTTCAATAATCGTCTCATTGTCATCACCAAGCACTACGTCTGTGCACTTGATCGGATATGCATATCTGCAATTGTACCCAAAACATAAGATGAACGGTTCATTCTAGAAAACCACGTAGAATTGAGGTTCTTAAAATTTACATACCTCAACAAGACAGACTTCCCAGGAGCAAGGCCATAGTAATCTTTTGAATCTTTCATCCGAAAATCAGAACTTTCAATATAAACTACATTAGAAAAAGGCACCTGAAAAGAAGAGCAATCAGTGGCAAGGTTCGAGCTCAAAATTGAAAACATAACTAGTAAGTTTAAAGTGGCCAGAATGGGCTGATTCTATTTGCAACGAATCGAAGCGTTTCTTTAGTAAAAAAAATTCACAAGTGCTGACCTTGTAAAACGCTGTAGTGTCATCATTTTGAGCATCTGGCCACTTCTTTGCATCTAGAGCAATCACTTTTCCGGCTTCTAGATTAGTAATAACAACCTGAGACAGGAAGCCTTACGACACGATGAAGAATAATATAGCTCCGAAAAGTCGAAAAAAAAATAGGATACTCACCTTTAAGGGGTGCAGGACAACCATTGTACGAGCTGCTGTTTTATTCAGCTCTTCCCTTATGTGATACTCAAGTCTTTCCAAACGAATCAAACTAGAATCACTGTAAATAAAAGAACATCGACATTAGAGCCAAAATGTTCAATGACAAATTACTTTCGACTTTTTTCTACTTCCATATACATATACGGAGTAACATTTTTTTTTTTTTCGACATGCTCTGGGAACCATTAAACTTTCAAGTATTAGTATAGCGGAAAAATATTACCAAAAAAAACTGAAGTGCAATAAGAATGAATTTTCCTCATTTTATTTGTTTGAATTTGACGACAATAAAAGACGGAATAAAAGACGGACAATATTACCTCCTAGTAATTCCTATTCCCTGAACAAAGGCATTAATAGCGGTTGAAGTCAGCCCCCTACGACGTAAACCAGCAAGTGTCATCAACCGTGGGTCATCCCAACCATCAACATACTTCTCGGTAACAAGGCGATTCAGCTGTAAACCAATATTAAAATCATGTTATGTTTACTCGTAAACTCGAATGATGATGTTATCAACATGCAACATATTCATAAAACTTACTTTACGCTTTGACATCACTGTATTTGTAATATTCAAACGTGAGTACTCCCATACGTAAGGCATGTAAAGACCAAGTGCGTGAAGCAACCAGTAATACGATGCCCGCCGCGTCTCAAATTCCAAAGTGCACAACTGCATCAGCAAAAGGAGGTTGACATCATACTTTCTGCTATGAAATTATTACATCCTATCACTTTATATACCCCAAACATCTCAATTATTAGAAAGCACAAGAGCAGCACATACGGTTCAATTAGATGTAGATGGCGTTTAAATGGATACAACAAAGACATGACCATCTTAGGAAAAGTTCATTATGCTTACAAAATCTGGGGTGCTATAATTAAATTTTAACGGCCTTTAGATTTTTTCACTGAGTTATGTGTAAGGGAACAAGAAGGCAAAAAAGATCCTTTAAAGAACATATAAAATAAGACTAAAATAGGCTAACTAGTTACCATACATCAAATACAAATAAACACATAAACAAGAAAAGAAATACCAGGTTGATGAAGCTAAATCAAAAGGTAAGGAAATACCAACCGAATGAGTAACATTCTCAAGGGAATCTACAATGCAGTGAGCATAGTCGTAGCTAGGGTAAATACACCACTTATCTCCGGCTTTAGGGTGAGGCGTAAACTGTGTGCAGGAGAAAACACAAACGTTAAAATGGAAATATAAGCTCCTTAACAAGTCGAAATCCACGTAGATATTTCACAACACTTGCCTTGATACGGTATGCAATAAGGTCATACATGTTTGGGTTTTCGCTCTGCATATCCTGCTTCATCCTAAGAGTTGCTTTACCTTCCTCTATCATTCCCCTTCTCATTTCTTCAAAAAGCTTCAACGACTCCTCTATTGGCCTGTCTCTCCAAGGACTATTCATCTTTTTCTCTCTATACTCCTTTACTTCATCAGCAGTCTGCAACCCAACAATAAAGTAAAAGCTTTTACAATCTATCACAAACAAGATATTAGAGCCATCCAATCCATACCAAGCTATTACTACAATTCCACTTACCAATTATTATTATTATTAGAACTTGTAAAGGTATGAGAAAATACAGGAAATTGGCTCATTATATTCCCAGTTACAATAGAACAAATGACTGGGAAATTTAAGGGTTAGTTTTGAATTAACCAAACATAGTAATATGGCCCACTAAACTTGGCTGCCCTTCTTTTTACAGTGTAGTATCTCACTTGACACATTTGAAACTACCTTTTTGCACAAATAATACAAAGAAAAAGATACACTGAGTTTAAGAATGCGCAAGGAGCACCAATGCGATGGATCTCAATAGGAGGTGGGGCAAGGCCCGAAGGCATTAATTAGAAGACGCACACCAAGCCGCTAAGGCCGAGGCGAGAAGGCGCAAAGCACATGGCAAAGACATGCGCCTTTTCGACGCGAGGCGCTCTTTTTTTTGTTAACATTTTGGGAAAGAAACATTTTACAGGTTACACGCTAACAAACACGTAAAAGAGTTATAGTCGAGAACAATGGGAAAAAGGAAGGGCATAATTAAAGATTTGGTAGATATAAAAATATGGACATTTGGGTGATGTTGATTTAGGAGAGCCAAAAAACACAAAGTCAGCAAGTGAATCAAGTACAAATGCTATAGAACAAAAATACCAACCTGATGGTCAACATATGCATGACCTCTCTTTATGAGTTCAACAGCTAGATCATACAAATCTTGAAAATAGTCACTGGTATAAGTTATCTGCAAAGTGGTTATATATGTCAAGAATTGAGACTATAAATCCGGCTAATTGGCTAAAGACATTGTAAGTTAAGTTGAAAACAGATTCGCTATACCTTGTGAGGCTCCCATCCCATCCATCTAACTATCTCCTCAATATGAACAATATACTCTTCCTTTTCAGCCTCGGGGTTTGTGTCGTCATACCTATATGCATAATATGCATATCAGAGATTAGATAACACTTACCGGTATAAAATCATATCTAAAGCAAAAACACTAGGTATTCGTCATATTTTAAAAATAAGTTACAAGAAAGAACCTCTACATTAGTTCTTCATTACCAGATCTACACATCATAAACAAATTATATATTTTGATAGGTATTTAGAACCAACAAAATACATTTTCACACAGTACTATGCACTATTTTTTTTATTTATCATTCACCTCATAGCCAACAGATTTATCACACAATAATAAACAGCAGTCATCACGAATATTTTGGGCAGGATTGCACTATATCAATCCCTGAGAAAAGGGGTTAAAAAAATCTGTCACCAAATAGGAGGCCTTGACATACATCAATGTTCTATACTGTAAACAACTTCAAGAACAGTTGTCACAAGGTTTGCGCTCTAGAAAAGCATTTTCATCATATATTTACTTTACATGTCAAAGAATGTAACTATTAAGAATTACAAAGTTTCGCATATACACACCTTAGATAACAATGTCCACCTCTGTCCTTTGCCAATCCAAAATCAACAAACATCGCCTGTACATATAGGGAAATATTTACGTCAACAACTCTTGTAAGAGAGGTTTTAAGAGTTTCATGTAACAGGCCTAACGGAAAAATAGCCAGTTACCTTAGCATGACCGATGTGAAGATACCCATTAGGCTCGGGTGGAAAACGAGTAAATACTTTTCCCCCTGTCACCTTTAGGTGCTTCTCAATTATCTCCCTTGTATTGCATGCTCTCAAGACAGGGCGATCACTATAGAAAACTTCAGTATGGACCTGAAAAATATCTAGTACAATCAAGTCTCACAGTTGGCATAATATATGTACCTAAAGAAGCTAGGAATTCTTCCTACAACTCTACAAGAGCATTCATTTCTCCACATAACAGACACAGCCCACGGGCATATGGCTAGTAGTAAGCTTAAATGTTCAGCACACTAGATCAGAAAGTCACAAAACTTATACTCCGTAGAACGTAAAGAGGAAATGCATGTACAACATAACATCTTAGCTAGAACGTCATTTCGAGTTGATACCATCACATACCATATGTTGAATAGTGAAAGACAAACAATATCTTTATTAGGGCAGAAACATAATATTTCCCAGTTCCTCAATGTCGACTTCAAACCACACCGATTACTCAACAAGAATAAAGATGAAATGGTAATAACTCATCAAGGGTAGAGGGATAAAAGAAAATACACTTGCAATGTATATATTATATTAATAGGTCAACTGAATTTATCTGTCAGCTACCTTAAGATTCTCCTCGGGTGAAGGGAAGATGGTGAATGGATTAACTTCCTCTTCAGGCTGAGCAGGAGCAGCAGCTACAGCATTATCCTAAGGAAGAGTAGGCACAAAATAAGCAAAGGACACGACGGAAGCAAATGTTTTATTCTATGTACAGTGTCAATAAAGCCTGCACACCTCAACTTTCACTGGCTTTTCTTTCTTCTTTTTGATCGGCTTTTCATCATCTGCAGCGGTCCTTTCTCCCAGCAACTCGCGCAGCCTCGTGTCTATGACTTGCTAGACAAGGAAAGAAAGCAGATAAGATACGAATTAACAGCTATAAAGAAGCAAACTACACAAACTAGAGAAATGTTCTATATCGAAATTTATGTCGGACTGCAGAATAGTAATCTCAACCTTGACTATCTTTGGGTCAGCCCATGGCTGTCTCTCACGGAAGCGTTTGAACAAATCACCAACTGAAAATATTCAAAAAAAAAAAATCGTCAGAAACTACTCAAAATTTAAAAATAAATAAAGTGAAAAAAAAAATGTAATTAAAAGGCAGCTGTTATGAGCAAGCTTCTAGGGAAGCAACACTACCACCCCATTAGTAACCACTTCAGAAGAGGGAAACAAATACATAGCTAATCTCTCAGCAGTTCAGCACTTGACGACTGTCATCGTCTCTATTATTAACGCTCTTAAGATAAGTATGTGACTAATTGCAAATGGCCACACGCATAGATGCAATTGCGTGAATAGCAAAAGAGAACCAACCACTTAAGATGCCAGTGTTCCCAACTAAAACTATACTACGCCATTTTAGATTTAGGTTATGAACCTACGGAAGACAGTATCAAACTACCTACACCAATCACCAAGATGATGACATGTCAAAAAGTATACCAACCATTTGTTTTATAACGCAGCTCCAAAATTGTTGCTTTGCTATCTTCAAATATTTCACCAACGATCTGCTCAACCTCTTCATTGGAAACTTCAACTCCTGCGTAACAGAAAACAGATAACCGACACATCATAAACAAAAACAATAGAGAATGGCAACCACAACTTCAGAAAAGTCATAGCAAGCTGTCAAAGAATCTTCATTGGGAAAAGATCTACTCCGTAATTACCAACTCCGCAAGCCTTCTCAAAGTCACTTGCGTCAAAATTGTCCGGACCAATATTCGAAAAAAACGCGAACGCAGCGTCTAACTGAGCAGGCGTTTTAATCTGCACAAAAGAAAAAAAATCAAGTTACACACCCATTTACTTGCATCATACATGCACATCTTATTTCGAAAACAAAAAAAGGCATGCTGAAGCGCTGACAATAAATATGAAACTCCATTCATATTCAAGTTGAACTTAATTTTCCACAGTTTGAAAAAACAACTCCACGCGATACAAGTGTTTCAATATCTGTTAAACGACACACAGAAGTCGCCAGTGATAACAAAAGCTTGCGCAATGTTGTCCATTTTATGATTGTAAGCAGTAACATAACCAAAAATGAAATAAAAAGCTGCTTACTTTCGACGATACAACATACTCAGCCAAAACAGGCCGATGCACAAGCGCATTCGCCGGAAATTTAGTCGCAACCTGCAATTTCAAAATTCAAACATTAACAAATCAAAATTAAACAACTATGAATATGAATCGGCAAATTCATCAAACATACAAAACAAAAACAATCACCGTATACAGAAGATTTCCTGCAGTTCGATTGCAACCGTCGCTAACACCGGCCTAAACATTCATCAAAAACAAAATCAGAATACAATTAATCAACTACAGAGAAATTTAATCAAAAAAAAAAAACAGAAAGAAATGAAAAGATACCTCGTGAATAACAGCAAGAAGATTATTGGTGACCTTAGAATTGGCCAGAGTATTGCGAGCAGTTCGTTCATCTAACCCTAATTTGAGGAATAATTCGGCAATTTTATCGGCGTTTTCCGGCGATTTTGTGGCCATTTTTTGGGGATGAAGAACGTTAAAAGGCGAAAACCTTAAAACCCTAGTTGAGTTGGGTAAGAAATGGGTACGGAGTAACTGTTTGACTGGGAGCATCAATTTAGCTTTTGCTTAAAATGTCAAGTGTTTTTACTTAGGACGGTTGAATAAGGAATCAACTCAAAAAACAAATTATTTTTTGAGATATTCTAATTACTCCGTATATGTTTTAAAAATTTCATGTCAAGAAAAAATATATTTTTTTAAAGAAAGATTCAATTTATTAATAAATTAGTTATACAATATCGACAACATGGGTTAATTGGATACAAATCGATTAAAGTCAAATAAAAAACATCTCATTCAAAAAACATCCTATAATTGCTTCAAAACACGTCATCTATTATATCGCCGCAAACAGTTTTCATCTGACCAAATTGACTGCAACCAACAAACAATCAACACGTGTAAGTGTGTAACGCCACATAACGATCTTTACGAAAATAATCTTTCACATCTTCACCATAAGAGAAACGACTAATCCGCTATTACCTATATTTTCAATAAAACTGAAACCTAAAGAAAAACATTTTGATTAGCAAGGACTCTTAGCCATGATTTTGAAAAAGTGAATTTTTTTCCAAATCGTACGTTTTTTGAGAGATTTTTAGTTTGGAAAAAAAATATCGTCTTTGGAAATTGTATGCGATAGTTTTAGTCAGTTAAAGTTTATTTCGTCAAATGATTTTGAACAGTTATAACTCCGGACACTAAATTTTTCTCAAAGTAAAAGATCTTACACGCAAAAAGGTGCTTACCAAGTTATCCGATATAATTTGTTTTAATTACCAATAGGTCTCACCGGGAAGTACTCCGTAATATATTTCTATATACGAAGTATATTTGTATGTATATTCGTATCTATGTCCAAACTCGATTCATTTCCATTTTCAACTCCATTCGTTTCCCTGCAAAGATAACTCCTGAGTTTAATATTAATTACAATGTAATAAAGATACAATTATATCCCAAATAGAAACCGACACTATAATTTAAAGTTATTTATTACAATATCTTCACTTATAAATAACGTCATTCATCTCATAAAAAAAAAGTAACATAAATATAAACTCCAATAAATAATAAATAATTATAATTATGTTATGAAATTATATACTCCGTACCTATTTATTACTTGTTTTTATTTTTGTTTATTAGCTGAATATTATTGATATATATTTTTTTTTGAGATAATCTTATTGATAATCATTTTAGGTTGTTCATTTATTCTGTACCAAATTTTTTCTCACTATATTCCACATTTAACTTTATAATTATAATTATTGGATTCGTCATAAAAAATACTCCGTATATTATAGAAAAAAATAAAAAATATTTTATCATAATTTTGAGAAGACTTTCTTTATTTAACAAATTCTCAAATATTTGATGTAAATAAAACGCAAACACACCCGTTTCCCTTTATTCTGATTGACTTACAAACCCCACATTGAGCATTAAACCAAAACCACCGCCGGCGCGCCGCCACTCCTTCTGCCTGCGTCGACGTCGTCGGTGATTTTATTAGGTTTTCTAGGGTTTCTCCGAAGAATCAACAATGGCGGAAGAAAACGCAACTTCAAATTCAAATTCAAATTCAAATTCAAACTCAAACTCAAATTCGAACTCAGATCGGCCGACATTGATGCTCCACAATACAATGACGAAGAAGAAAGAGGTGTTCGTGCCGAAAGTTCCGAATAAAGTTGGGATGTATGTGTGTGGTGTTACTGCTTATGATTATAGCCACATCGGTCATGCTCGAGCTTATGTTTCTTTCGATGTCCTTTATCGGTATAATTTCTGCAATTTTGTTTGCTTAATTTGAGTTTTTTTTTATTTTTATTGAATGATGGGCTGAATTTTGTGTTTTAGTTTGTTTGTTTGAGTGATTATGCAGTTATACTCGGAGTTATAATTTGTTTGAATTGTAAAATTTGGTTGAATGTTGCAATTTTTGGTGGTTTATCTGAGTTTTGTGTACTGTAATCGGTTTATTTCGATTGAATGATCGTTGAATTTTGTGTTTTGTTTTGTTTATTAGTATGAATGATCACGCAGTTATAGTCGAAGTTATTATTTGTTTCAATTGTAAATTTTTTAGTTTTTTAAATTTAGGGAAGTGAATGAAGTTCAATTCATCTGAACTTCGATGGTCTTTTTGATATCATGGAGAATTTAATCTTGAATCGGGTTATCATCTGTTATATACGGAGTACTTTTATCCGGTTATTTGGAGTTTTATGTCGTGTTATCAGTTTAATTCGACAATGATGGTTGAAGTTTGTAATTCTTAATTAGTTTCCTTTTAGTCCATGCGAATAAGATTTTATATATGGTGTTGTATTTTGAGTTAAAATGTGTGTAAATTGTTCTCTGGGAACTAATAGATTTAGATTCTATGTTCTCTGGTGAAATTTATGTCGGTATCGGCTTATTATTTATTACTTCTATATTTTTGTCAGAATACCAAATATTTCTCGCGAAACCAAGCTCCATTTGGTGCTTAGGATTGAAATTGTTCATCTGTGTTATTTTCACAGAGACGTGGTGATGGACATGCTATGAAAAGCGCACCCCTCCACGTTAGATTGAATATTAATACTTCTACTTTTGTGTTAGGTTATGTTATGTAGCTAGTGAAACACAGCAGTAAGTATCAATAATGTAGTTAATCTTTTGGGAGATACTTGTATGAGTAGAACCAAGTCATCAATCCATTTATTGAACGAGCTACCTATATAACATGAAATAGGTCTATTTTACACACAATGGTTTTTTTAAGTTTTTGTCTTAACTGTGGAGTATAATCTGCGGAATTTTAACTTCTTAGGGATCAGTTTTGTGATTATATTACAAACAAAATGAATATATATGGATGCCAATCTTGTCCGATCATTTTGTGTGTTGGGCATTATGGTGGTTTTTTTTTGAATAAAAATTTGACGGGGTATGTTGCACATCTTTGTTGGGATGGTCTCTCTGTAGACCCTGTTAGAATTTCAGCTAATTAATATTTGCTGCTGTTTTCTTCACGTGGTTAAAGACTTAAAGTTGATACAACAGCGATTATTTCTGTTTTGTCATTTATTTATGCTTTTGTGGATTCTGTACTCAGTAAGGATCCTGTAATTATTAATTCTAAATTGTAACTTTGCAGATTATTGAAGTATTTGGGCTATGAAGTTACATATGTTCGAAATTTTACTGATGTGGATGATAAGGTTTGATTTTTATTTATATTTAGGCATCTATTCAAATTTTGGAAACATCAATGCGGCTCTTATCGAATACTGCTGGTTAAATTTTGACTAGTTTAACCCTCGTGCAAAAACATGATTTTTATAATTTTGTATTTCTCAGTTGGTATATTTATTTTGAAAAAACTCATTAGAATAATTAATACGCTATATATATGTGAATAATATGAAAAAAAAATAATTCAATAAAAGTTTCTTTTAGGCTACAAGGATAAACAATTTGAATGACATTTATGAGCTATATCGAGAGTAGTATAACTATACCATAAAATTTTAGAAGTATAAAAATTTAATTCACATATGCCGTCAAGCAATGTTTTCATTCAATATCAGAAAAAAACGAACTAGTTTATCAATTCAATTAACTCGTTTAAAATAAAGATTTTAAATAACAACTTCTCGTATAGGAGAGTGACACATGTCATAGCTAAATTGTCATTTAGTACATTAGAAGATGGTCATTTATCGTACTTAAAAATCTGATGCCGGGTTTTTCATGGTTTTGATGTTAGCATAATATTTGCAATGTGTTTGTATTTTGAATGGATCCGTAGTTGGTTTACGTTGTGTCCAATACTTAGGGTGTTAGTTCAGTCACTTGTTCTTATTTTTGGAATGTTTCCTACTGATTACTGAATAAAAAGCTTTTAAAATCTTGTGTTTCTTTAGTCATACGTTCATAATATAGTTGTTGAACGTGTGTTTCTCCATTGAGGGTCATTAAGGTTTTGACTGATGCATTTCTTCTCTTGTATGAAATGTTTTAGATTATTAATAGAGCAAATGAGCTTAAAGAGAAGAATCCAGATGATCCACTGAGCGAGCCGTTGACGTTAAGTGATTCTTTTTGCAATGAGTTTTTGAAGGACATGGATGATTTACAGTGCCTGCGTCCTACTGTTGAGCCACGTGTTTCCGATCACATTGAAGATATAATTGAAATGATAGAACAGGTAAAACAGTTAGTTGCTCCATTGTTATTATTTGGAATTTGCAACCGTTAACACACCTCTCTCTATCTTCCTTGACCCTCAATTTTTCTGATGTACACGCTGAAGAGGTGTTTTACTGATGCACACATGTTTGTAATAAAAGTTCCAACAACAAATCATCCTAGTCCTAGTCCAAACAATCCAGACTCAATTGTCGTGACATCACATATACTGATATCAAGCTGCTGACCAATTGCTAAATAAAGTCTCAAACCGAGAATTAATACCACAGGCAGCGAAACAAATAATACTCCCTCCAGTCAATTCATTTTACTACATTTTCTTGTCATTATTCATCAACTTAGAGAATATTTGGTATAGTTTGCAATATACTTACTAGAGCAAATATAGTCATTCGAGATCTTATTTGATTTTTTTAGTATAATGCGAATATCAATACAAATACATATTAAAATGTGTAGTTGTAGATATAAATGTACAGTATGTGTCTCGAAATATGTGTAAAAGGAAAATGTAGCAAAATGAGATGTATGAAGGTCATTGAAGGAATAAGAAATAAGTGGAAAGCTACAACCTTATGAGTTGTGCTTTGACTTTTCAATTTATCATTGTCAGTGTCTTTTTTGTGGCACTTCTTCGAACCATTGAACTTGATGGTGTTAAGTTGCATATAATTTGATTAGATATGTTTATAAGTCTTATCTGGTGTTAATGGTTTGCTGTTATCCTCCTTGTTCCTCGGAGTGATAGAAAGCGACTACAAATACAGAATAGAGTACTTCCTCATTAATTACTGTATGATATGGAAAGAATTATGTGCTTGTCACACCTTCCTCTTTGTTATCATAAATAAACAAGTTTCTCTTGAATCCGTCATTGTGTTCTTTGCGCGGCCATCCTTATGTCACTTTGCCTTTTGTCTCATTTGCAGCTTATACAAAAGGATTGTGCATACAGTCTTGATGATGGAGATGTGTATTTTTCGGTTGACAAGTTCGAAAGATATGGCGACTTATCTAACCGGAAGCTTGATGACAATAGGCCTGGTGAACGAGTTGTTGTGGATCATCGAAAACGGAATTTTGCAGATTTTGCTTTATGGAAGGTATGTAGAAATCCTTTAACACTATATTCATTATTGCCATGCTGCTGTCATTTTGTTGTGACACACCCTATTTTGCAGTCAGCAAAGCCTGGTGAAATATTTTGGCCGAGTCCATGGGGCAATGGAAGACCTGGATGGCACATAGAATGCAGTGCAATGAGTGCTAAGTATCTCTCATACTCGTTTGATATCCATGGTGGTGGAATTGATTTAGTCTTTCCTCACCATGAAAATGAGCTGGCTCAGAGCTGTGCTGCATGTGAAGACGCACACATTGCTTACTGGGTTCATAATGGATTTGTGAATATAAATGGCGAGAAGATGTCTAAGTCAACAAAAAACTACTTTACTATTCGTGAGGTTGGATGTGAAATGTTACAAAATGTTATCATAGTATGCTGCTGTTTCTGGTAGGGTGTTTGCTGTCTTCTGATGCATGATTTTTGTCATATTCCTAGGTAACTGAGCGTTACCATCCCCTAGCGCTGAGATATTTCTTGCTAAGCATGAACTACGAGTCTCCTGTGAATTTTTCGCTGCCTCAAGCAGAAGTTGCTTCTGATGCAGTGTATCGACTTTATCAGGTACCTATTTTTCAATTTTTTTCATTTCCCATTATATTTCTTGCTGTTTGTTAGTCATCCATGCATCATTTACTTTTTTGGCCACACAAGCAACTGTTGATACTAATACACCATACACTGCCAACTGGAAAAAAAAAAAAAAAACCGGGTCTTGTATATCCTAATTCCCTTAATGGATATTTGATTTTTGCCTAGTCATTTGGGTACAAAAGCACAAAGTGTGATTCCATTTTTATTTTTTGGGAAAAAACCCATTATTCGTAATTCATTTTTCCACTGGAACAAAGGGATAAAGATCTAATTGTGATGATTAACTTTGTTTAATTTATCTTCGTTTTGAAAAATTGCTCACTTTGTGGATAGTTTATACATAATACTGAATTTTGCATCCTTGTTGGAAAGGCAAATTTTGAATATTTACTTGTTTCTTTAGGATACTATGCACGAATTGATTGTAATTTATTTATGCTGTGGATATTACTAAATTTTCACATATTTTTCCTCGTGTAGTATCTGGTTTTTGGACCAGGGTTAGTAACAAATAATTGTAATAAAAAATATGTTATGAAAGACTAAGTGTCACACACTCTTCAAAGTTTTCTTGTAAGACCTATAGTTCTTTTTGGTGGTTCATCAGAAGTTAAGAGGACTTCTGGCCACTTGATTTTGTGCATATACTTGTGGAGTTGTGGTCGTGGAACTTCTGGTATTTGAACAAGTAATTTGAAACAGACAACCCAATAGTACTTTGTTACTATTCATCAATTTTTTTTTAACCAAACTGTCATGAGAATTGAGGATGTGTGCGAGTGTGTGCTCAGGCATGAAAACTGTTGCTAGCAGTAACGTGTTTCTTTGAGCATTAAATTTTTGACGATAAAATCTTCAAAATTGTGTGAAGCAAACATTATCAGTGTAAACTCATCAATATGGTAAACTGTTTGTGAAGCAATTTAATGTACAATAACAAGTGTCAAGTATCATATGGACAAGTAGAAATGGTGGCTTTTATATGCGTTGTGTAAAAACTGTTGCTAGCAATGTCGGGTCTTTTCTCTTTACCTATGATATGTTCTACTTTTGTCTTTCGAATACAGATTTTTTCATGATGATTTTTTCTAATTTGTTCTAATTTTTTCAGACTTTGCAAGATTGCAGCGAAGCTGTTAGTTCCTTTCCAGTGGATGTAAACGGAAAGGGTAAACCTGTCAGCAAAAAAACTGATGAACCCTCCGAATCTGAGAAGCTAATGGAAGATTTTGAGAGCAAAATGCTTGATAATCTGCACGCTGCAGATGTATTGAAGGGCAGCCTACAAGAAGCATTAAGGTCTATAAACAACGAACTTAACGGGTTTAAGGTAGGTTTATCTCTAGAAATGGCGTCACATCTGTCATAGCAACTACTTCTATACTCATTTCTACCATCAGGTAGAGTATTTCTATTTGTATATTCTTAGATAACATCTGTCAATGTTAAATCGTTTGATCATCGAAGTCTAACGGGGTTGATATTAAGAAAGAATGAGAGTATGACCTTTTGGAGCATTTGATGGAAACACAGTTTTTTTTCTTTGATTATTCCAGAAAAAGCCAAAACAACAGAAGCTGTTAGCTGTCCAGTCGCTGACTGAATTGGAGGCAACAATCAGGATTGTTTTGGATGTGCTAGGGCTGGGTTCTACTCTACCTTACTCCGAGGTATTATTGTGGCCGTATCTAAAATATTGATTTGTGCTAAGGAAGGATTAGTTTTGAACTATCTATTTTGCTAAAGAGACATTACAAAACTGGCTGGAAGTTAAAAAAAATTGCCTGAAACACCATTTCCGAATGAAATAGAATGAAAGTACTACTCCCTCATTCAACTCCATTCATATTCAACCCCCTTCTGACACTCTTCAATTCAATTAGATAGTTTGAAATTCTTTTCAATATGCAATCGAGAAAATATAGTCATGGGGGTCTTCTTTAATAGTACTCCGTATGTCTTAATGATTGCCGTAAGAATATCAAATAACGTCAAACTATATATATTAGAGTCCCAACGTTTGCGTTGGCAAACGTGAAAACGCTAATGATGTAATGGAGTTGAATGGAGGGAGTACTTTTTCGGTAGTTAAATTGTCAAGTTCTTTGAGTAATTTCTGCTGGAAAAAAAGTGTTAGTAGTAGTAGTAGACGACTAGTAGTAGAAGATGAAGTACCTGTTTTTTTTTTTTTTTTTTTCTCCGTTCTTTTGAGTCTAAGCGGTAGCTCTGTGGCCTGTGTTACAGGTTCTACAACAATTGAAGGAGAAGGCATTGATCAGAGCGGAACTGACAGAAGACGAAGTGTCGAGCAGGATTGAAGAAAGAGCAATGGCTAGGAAGAACAAAGATTTTGCCAGAAGCGACCAGATCAGGAGCGAGTTGACTGCTAAGGGCATCAACCTGATGGATGATCCGAAAGGTACGACTTGGAGGCCATGTGTTCGAGAAGAGGAAAATTAGCACTCAAAGCGCTACACTGACGCTAAACCATCGTTTTGGCGTTTTGTATTTGTCCAACCTAATTTTTCTATGGCTTGATTCAGTATAAACCGTTAAAGACAACAGAAAACACAAGGTTAATGTAGTGTATACCTGACCTCCTCTTTCGTCCCTGTGTCTGAAGTCTTTGAAACAAATAGGTCTCGGGTAGATGTTGTATGGGTGTGATTGCTCACATACAAAGACTGCAATTGTTAGTTTTAGCTGTGTTCGTTTCATCTGTTATATACGCTTTGCGTTTTAATCTCACTATATACGTGATGATGATACATCTCTATAATCTTATTCCGAGCTTATTATTTTTTCGTTACTGCAGCCTAATCATAATATTAAATTACCCTTGAAGGGTGTGGTCTAGTGGTTCCTTGGTACAAAAAAACCAAGAGGTATTAGGTTCGAGATTCTCCAGGAGCAATCCTAGGAGGTAATCGTGTAATACGGCCTGAGACTTACTATGCATGGTTTGGAGGCTATTGTGCATGCGTGGAGTTTACCCAGAGCGCATCAATTGGTAGTGGTTGCACAGTTGCCAAAAAATAATAATACGGAGTACTAAATTAGATCATTTTACGAGGTCTACTCGTAAAATTGGAAAACACCCTCATATCTCACCCAAATTGAAAGAAAGTGGTGCATTACTCATAAAATTTGTGACATCGAGGTCATAAGTAGCACCGTTGCTGTACCACGTAAGCTTTCAGCGAGACCCGAAAATATTTTTAATTTGCATGAAACTACAATTGTATACAGTTTCACCATGCACATTTTGAAAAACCGAGGATATATGGTACAACGTACTCCGTAGTTTTCCCCGTCTTTCATGACGGGACAACATAATATATTGGAATTTCTGCAAATTTCCGGTAGAGTTGTGCATAGAAGCTGAACAGGCTGACAGGACAGGAGCTCCCCAAAGTACAGTTTTGAGTCGGAAACTGCTCTTGAATTGAGCAAATAACAATTTGAAAATTATAAGACGATGTAAAACAACCAATATCGAAGAATGCTAAATCCAATGCCTGGTGGAAAAAAAGAAAAAGAAAATTCCCATACTACCGAAAAAAAATATAACGTTTCATGGCGTGCTTTTCCTTTTTCCTGCAAAATATACATCTTATCACATTTTACCATTCCTACACCAAATTGTCATCGACAAATCTCGTGCATTTGCTATATGGTTGAGGTGTTCGTGTAAAGGATGGTGAAGAACAACTCAACATCCTGTATGTTTCTGATCGATTTAATAAATTGGTTCTCTTTTGGTTCATTAAGTAGTTGACTAGTCACTTGCGCTACTCGTGGCACGAGTTTTACCAAAGGTATTCCTTTCGAGGGTTCTGCGGCTCCAGACGGATGATTGAATACATCAACAATGACTGCGTTTGCCATTGTTTTGAGCGATACTTCAGCAACATTGGTGAATTCATCGCTGCATTTTCAAAGGGATAAGAAGGGTTTAGTGATTCCATCACCGAGAATTCAAAGGGACAAAATAACCAAACGCCAAAAAAGAGATGTAAAAACCATAATTTAACAACCGAGCCTCAAGCAGAATGTGAATTTTTTTTCGCAACAGTGAATTGTGTATATGTTAATCGACTAAGGGATCAGCCATGAATACGTATCCAAATTTCAAAGTAAAACTCCACATGACTCTATTATTTAGGCACGAAAACCATTTCCTAAGATGGGGAAGATTTAGAAACATTTTCAAAACAACAAAAAGTAGCTTAAATTCAAAACTTTGTTTCGAAGTGAAGTAACAGATGAGGCCTAAATAGTACGGAGTATAACACTAAATGTTCCACACGGAGTATATAATTGTACTTTGTTGTGAAAGATGACTTTTTTTTTTTGGTTCTTCACGGAAAAGTGCAGAGAGGGATAAGAGTACAGCACAAATTACCCAGAAATGTTGTGTTGAAACCAGTGTAGGCTCAAATCGAAGAGTCGAAATAAACAGCAGGTCAATAATATTTTAGATGGGGTAGCTTGAAAACATTGACAAATGATGCTTTAAAGTCACGAACGGTACATTATAAGTGTGAGTCACAACTCACAAGACTTGAAGAATAAGAACCCAGCTTTGAGTTATATCTACAAACTGTACTTTCATAATTGCCAAAACTTTGTAAAGAATTCAATGCGTACCTTGATAGAACTGTTCGTGCCTCTGACATGAGTTGATCAAATTTGGTCGCATTAGATTGCATTCGGTTGTTGCTGCTTGAGGATGCAACTAACTCAGGAAATTGAGCATCTTCAAGCTTAAAGCAATCCATCCATCGTCGAGGTTTCTCCATACTCATGAATGTTTCAAGTATTTGCATAATAGTTTCATGGAGAATTGAAGAATTGAAGTAATCATTGAGCTGCTTGCTGCACTCAAATAACAAATTTCACAAAAATGTTACCCTTATATTCTAGCCACTCCTGATGACTAAGTCTCGGGATATATTATTGACTGAATGATGAAAAATGTCGATCTTCACATATGACGATTTAGCAATTCTGAACTCCAGCTAGTTAATACACATCTAGTTAGTGTCGAGTAGACGAGTACTCTCTAGTCCTCCTATACTCTGGACTCTAGATTACTCCATTTGCTTTTGCTAGAATTTTTAAGGAGGCAATCGGATGATAGTCGATTAATAGAGGTGTTTATTTTGCTTTTAGTTAGGTCAGTCGACAATGAGTCTACCGATAAAAAAAATTGAGGCATTGCTCGTAGCTTCACAACAAGGATCAGCCAGCACGGCGCATTGCCCTATTCAGAAGTTAGTACACTAGATATTTTCAATCATGGAGTAATAAAATACGCATGGCTCTAACAGACCAAATACTTCGTAGTATTATATCTGAACTATGGTGTTGCTAACTGACACAACTTGTGTAGAGTTCAGCCCTCTTACTGCACAGATTACGACATGTAGTGCCGTTGAAAACTGAGATGGCAAGTTAGCACAACACAATCCAAAACCCGGTATTTTTGTACTAGACGTTCTGTTTAGCAGTTGCTCTATGGCTTACAGCATGTGGCACTTGGATTATTAAACAGAATAGAGAACTTACTGTTTTAGTATTTCAGCAGCAGCAGCTTCCATATCGGTTATCAAAGTGGGAAAACCATGACTTGCAAGGGAATCAGGCATTTCTATGTATCTCTGTTCATCGTCTTCATCAAAGATCTTTGCTTCTTCCTGCAAGCATAAATGAAACTTCAGACTGACAGACTGACAGTGGACGATGATAAGCGATGAACAAAGCCTCTTCAGTGCAGGATTTGTTTTGTCAGCGCGATTTTCATAAAATAATTGGCGTATAGGTAAACCCGGTTAATGAGGTACGGCGACGTGTATAAACTTTTATCTTCCGTAAAATATGAATAAAGAAAGACAAATAATATTTTACGATATGATAAAGAAGTACAATCATAAATCAACAATTTATTTCAAAATTTTATTTACCTTTTACAGAATACTTCAATATAAATATTGGTATAAAAACCTGTGCATCGCACGGGCTCCAAAACTAGTATCTTCAATACAACTATACAAACTGAAAGTATTTTCTTAAGGCATCCACAGATTCCTTAAGATATAACCAGACATTGCATATAAAATCATTTCAACTGGTAGGCTACATGGAAACGACAAATGTATTTGCTAAAACACGTGCAAAAGAACATAGGCTAGTAACTTTGCAAAATTACAACTCCATATAACTCAATTTTAACAAGTGAAAAATAATTCATCTGGTAAGCTCTAAAGAAATATGCACTCAACATGGCCCATTACTTTCAATCCACGACATTCACATATCGCAACTTTGCTACCATTGTTGCCAGTGCAACCTATAACACACTGTACACCACATAGTAAATAGGCAAATTGTAAGAACAAGTAATGGTTAGTCAGACCATAGTAAGTTATGACTAATGTAAAACTGAGTTTACAAATTATCAGTCCCTCTTGTCTGCCATTCTGCCCTACGAACGCGTAATTGAAGCCATTGGGTCAACAGCGACATAATCTGTCATACTATAGACGGCAAGTGGACTCGAGATGCCCACGTGAGATCTTCAAGACGAGTGCATTTGTGAGTTTGTGACACGTTAAAGTCGTGATGGGATGGAACCCTTACACCAATGATATGCCAATCTCACTTATTTCTGGGGATAAACACAATCTGTTCTAAACTTAAGTCTTTAATACAAAGTAGTTAGTTAAACAACCTAGGCCAGGAGATACAATAAAAAAGTGATACCTATATTGGCTATGTCCAAACCTAGTTGCAGCTCTAAGATTAGTACTTCAGGTGTAAGATAGTAAGATACTCCGTATTGTACAGCTCGAACTTCTTAATGTATTTTCTTCTTCAGTAAAACATCAAAGTTTATGATCCAACAGTAGACACTAGACAGCATCATAGCCATTCAAATCCAGCTTTTATTAAGAAAATACCAGAAGCATAGTGCTCTAGAGGACATTCAAGACTACAGAAACATAATCTATTTTTCGACAGACATTCGATCATAATAACCCATTCTTGGTCAAAACTTTTTGCCACCTGATCTCAGACTGACGGAAAACAGTAGGTCACAAAAAAAGATACTGCCTCAAATTTATTTCTTGGAGACAATACCACCGTATGATTTCAGTAGGACTCGGGCATCACTAATGTACAACTTTTCCGTAAATTTATCAATAAACTGGCTGCGTAACTCAGATGTTGCACCACACAAAATTGAATTCCGTACATAACAGTAAACTAGAAAATCTCAAAAGCAAGGTAGGACCACCTAACATCATAACCAATCCCACAAAATCATCGCATGGGGAATTGGGTTAATAGTCTTGCTTGTCTATGCCTGTCAATATGATTGAAAAATAAAAAGCACTGAACAAACTTTTGACATGCATCAATTAACCAGCATTCGAAGGAGAAACAGCTTGCACATTCGCATCAAGGAAACAGAAACAAAAATCAGACTCTAACAATGAACAGTGAGCTTACACGAGAACTTGCAATATCAATGTATAGTTGTCTTCCCAGTATGTTTACTTGTACTCTGATGAATAAGCTTAGCATAGTGACCGACCACAGTGATAGCGCCATTTTCGTGAAACCTAGGAAAACAATTCCCTAAAGTTAAGCATATGATATGATCTCCTACAAAATGAGACCATCAACCAAAAGAATGCAATTGCCAAAAGAGAACATACTCAGTACTTTGAGTCTATCCCACAATTCTAGCTTCTCAGAGCGAGTCAGGGTATCCTTTTCTTGTTGCAGCCTCTCTGTCAACACCGCAAGATCTAACTCTTCATTTAACCTATTGCTTAAGATTTGTATAGCATGAGGCAACGTTATCGTGTCCGCTATCCGCTGAATGCCCTCAAAATGCTTTTGCATTCTAAATGATTCAAAAGACCACCATACATAGAGATTAGAACACACAAAAATTCACATTTTTTGTATAACTTTACACAACCAAAAGATTAGAAAACGATCTTAACTGCGCCTTAATCCTCTCGTCGTTCTCCCGCTTGTGAGCAAGTAGCATCTCCAACTCGTAAAGTCGACGTTTGTGAGCATCATATAGCTTATACACTGCATACCCACTTCCCACAACACCTAATGTAACAAAAATCTTCTTTTTGTGCCTTCTCCAAAAGCTCCTTCTCATCCAAAACATCACCCCACATCAGTTTTATGCAACAATTACATAACTTCATCACTAATTAACAGTATAATCCAATCAAAAAGTCTAAAGAAGTCGCCTTTAATACCTACGAGTATTTAATATGTCTTCATTTATTGTCGGTCTTACAACGAGAATTTCAAAAACATTCTCATAAAAAGACAGTCTTTCACAAGACGTATACACTCATTTAAACACTACCCATCAGAGAAATTCAATACTGAAAGCAGAAAATAAGACTAAAAACTACAATTACAAACAAAACAAAGATAAATTAGGGAAGAACAAACCTCAAAGAATTCATCTTTGTTTCAATGATAAAAAGAGTGATTGATCATGGTTAAGCTAATTGATACCCCCAGAAAATTCTAGGGAAATCTGACAAGCAAAATGCTTTTGAGTACCCAGTAGAGAGAGTAGTACAAATTTCTGGGAGAGTAGAGGTAAATAAATAAATAAAAAAAACCCTAATTTTTGAAGGGTAAAATCAAATTGGGGATGCAGTAAAAAAAGTTGAAAGGTAGAAGAAAATGGAGAATTGATGAAATTTGTAGGTTTGCTTATGATTTTATGAACTCATTTATTTGTCTTCATTTTTCTCGTTTTTATCGACTTTTCACTCTTCAATCTCGACTCTACCCACCATGCTAAGGTTGTGTACTAGGATTCCAATTTCCTAATTATAATGCACTTAATAATTATCGATGTGAGGAGAAAGGTAGAAAAAAAAAATAATAAAATAATAATATAAGTAAAAGGGGGTCCCGTTTGCTTAAAATTATGAAATATAATTTGTTAAGGGAGTAGGGGTCCACCTCCCACATGGATCACTCATAACCATTTATGAAAAATGTAAACAAATGACCCGTACCCCCAAAATAAAAAGTGTAAACAAATGACCGGAACGGAGGAAGTACTAGTTCTCGTGACTTCGTGAGAGATCTATTTACTAATTTATGTGAGACACTCACCTTAATCCCTTAAAAAAATTTAAAAACAAAAAAGATAAAAAAAATCAAAAAAAAATTTAAAAACAAAAAAGATAAAAAAATTAACACTCATGTGAGAGGACTCACATAAGCGTACTGTGGAGTCCCATCTTACATGAGAATTGCATTCTTTTACACGCTTGTCAATACTCGTTATACTTTATTAATATTCTGAGATACACAATTGACAATTCTAACATGAGTTAAGCCTCACAATAATTTATGATAAGAACGTCTCATTTGTACTCAATTATATAGTTTTTGTACCATTCTAGTGATAATTATTATTAATTGGAACTAATTTTTTTAGTTACCCTAAAAGTAACTTTAGTAGATTTATTTCATGTTTGTACCCTTTGAACTACAATTTATACTCCGATCTAACATTGACTTAGTGAAAGAGACTTACTGCAAATCTAAAACTTATAAAAGTTTGATATTGTTAATGTAATTCTAAAGACATTTTTTTATGAGATCTCATTTAACTACTCCGTATATGTTATATGATTTATTAATTACTCCGTATTAATTGTGAAAAAAAGTACACTACGTAACCACGTGTTTCATTTGTAGTATAAGTTTTTATTGCCTTGTGAGAAATATTTTAATCCAAAGTATTCAAATTAAATGAAACTAAATACTCGTAGTGATCTAGTAATAGTGGCGTTTAGATATGATATTGTGTTTTTGGTCCATGTAAGGATATTGACTTAAAATTAAGAATTACTTGATGTATTTGATTTTTTTTTTTGGAATGCAATTGACTACGGAGTATCTTATACGGAGTAGTTTTATAGCATAAATTTTGTTTAAAATTAGTTACCTATAGAGGTGGTAGGAGACTAGGAGTCATACTAGTTTCGTTTTTTTGTTTCTTTTTTTTTTTTTTTTTTTTAAATGTTTGTCATTTAAAAAAATAAATATACATAAATTATATGTTAGAGTATAAAATCGATCCTGGACCTCCAACTATCAGTTTAAATTTTTGGTTAAATTGGTTTCTAACATGGTATCAAAACTTATGACAAAAGATCACGGGTTCGAACTCACCATTGCACCATAGCCCTTTTCAGAGAGATATAAAAGACAATTTCATGGTATATATAATCAAATATTTTGAGAAATATAAAAGAAAGAAGTAAGTGTTTTCAAATGTGAGAAAATAAAGTATGTATCAAAAACTAAAGGGGAGTACATCAATTTATAATCTTGTTAAGTGTTAACCAAACACAAAGGTGATTATTAAAGACAAAGTGTGATCTATTATCTAAAGAATAAAAAACAAAAAGTGAACAAAATAATTTTAAAACATTTAAATAATTTTATATAAATAAATAATAAAGAATAAACAAGATAATTTATCAATTGTGACATATAAACAGTAAAAAGAAAAATAAATCTAATTGACAAAGTATATAGTTATATATCCGTCATTATTTGTTAGAAAATAAATTATTTTAAACAATAGTGATTTTATATAAAAATAAGTTTTTTCATAATCATGAGTGGCTTTAGAAATTATAAAAATCTAATCTAAAAGTATAAATACGTACTAAAATATTTCCAAATACTCCGTATAAAGTATCAGGATAAAAACAATTTAAAAATTAGTAAGTATAGCATTTTTACTCCCTCTGTCTCATTTGTTTATCCTTCCCTCATTTTTTCTAACAAAAAAAAATCAAAGTATAAACAATTCACTGAAACGAATGAAGTATTTTTATTCCTGAATAGACTATATACGTAGTACTTCGTATAATTATATGTTGTCAATCTTGTCATAGGGTTTTTTTTTAACTTGGAATGATACAAACGCGTGGGTCGCGTGGCATTACCCACTGAAAAACAAACTCAGAAAACTGCGAAGTGCATGGAGTTTTAAAAGACAAGGGCCTCTAGGATAAAAAAATCCATTAATACCACGGATTCACGGAACACACGATCAGCTCAGTAGAGTCAGTACACCACAGCACTCAGGATCAAACTCGATCAAGTTACACTCGGATCTCATATTCGTCAACATAGCTAATCAACTCTCGAAATTTACATCGTACGTAGGCCGATACGTATACATCATAGTTAGGCGAAAGTGTAGGATCAAACTCAACCAGGCTTTTCCTGGAGAAGGACTACTTACAGTTGGAGAAAATTGTTTCAACCATAAACTTGGGAAAAAAATTCCGACATTATTAACTCCTCACTTATGAAAATTTCTCGCTTGACCATTGATCATTGTCTCTAAGAAAACTGACCTTTACTTGCAGGAATTGGGGGTGCCAAACCATTTGATTGCTCGTGTATATGCTCAGAACATGAAACACTATCTTGTAACTTCTTGTCTGCTTTTTCCGTTCTTACTGTGATTGTCAAATTTAGGTTGGGAGCACGGCGTGCTTGTAGTTGGAGGAAGTGCCTGCGTGAAAAACCGATGCATCATCTCGTAGCTTGTAAAGGTAATGACAGCCGACGGGACTGTCCGTAATAGATTGGTCGCACATCCACGATAAAAGCCTGGAAGACCTTCAGCTCGGAAAACCTTTTTGATACAATCAAAAACCCCCGAGTATCGCATTTCCTGGCTTTGAACATGCCCTTGTTCTTGAAGCCTAGAACGGACAACCTGATAATACGTAGAAAGTTCAAAATTTAGGCAATTGAACAATTTGTCTAGTACTCCCTTAGTCCCTTCTTCCACCCCAAAACGCAGTTTTATTATCATCGTTAACCGATGTCGGTTTTGACAATAACCTTCCTGAAAACTAGTAGTCATATCACGCTTGATTTATCAAAAAGTTTATTTGTCACAATGATCACTACGGCACATTGTACGGCAATACGGGTCAAAACTGGTCCAAGATAACGGACACCAAAGTCCAATAGGAACAATAAAACGGATGGAGAAGCATGATATACCGAAATATTATTAGAGACTAACCTCATGGGGGTAGGTCATCACAGACGCTACAATTTTAGACAAAGAAGACGCTATTGCTAAATTTCCGGGGTTAAGCTTGTCAACGGTAATATGCTCTGCAAATAAGGTATTCCACAAGTTCAGAACAATAACTATCTAGCCTATGCTAGACTGTTGGGGAACAGACAACGTTTTCAAATAGATAAATAGTCACAATACCCCTTTCCGCTAAGAAGAACTTTATTTTTTCGTAGGCAGGAAACTGGATAGCAACATGACTGACTCCCACCAATGAAGGCAAAAGCCCACTGTAGACAACAAAGCAATCATGTTGTTTGAGCTAAAGAAAACAAAGTTAAAAAAAATCCACATGTAAATTTGGCATTCAAAGGACAAGGAAAACAGAGACGATGGTCTACGTTCGAACTTAACACAAATTTTGAGTAGATTGCATTTATATTCCATCCATCCTAAAGCTTTGAAATCTAGTCGTATACAATCACCTCAAGAAGCTAATAGTTTAAAGTTTCAATGATTGACCGATATTCCTTCTAACAAAAAGCGTATATCAGAACTAAGGTACATGTATAACAGAAGACTCAACTATGTGCAGAAACAAGAGGCCAATATATGAGAAGATATATATTAGGACTACAAGAAGACAAGTGAGCAACGTTTTTTTTTTTTTTTTTTTTTTGATGACGAGGGGTTGAGTCCCCCCGGGTACATGCATTCCCGCACCACCACATGTACCATGTAAGCCACCCCCGACGGGGGCTGCGGTGGCCAAGTGGTGTGCTTTGGTTTTTTTATTCTTTTTGGTTCCAGGTGGGCCTGGGACCTCACGTTTTTGTTTCACACTTCCAGGTTAACCCAAATTCCACCTGGGCAACCACCACTTAAGTGAGCAACGTTCTCATGACATGAGATGAAGCAGTAGGAAACGTATCACACCAAACACTCTATGCAGTATGCATCGATCAACCTTTACCTGTACAATCCTCGTCTTCCTTCTTCATATGCAATCCTTCTCAATGCAGATGCAATGCTTTTGTACGGTACTACATCCGACCTCATTCCTTGAGTCTGTACCACAAGAAAACAAAAGATCAATAGTTGATCACAACGAAATGATTCATGATTGTTAAGGAAAGGCATTATAAACTGGGACATGAACTTTTCACAACAGACTCCAAATGAGCTTATCTCTTGTAGGTTGTAGTGATAAGGATATAATCATAGATCAAAGATGAAAAGGGAATGGATTGAACACAGAAAACCAGAACTTTATGCTGCATCTGCAGAAAGCTTTTCACGTTCAACAGGCAAAGCTGCCTAGATGCTAGCAAAGCAGAGAAACACAGATACGAAACATGAAAAGCAGATGCAGCTGCAGCTACAGGAATCTAATTTTCACTTGTAGAAAGAGCAACAGTAATATGGAGTACATAGTGTTCCTGAAATTCTATATTACCTCAAGACCTGTAATACAGAAAGTATAAATATACTTTCAAGGTTTTGTACACTCCTGGCAGTGACAATCTTCTCAAATCTGAATAAGGATGAAGATAATATAGCTCCCTGATTAACCGAAATGCTTACACTAGCCAATACCTATTTTATGACCAAACTGACATTGAACCTGTGAATCTGTGATCCATTCAATTGTGCTTATCATGGAAATCAACTAAAGGTTTGCACAGCAAAAAAGCAGGGCTGTACGTGCAATCAGAAGCAATCACCTCCTAATACAGAGGAGCTACTAAATGGAACTACTATCTAAAATGGTCAATTCGAAAGTAGAACATGACCCAAGCACAACTCAAATTTGGATTCCGAAGCCTTTAAAACAAAGGACAAAATCCCCCTATTGCCACAACAGATGGCAAGATGGTTCACATCATCTTTTTGTACTGTAGACAACAATTTCTCTATAATTCTGTAGCTTACGTCAAAAGTTAATTGTCAATTTTGTCAGGATTAATACCTAACAATCAATTACCAATCATGAATATTATTTCTAAAAATGCTCACAAATTCAAGAATAGACAACTCATTACTTTCAATTTGAGAGTCCACACTAATATACAACTTTGATCTCAATTATCCCTACTGTACTGTAGGTTCCATGAAAATTAGATTACTTGCTAGCGAACTTTTAGATGGTGAAAGCCACTAGAAATAGCTGATAAACTTCAACAGTTGAAGATATGAGAGTCCATACTCCATATGATACTATCATGTACTCTGTTTTACTCCGTAGTTGTTAAATAAAGTTCCGAGAATACAATATACTGATTACTGTTGGAGGTTAAGAGCAAATTCTCTCAAAAAATTTAATTGCGCTACGGCTCCACCACTATGATTAGAACACAAATGGCCACATCAAGAGAACTGTAACTCTGTACAATGATTATGATCCTTCACCTTGCTGAAATCATGGTTTACAGAGCAGTCTCGATGAACTAAGATTTTTTTTTTTCGTTTTAGAGTCGAACAAATTGTTTTTATTTTCTCCAACAGTGACAGGGGGTGTCCTTCAATGACAATGTATTAGAACTAAACTTAATGAGACTAAGTAAGTACTCACCTGGAGTCGGGTCTTAACAACCCATAGCGGATTAGTTGTGATGGCAGTAGCAGCTCCAGCACCAGCAGCAGCAATCATATTTCTACCAAATGTAAGTTGGCCATTACCATTATCTACAAAATATTCACAAAACACCATTTCGCTCAGTCAAAGTAAACCACAAGTGATGAATGGCATTAAGAAATTTCATAAACAATGTCAAGAAAACAAACCATCTAATTGGAGAACACTTTTAAGATGCTCATAAACTGCGAAGTATACCTACGTATGAAAGGAGCATGTCTGTCATTTAAAGAAATTTGAACTGTATAAGATTGCAATTCATATAATTGTAGAGTGTCAAAGATGCTGAAAAGTGAAAAGGAAAATCAAGTAGAAGAACCATGCATACGGCATATAAATGAACACCTACAGGGGCTACAACCATCAAATAACATTGCAATAAGCAATAGCCTAGGACCGGAAAGTTCAACTCACAGAAAATACTCAAATACTTCATACATAGACTCTTCCTATGGCATCAAATTGTCCATCACAAACCACAGTAAATTACTATGGTGTGGTGGAGGGACACAAGTGCAGTTTACAGCGACTTGTTTTCTATCAGTTCTATCAATCCATTATTTATTGCACCGTTTATGGCACAGGATAAAATGTCAGCAAATTACTGATAGTATCAGTTAAATATCGGCCATAACAGCCGAATATAGGCTACTTTTCAAAGGTTCTTTGCACAATGGATATAACAAGGCAGTAACCTGAAAACCAATTGACATATCATAGTATTCATATTTAATACTCCCTTCTCCCTTTTTTCCACATATCACTTTACACAGTCTTCTTGATGACAATTTGACCGTACTTCGTCGCCTTAACATATTAATGAAAATGTTATTTTGTGAATGACTTTTAATATTATATGTTACTCCCTCTTATCTATCATATTATTACTCCGTAACATTTAACTAAAAACCCCTTCACAAAAATATTCAAATGTTAATAATTTGACTAATCAATATTTGGAGTCTTTTCTTATAATTTTAATTTATACATGATCAAAGTTTCATAAGTTTGAGCCTAAAGATGAAATGGGAAAAAAAGTACGAAAGAGAGTGACATAATCGGAGCACATTCAGAAAAAAAAAGAGGTGAAAAACAATCAAACATAAAAATATTATGGAATATCGTGTCTCCGATACAAAAAATCCTTCTTCCTCTACAATAGAGAAATTCATCTCTTACTAGAAGACTACCCAATTGAATTATTTAGTTAAACCAAGGACGGTTGACATCAAATGCATGCAAGTATACAACATTTATAGTCAAGGAATGATAAATTATAAGATAAGATTAACATAGACAAAGATAACAGTTAGTTAAACAATAATACATGCAATTTTCATTATGATAAAACTAAGAAAGCAGGTAGATTGGTAAAACTATAAGTCCTAAGTCAGATGATCTATCAATATCATCCAACTGTCAGCCCAAGCAAATTCGCTTACCGCCCAATTTGGAAGTAAAGCCAAAAGTGTAGGAGAAAGCCCACGATACAATCCACGGAAACCCTCCTTTTTAACTATGTCTTGCAAGCTTGTAATGATAATACTACCTGTTTGACATATAACAAATAAAATAATAATGCACACATGTACGGAAAGAATATAATGATTAGGATATTGTGCTGAAAATTATACATAGGTAAGTAGCATCTAACAGAAAATAATCTATGCCGCTGGTTCAACATTTCCATCAAATAGTAACTTGAATAATAAATGCGGGCAAAGTAAGCGTAGAAGTTTTTCATTTTTCATTTTTTTTCTTCTGGCATGATGTCACACTTATCATTACAGATGCCAAGAAGACCTAAGCACTCATCAGTCTCATAACTCGTTCAAGGCCACGGCCTATGTGTTCTACTGTTCATATAGACATATAGTTCCGAAATGACTTGCATAGTGATGAAGTGCGTGACGCATCAAGAAATCAAGGCATAATACTTGACTTACTCCGACTCTATCCGAGACTATCAGAGACAAAGTTGACGATTTTAACGTCAGCTCAGCTCAAGCACCTCAACATCAGGCAAGTTCCATAGAGTCAATCTCAAGCATTTAAAGACTAACACCGCCACTTGGTTGCTTTAACAAAGAGTGGTTCCCTTCACAATTTACCACTTGAACACTCTCATGACCTCACATATGCGCTCTAACTCCACCATTGATGAAGCATTTGGCCGCGTGTGTCTGATACCATCTGAACTGGGGCCACAACCATAGTTTTGATGAATGTTCAGTAAGTCCATAACGATTAAACGATAATGAGGTTCAAGCCGTTAAACCTTCTGAGGCACCCATAATTCCTAGACTCTATCCCCATCCAAACGTAAGAGGTTAAGTTGTAATTATCATCATTATCATTATATACATAAAATAAGACCTTCTAATCGTTAAATAAGTAAGTACACGAACGTTTTTAAAACACAAGTAAGCTAGATCTTTAGCCTACACAAAACTTGTCTAGGAATATAAGTCAATCAGAGTACGAGCTTGGGTTCCATGTTCCTGCTCGTACATACACGAATGTGCATTGACGGAATTTTGTTTGCATAAATTATGCCCCTAAATACAATGACTTTTTATGCCTTCTCTTTTATTTATAACTACTCATCACAAGAGTTTCTCTAACTACTATACCAACAAAAACTTGTAGCTCAAAAACCGTAACAATTCTAAACAATAACCGCAAACATATCTACTTCAATCTCCAACACCAAACACAAAACACCCTCCCACAACTACTTCATTCTCTTATACCAAGCACAAAACAATCATCCCTCCAATTCTCCAAACACGATGCATCATCAGATATTGCATTCAACTTTCGGCGAAAACACATTCCAACATCAAACACAGAAGTACCTTTGGCAGTAGAACCAGAAGCCATAGGCAATCCATGAACTTGCAATCTCGTCTTTATCACATCTAACGGACACACGAACGTCGCCGCAATCGAACCTACACATCAAAACAAAGCCGAAAACAACATTCAACGACTTAAAACATTCACCTCGAAACCCTAATTTCACTGATAAGTTTAATTTTTCCCCCAAATTAATTGTTCAACACACACAAAAACGACAGCGTACAGAGAGGAGAAAGAAAGAAAGCAAGAAACCTGCGGCAGCTCCAGCGCCGGCGTCGCAAATAATGTCTCGAACGCAGCGTTTTTGCGACGACGACGGTCCACTTTCGATCATATCTCCGACGACCAAAATAAAATTAAATAAAATAATAATGCTCCTATATAAAACTATAAATTTAAGATTTCTGAATTATTTGAATAAAAAATTACGAAAGAATATATAATTTTGTGGTGGTGAAAAAATGAGAATCTACAATAATTGAAGAACAAATTTGCTAGAGATAAGGATGAACAACAAAACATAAAAAGAAAAAAAAAAAAAAAAACAAGAAAAAGTTGACGGTTTGAAGAGAATTGTTTTAAAAGGAAGTACCGTCAGAGAAACGGTGAGGGTGACTGAGAATTTGTTGTTGCTGTCGTAAGAGAACTACTCTAAGACAGTCTAAGGACCTGTTCTTTCTGGCTTTTTAAAGTTCGAATCGAATCGAATTAATCGAATAGAATGAATTGAATCGAATCGAATCGAATGAATCGAATCAATCGAATGAATGGAATGAATCGAATCGAATCGAATCGAATCGAATCGAATGGAACTAAATCGATTATTATTATTATTATTATATTGTTATTATTATTATTATTATTATTATTATTATTATAATAATAATAATAATAATAATTATTATTATTATTATTATTATTATTATTATTATTATTATTATTATTAGGTTTAAGCGGTTTTGACATCAATTGACATCAAGAACTAAAAGAATCAAGAAATAAAAGAATAATAATAATAATAATAATAATAATAATAATAATAATAATAATAATAATAATAATAATAATAATGTAATTTGAATTTAATATAATGAAATGAATCGAATCGAATCGAATCGAATCGAATGGAATGAAATGAATCGAATCGAATCGAAATGAATGGAATGAATCGAATCGAATCGAATGAATGGAATCGAAATGGAATGAAAATAATGTTTGGAAAGAATGTGTCCTAAGTATATGGTGTTCCACTCAGCTGAACTTATAAGAGCTCAAAACTTATGACATCTGGACTTATTTTATGTATGTGTAAATTTACACTCAGAATGTCAGAAATTAACTTATGTGTTCTAATCGAACTTATAAGAGCCGAAATGAAATTGAATTTATAAGAGCTGAAATTAAGCTGGAAAGAACAGGTCCTAACTCTTGCATATAACTCGTCTTTCAGAACGGAGATACCCTATGTTATAGGTCTCAGGTTCAAATCCCTCCCCTGTTGTAATGGCCTTGTGCCTCAGTCAGACCCAAAAAAAAAAAAAAAAAAAAAAAAAAAAAAACTCGTTTCATTTCATAATGAAATTTTTACTATTAAAATATGATACTCCGTACTTAAAGTGACAATTTAACGTTGTATGACCACTTTAAATCCCATCAAATGATCACTTTGAAACAAAGTAGGCATGTTTTAGTTGTAAATATCTCGTCGCATGCGCGAGACGTTTTATTTGACCATTTGTGCTTCTAACGATAACTCTTAATAAAATTGAAGATTTGAAAAAAAAATTACTTTGTTGTCCATACCTTATTTAAGGTTACTCGAACCAATAAAAAAAAAAAAAGTTGAAATTATTACGACATTAGATTAGAAAAGGGAAAAAAAATCACATAAAGAATTACTACATTGGTATATTGATCTGAACAAATTCTCATATAAAACGGATATATCCGTCTTAAGTTAAGACGGGTTAAATAGTTAAGATAAGACAAAAGTAAAAAGTGTAAGAAAAAGTAAAGTGTTTTGTCTCATGTGTGCAAGTGAATTAGTATTTGGCCCGTTTTAAGAGAGGCTTATTGATTTATCTAACACATGTTCAGCAATAATTTGTTATGTGACTAGTACTGACCATCCAAGGTAAACTCCTTATTGCTCGCACAAAGTTTTCCAAGGTTTCAAGTAGAGTTGACAATTTGGGCCAGCGGCCCGGTCCGGCTCAAGACATGCCCGGCCCGGCCCATGGCCTGTCTTCCTCGTGGCTCGGCTCGGCCGTGGCCCATCACCACGGGTCGTGGACACAAAAACAAAAAGTGAAATTTGGCCCGACCCGGCCCGTGGCCTGTTGAATTGGCCCATGGGCGGCCGCGGGCCTGCCCCTTATCCAGTTCGTGGGCCTTCCCATTTATCATTTCTATAATACTACATTTACTATAATACTAGAAAAATTTGTATTTATCATTTCTACATACATTAGTTTTAAGTTTCAACCGTAAACTTCATTTTATTATTTTTAATTCATATTTGAGACACTTCTTTTAATATAATTAATTTCTTTTCCAATTAATTTTTTTATATTTACTAATTTAAATTTATTTATTTACTTACAAGTGAATTTATATATTCAAATGAAATTCTAAAAATTACTTACTTATTTACAAGTAACAACTTACAACTTTTGAAAAAAAATTAAATTAACTTAAAACATAATAATTACAATTTACAAATAATTAAAAAAATTAAAATAAACAATAACTAAAAAAAGAAAAACACCAATCCTATGGCTCGACCCGAAGTGAGCCCATGGGCTAGGCCCGGTCCGAGCCTGACAGACCATGGCGCCAAACATTATAATGGGCTTGGGCTCGGCCCAGCCCGACGGCCAGCAAGTGTGGGCATGGACGGGGCAAAAAAATATTTTGGCCCTACGGGTCAACCCATGGGCCGGCCCACGGCCCGTATGTAACACCCCGTCCTTTTTAAATAATAGTATATTTAGTTACGAAATTTTATATTTTTATTTATTTATATATAATATATTTTTATTTTATAAGCTCGTATATAATTCTTACATTTATACGTTCTTATGAGCTTATACTCGTATAAGTTAGTCTTGTACGTTTAGAATTCGTATATTTTTTATATAAACGAGTATTTTCTTATAAATTCTTAAAATAGGAGTTTTACGTCCTTACGAAGTATATTTATAATTATTTTGGCCTTAAACGTTTTTCTTTGAGATTCTTACTCAAAACGTCTTTATAATACTTATTTTTTTAAATAATCTTATGAGTCTTATATTTTCTTATTACTTCTATTAATTTTAATTTATACTTCTATTTTAATTAATTATGGAATATTTTTATTATTAAACTTATAAGCAAGTAATAACAATAAGACTCGATGTTTTGGAGTCGGTGTAACCCGACACCTATTCTTTCCTAGTGACTAAGTAATACGGAGTATATCATACGCACCTCTTCCTTCCCATTTTCATTTTTTTCTTCCTAAGACAAAAACACCAGCAACTTTAGAACCCCAAACCCTAACCCGTTTGTTTCATCATCCACGCCCAATTTCCGCCCTAATTCGTCCGTTTCTTTCATTTTTCTTCAATTAAGATCATAACTATCAGTATCCTCTAGTTATTTGGAGTATTTGAGTAAGTTTTATTTTAGTTTTCATTTTCAATTTTAGGATTTTGAGATCATTTGATCTTAAAATCGATTTTTGGTCTTAAATTGGATGTTTTAGGATTTATTTGGTACTTATATGCTATTTGTGTTGTTTGTTTGTGTTGTTTGGGTATTAGACGGTACGGACGAGCTTACGGAGGAGGACACTATCTTAGTCGAGCCCGAGGACTAAGTTTATACCGGGTTTTTTAAAGGTAACTAGTGTATTCGATTATTTTAGTATGAACTTGTATAATGGGTTGAAATTCTGAAATTGAGGATTTGGATTGTGTTTTGGGTTGCTTGAAATTGATGACCATGGTGGTGTGCCTAGGTGGAAATCGGTTTAGAATTGATTCACTTTGAATTGAAAGTTAGAATGTAAATTTCAGAATTTTGGAAAATTCGTTGGACCCTCTTTAGGCCTCAATAAAACGAGTTTTACAAGTCCAATCGTTGCTGTTTATATGTCTAAACTGTAGTTCGTCGAGCGTAAATTTCAGAACAGTTTTTGGAATTGAAATCCGTTTATTAGCATTTCCGTAACAGCTATACATGCTGTAAAATTACTGATCCGCGCAGAAATTTTAGCCGTCTTTGACTCTGATTTACTCGGGCTTTAGAACTCCGATTAACAAAATTCTTGATCCTATAGTGTAGCCCTCTGAGCGTACTTTTCAGATTAGTTTTCGGATTAATAATACGATTAACCGTTTGCTCAGAATGAACATTTTCGTGAAGTGTCGATGTGCAGTAAATTGAATTAAGTTGGACAGCAATTTTGGAGCATTATTTTGGCCCTTTTTATGAGTATTGTATAAGTTATAATGAGCTATGTTCGGGTTTAGTTAGAGGCAGTGGTTATACGCTCTGATCCCCGTGTGTCGTTCGGTGTACGGTTATGTCACCGAGAGTCTGGCCAGGTCTTAGACATATAGGCAGTGGTTATACGCTATACATAGTATTGTGGAGGCAGTGGTTATACGCTCCACCCCGGTGGAGGCAGTGGTTATACGCTCCATTAACAGAGGCAGTGGTTATACGCTCCATTAACAGAGGCAGTGGTTATACGCTCTGTCAGTTAGAGGCAGTGGTTATATGCTCTAACGATGTTCGTTCTATTTACTATGCTTCAGTGTTAATTTTATACCTTTTGTTTCGTTGAGTATTGGAGGTCGAGGTTGAGCTGTTTTGGGATTGTTTGGTTTGGTCTTGTCACTTTGTGATAATTGTCATATTACTACGATGTTATTATATTTTTATTTAGACTTAATTTATATAAATCTCGCTTCTAAACCTTTTTATTTTCTTTAAGTATTGTTTTATGTACTTCTGTTATTATACTAGTTACTCAGCGTTGCTGATGATACTATATGTTTTGGGTCGTTCCCCCTCTGGAACCTATACTCTTTATTTGGGTACAGTTTCAGGTACTTTTGAATGATACATGCTGGATGCGGTTGGTTGTACGCGGGGCTGGGATTATGAGTGAAGAAGACGTGGTCTGTTTTGTTTTTGTGGGCCCTTGTTTGATGCCCCGTGTCTATTGTATGTATAAATTTTTGTTAAACCAACTCTATATTTTCCATACAGATGTTATGTATATAATTAACGTTGAGTTTTGTTTAGTCATTTCAGTAATTTCCCGGGTACAGACTCGGTATTTCCGCTACCGAGTCGCAACAAAAATTTTATTTTTACTAAAAACTCTGATATTATATTAAATTATTATATTTTGGCTGTTTTATTTACTCGGGAGGTTATACCGTAGAGCTGTTGGAGTGAGTGTCCTCCACAATGTTGCGAATACTTAATAAATCTCATTAAGAGAAATAAAGGGAATATTGCTTTATATAAGTCAGTTGATTAACGTGTATCGGTAACGCTCGGCTTGCTAGAGTTTGACGTTACTGTCATGAGATGACGGTAATCAACTGATCCCTTTCGGTCACACCTAATGGGAGGTAGACCAACAGAGACTAGTTATTTATATTTGATATAGTATAACTAGAGACTTAATATTGAGACTAATACGTTAGTCAAGAGGTAATAAATTATGAGACGTATATAAGATACGGAACTAGAGTGTTATTATTCTTTTATGTGATAATTGAATAATAAAAGGTTTTGTGATTTTGTGAATTTATAATTAAATGTTAATTTACTAGACAGGGTTATTTGTCATTAATAAAAGATTAGTGACTAATAAGATTTATAGGTTAATAAAATGGAGAATATTTGAGTCCAAAGTGATAAATTATATATTGATATAATTGTCATTTATATTACTTAAATTGTTAAGTATATATATTATTTAGTATAAGTTGGTGTTAATCATAGGGTGGATTAAGGAAGGAGGTGTTCTATTTTGAGCACTTAATCAAAGCTCCATTTGAGGCCTTAAAGAAGGTCTATTCTCTTTTGTTTTAAATTACCGTAATTTAATTCAATTATATACCGTTTAGTTTAACATGCACAACTAGGTCCGAAAGTCCACTATAAGTGATTAGTGGCATGGTTAGAGGAGTCCTTTAGGGCCATGATCCTAACAAGTGGTATCAGAGCCATCTGTTGTTGCATGTTCTACTAAACCGTAAAAGTGAGTTTTTTTTGGCCTAAAGCTGAAATTTGTGACCAAAATGAGTTTGATCACATTTTTATGGCTTGCATGTTCATTTTGTGATCTTTATATCATTCTGGTTGTAAATTAATTTTTACAAAATTTCGCTTTATTTATCGCTTATACGACTAAAAATGGCTAAAATGGTTTAGCTAAAATGTAAATTTGACATACCACAAGAATACTCAAGTGTTTGAGATTAAAAAATTTTGAAATTAAAAGAATTAATTTCATTTAGTTTAGTTAGTTTTTAACGGTTAAAAACAGCTAAATCGGTAAAGTCAAATTTATTCATTTTTAGTCGAAATGCTGCCATTTTTATATTTATTTTGTTTTTGAACTACCACCCATTTATGGGGTCGAGTTCATTTTAATCGAACTACCACCCATTTATGGGGTCGAGTTCATTTTAATCGAACTACCACCCATTTATGGGGTCGAGTTCATTTTATTAGAACTACCACCCATTTATGGGGTCGAGTTCATTGTATTCGAATTACCACCCAATTTATTGGGGTCGAATTCGTTTTTATTCTTTTGTAGTACTTGGACCAGAATTCAAAAGTTTGAGTTTGGTATATTTCATAAGGGTTATGATAGTGTTGGCATGCAATCGTAACAGTTACGATAAAAGCGATAAAAACTAGCAATTTTGATCAAATTATGCTAAGTAAATTAGTGGTGACTAAACTACTATTCTAAATCAGTTTAGAAACTTAGTATAAACTCAAAATTGGTTTGAGTGTTGATCCAACTTTTTAAATGGTTAAAAATTTGGTTTAAATAGACGATAAAGATCATAAATCGATATTCAAGTTAAATTGGTAAATTGATAGTTTGGCATATTTTATGTTATTTTATATAATCGGATTATATTGTTTATGCATGTGGTTTGAATGTGATTCGTATTTAATGCATTAATTCTAGTATGGCCTAGTTTAATCGGTATTTAGGACCCGTAATGAAAGGGAATACCGATCGGTTTGTAATATAATTGTGATCTCGTATCACCCTTGTATTTGATTATTTATTCTTTTTAGAAATATATGTATAATAGGATTATATTTGTATTTATTTAAGAAGACGGTGATCCAATTACAAGACGGTGCCATTTTGGAAAGGAGTTCCAAACGAAGATTCCATATAGGGGCCAAAGGCGTTGGCTTCCAATTTGTAAATAATTGTATTACACTAGTTAATTAGATTAGCTAGATGGCCATACTAGGAATTCTTGTTTGTTTCATTTTATTTTAGCGCGTTAGTGTCACCCGTTAAAACATGCCAAACTAATCAAATAACCGAATAGTGTAGTATAGATTGTCGATAAAATCGTCTAGAATTTGCCTATTTAGTTCACTTTAAAGGGAATTATCGATTAATCGACAAGATCTCTCACTTTTAAAATTGAGATTAGCCTTACCAATTAGTAGCACCTATAAATCCCTTGTTCGTCAGATGCAGGTCCGCCTCCGCGGGGTGTAATCTTTCTACCTTGGGTAAAAAGGGTAATAAACGAGTTATTACGAGTGAAAATTGGTTGGACTCAATAGAATGCAAGACAAGTCTTGTATTCTAGGGCTAGTAGTTGGATTTAAGTAAAATCTGACGACCGAGAGTTCTAAATAGGTTAGAATCAGTCAAAGGTTGACTCACCAAGATTACTTAAGATTGGTATGGAACGGCTAAACCGTCCCCAATTTTAACTAAAATTGGATCTCGGGATCATTCATATAAATTAGTGGGAGATCTTTATATGGATGCTTTTATGTTTAATCGTTTATCATGAATGCTTATAGTTTTTTTTTTCCTTTTTCGCTTGTAGATTTACTATTAATTATGGCGTCTGCAACTAATGATACTACTCCTCCTCCTAATAATGATACTACTCTTCCTCCTTCTACCGCTGCGCATCTAGCGCGAGATTCTTGGCTAAGCTCCTTTATGGATAAGTATATCCTGAAGGACGATGGTAGCAACTTTTTGGATTGGGATGCCAATCTCCGTAGTGCTTCCATAGCAGATGGCAAATTACGGTACTTGGTTGACCCTTCCTCCTCGCATCTGGCGCCACGCCCATCTCATTGTTAAGGGCGCCTATGATGAGTATCATAGGGAGTCCAATGCGATCCGAATGTTCTACTCTTCTCGATGGAACAAGAACAACAGAGGAGGTGTGGGTTTGACATCGCATCAAATCTACACAAGGTTGACAAGCGGTTTCTCAGCTCCCGAATCCTGCCCGATGCAGCCTTGGTGCTAAATTCTTCGAGGCTCGCCTCGCAAAGGGGCAGTCCGTATCGACCCACGTACTCAAAATGATTGAGTATGTGGAAACACTACAGAGGTTGGGTATTGCGATCACGCAAGAAGTTGCGGTTGATCGAGTTCTACACTCTCTACATGAGGGCTTTGCTCACTTTCGTATGAACTATAATATGAACAATATGAGCAAAAGCCTACATGAGCTTCACTCTCTGCTTGTACAAGCAGAGACTGATATGAGAGCTGGTGGAAGCAGTCGTAGAGAGGTGTATAATATGTCGGTTAAAGCCTTAAAGGTAAAGGGAAGTTTAAGCCCGGCCCAAAAGGAAAGAATAAATCGGCTAGTGCGAAGGATAAGGGCAAAGCTACTGTAGCGAGTACGTCCAAATCCTCGAAGAATGGGCCCAAACCGGACACGAAATGTTTCTATTGCTCTAGTGTCGGACACTGGCAAAGAAACTGTCCGAAATATTTGGAGGACATCAAGACTGGAAAGGTCGTCCCCAAAAGTAAGCTTTCCTACTCAATCTATGTGATAGACGTTAATTATACTTCAGCTAGTACCTGGGTACTTGACTCAGGCTGTGGTTCTCACCTTTGTAATCATTTATAGGGGCTGGAAAGAACAAGAAAACTAGCTAAAGGAGATGTGGACCTGCGGCTAGGGAATGGAGCTAGTGTAGCGGCCGTCCTAGTAGGAACATATGTACTTGTTTTGCCTTCCGGTTTAGAATTGTGTCTTAATAACTGTTATTATGTACCAACTTTAAGTAAGAATATAATATCTATGTCTGTATTAGATACAGAAGGTTTTACTTTTGTAATCAAAAATCAAAAATGTACTATTTCATCCGATGAAATGATATATGGTTGTGCAATATCGATTGCTGGTATTTATATTCTTGATTTGGCAAAAGACGTCTATCAAATAGAAAATAAAAGGCTCAAAACAGGTGATCCAGATACAACTTATCTATGGCATTGTCGTTTAGGACACATAAATGACAAACGCATAAGACGACTAGTTTCTACTGGTCTTCTGAAGCCATTTGACTACGAATCATATGGTGTTTGCGAATCTTGTCTTTTAGGCAAGATGACTCGTAGTCCTTTTACTGGAAAAGGAACACGAGCTAGTGAGTTGCTGGGACTGATACTTTCACTGATGATTTAAGTAGATACGGTTACGTCTACTTAATGAGGCATAAGAGTGAAGCCTTTGAAAAGTTCAAAGAGTTTCAAAATGAAGTAGAAAATCAATTAGATAGGAAAATAAAAGCTTTACGATCAGATCGTGGAGGTGAATACCTATCTAATGATTTTGATGATCATCTTGTAAATTGTGGTATTTTATCACAATTGACTCCTCCAGGAACACCACAATTGAATGGTGTTGCCGAGAGAAGAAACCGAACTCTATTAGACATGGTTCGGTCGATGATGAGTCTGACTGAGCTACCAGACTCATTTTGGGGCTTTGCACTTGAGGCACTGCTCTTAACTCAATCGTGAGTCTGACTAAAGCGGTGAGAAAACTCCATATGAATTACGGAGAGGGAAAGTTCCTACTCTATCATTTCTCAGAATATGGGGTTGCGATGCATATGTCAAGAGTAAGTCTGACGATAAGCTAGCACCGAGATCTGAGAAATGTATCTTTGTAGGATACCCAAAGGAAACACGTGGCTATTACTTCTACAACCGTCACGAGAACAAAGTGTTTGTGGCTCGTGAGGCTGTCTTCCTAGAAAAGGAATTTATTTCTAGAAGACAGAGTGGGAGAAAATTTGAACTTGACGAAGTTCAAGAGCCACAAACTGAGGTTGTGACACAAGAAATCGGTTCTTCTGTTGCTAAATCAGTTGTCATGCCTTCTGAACCTAGAAGGTCAGGGCGTGTTAGTCACCCACCTGATCGGTATCTAGGTTTGATTGAAGAAGGAAATGAACAGGACGTTTTACTTCTTGAAAGTGACGAGCCTGCTACCTACAAAGCGGCTGTTTCTGGTACTAACTCCGAAAAGTGGATTGAAGCAATGAAATCTGAAATGGATTCGATGTCCGAAAATCAGGTTTGGAACCTGGCAGATTTACCTGAAGGAGTCAGACCTCTTCAGTGTAAATGGATCTTTAAAATCAAATACGGACTGGATGGAAACCCGGATGTTTTCAAAGCTAGACTAGTAGCTAAAGGTTTCACTCAGATTCATGGTTTACACTATGATGAGACCTTTGCTCCAGTGCTATGCTTCGATCCATTAGGATAATTCTTGCAGTTGCTGCATTTCATGATTATGAAATTTGGTAGATGGACGTTAAAACCGCTTTCCTGAATGGGATTCTGGATGAGGAGGTGTATATGACACAACCTGAAGGTTTTATCGATCATAAAAATCCTAAGAAAGTTTGCAAGCTCAAGAAGTCCATTTATGATCTTAAGCAAGCATCCAGGAGTTGGAATCACCGATTTGATCAGGTGATTAAACAGAACGGATTTACTCGAAGTGTTGAGGAACCGTGTCTGTATACGAAATTCAGTGGGAGCCAAGTTGTATTTTTAGTATTGTATGTAGATGACATACTACTAATTGGGAATGATATACCTATGCTCACTCAGAAAGAGTCAAGGAGATCATTTCCAGATGAAGGACTTGGGAGAAGCTAAGAGAATTTTGGGCATCAGGATCCATAGAGATAGATCCAAAAGGACGTTAGCGATAAGTCAAGAAGCTTATATCGATAAGATTCTTGACAGGTTCAACATGAAGAACTCTAAAAGAGGGTTCTTTCCTATGGGTCATGGGACTACTCGAGCAAATCACCGTCCTCTCTTGAACAAAAGGATGTTGAACGCATGAAATTGATTCCATATGCTTGGCGATTGGATCAATCATGTACGCTATGATGTGTACACGTCGGATGTGTCATATGCTCTTAGTATGACGAGTAGGTACCAAGCTAATCCAGGTGAGAGTCACTGGATAGCGGTAAAGAACATCCTTAAGTACTTGAGAAGGACTAAGGATTCAGTTATTGTTTATGGAGGAGATAATGAGCTACGTATAAAAGGTTATACGGATGCTAGTTTTCAAACTGATCGAGATGACTTGAAATCTCAATCAGGATATGTCTTCATTATGAACGGAGGTGCAGTTTGTTGGAAAAGTTCCAAACAAACCGATAATAGCGGACTCTACAACTAAGTCGAGTACATGGCCGCATCGGAAGCTGCGAAAGAGGCAGTTTGGATTCGACAGTTTTTAGAGGGTCTAAAGGTAGTCCCCAAAGCTGAAGAACCAGTTCCCATATTTTGCGACAATAATGGGGCGGTCTTTCAAGCTAAAGAGCCCAAGTCTAGTAATAAATCTAGACATGTATTTCGGAAATTCCATGTAATTAGAGATTATGTGGAAAGAAAGGAAGTTATGATATGTAATGTAGGGACAGACGACAATGTCGCTGACCCATTAACCAAACCATTACCTCAATCGAAACATAACCGTCATGTAGTTTCGATGGGTATAAAAAGGGTTTTGGATTTGTAAAATTATTTTGATATATGATCATCTAATTTTGTTACATATATAGCATTTATGATTTACTTTTATTCAATTTTTTATATTGTTTATACTCGGTTTGTCCCAATAGGTTGTGGAGACAACACTGAACTCTGTTAAAGTGAGCGGGATCAACCTAGTATTTAGCCCCTAGTCACTTATATGAGGTGACGTCTCTCTAGTGACTGGTTTGTAAATCGATTTGATGGTGAGTTCAGTAACCATAGGTCATAGACAGTATGACCAGTCGATTACTTTGGCAGGCTATGGGACACTCTGCTGGGCTGTGACCATTAATCAGAGTTCTTTTGTTGCCTGGTCGTGGCAAGAATCTCTGAAGTATTCCTTTGAGTCGATTCTTTAGACTGTTGACTGTTAGTCTGAGTCAGTACAGTTTCCGAGTGACTTTGGTTTATATCCTATGTCGTGCCGTAAAAGGAGGCTACAGGGTATATTCTGGGTCATGGTGATCTGTGTTCGATTGCAGGCCTACAGGGTAACAGGAATTGTCTACCCTTGTCGGGGTTCAGTATCTCAGGGCCACTCGAGGAGAAATAACTGGAAATGCGTGGCCACGCTCGGAAGTAATCTATGGTAGATTTTTCCGGTCAGACAGTTATTCTCCAGATCAAGGAAACCACTCTAGATCAGATCAATTGCAAGTGCAACCAGAAAGACACCTTGCATTGAGTGGGAGATCAAAGTGACAAGAGAATCGGTATCGCAACATTTGTAAGGACAAGTGGGAGATTGTTGGAGTGAGTGTCCTCCACAATGTTGCGAATACTTAATAAATCTCATTAAGAGGAATAAAGGGAATATTGCTTTATATAAGTCAGTTGATTAACGTGTATCCAGCAGCTGGCTTGCTAGAGTTTGACGTTACTGTCATGAGATGACGGTAATCAACTGATCCCTTTCGGTCACACCTAATGGGAGGTAGACCAACAGAGACTAGTTATTTATATTTGATATAGTATAACTAGAGACTTAATATTGAGACTAATACGTTAGTCAAGAGGTAATAAATTATGAGACGTATATAAGATACGGAACTAGAGTGTTATTATTCTTTTATGTGATAATTGAATAATAAAAGGTTTTGTGATTTTGTGAATTTATAATTAAATGTTAATTTACTAGAAAGGGTTATTTGTCATTAATAAAAGATTAGTGACTAATAAGATTTATAGGTTAATAAAATGGAGAATATTTGAGTCCAAAGTGATAAATTATATATTGATATAATTGTCATTTATATTACTTAAATTGTTAAGTATATATGTTATTTTTATTAATTAGTTTATTTAAGTGTTAAATGGACTAAATAATATCAAATGAACTCAAATAAAATGGACCAAAAAAATGACCCAAATTAGCCACAAATGGCCGGGTATATGAGCTCAATTGTGAGCTTAATTTGGTCAATTTTTTGGGTCAAATTTAGCCTAACTTTTCCACTTAATGATTGCCTATATATACCCCTACATGCTCATTCATTGGTGAGGCATTTTTTACACACTTAAAAATCACAAAATCAACTCAAAAAAATCAACCATTTTTCCTTCATGTTGGCCGTTGCTTTTCGTCAAAAGAATGATCAAAAGTTGATCAATTTTTAAGTCAATCTCATTCACAATATTACCTCTATAATATTAAGTATTATACTAATATAATCTAGCTTTATTATTTAGTATAAGTTGGTGTTAATCCTAGGGTGGATTAAGGAAGGAGGTGTTCTATTTTGAGCACTTAATCAAAGCTCCATTTGAGGCCTTAAAGAAGGTCTATTCTCTTTTGTTTTAAATTACCGTAATTTAATTAATTATATACCGTTTAGTTTAACATGCACAACTAGGTCCGAAAGTCCACTATAAGTGATTAGTGGCATGGTTAGAAGAGTCCTTTAGGGCCATGATCCTAACAAGAGCCACCTCTAGTTTCAAGTCATTCAACGTGGTTTGTTGTATGATATGCAAAGAAGTGGGTTAGGTCGTAAACAATATAATTGTTGGGTTAAAGTTGAGTAAATTAAATTAAATTAAAAATAAAATAAAATAAAATAAAACAATGTTATTTTTAACTTCTATAATCTCAGCTAATATAACTTCAGTTCAGCTCAAGAATTTTTATCTTCAATGGAAAACTTTATATTAGTTCTTAGGTGGGATCAATTTTTTATTTTATTTCCTCTATTAAATTACTTTATATTCAATTTTTGTTGAATAATCCTAGTTTAAGAACCATCCATTGCTAATCTATATTAATTATTAATTATATATAACAAAAACCATCCTACACAAATTTTTCCTCCAAATTTCCCTCCAACTTTTACATATTTTTATCCCTTTTATTTTATTTTTATTCCTTTTGTTTTATTTTATTTTCTTTTCTTTTCGAAATATGTCATATAAGTAAGTAATATAAAGATCTTCTATGTAATACGTAGTATATATATTTTTTATTTCTTAAACTATTCATTTTTATTTAATGTGTTTTCAATATGACATTTTATCTCTTAAACTACTTTTTTTTATTTAATGTGTTTTCAGTATAACATTTTAAGCGTGCTTTACCACATTAAATGATGAATTTGAAGACAATGTATTGCGATATTTTGATCGGCTTGCACCAAATTAAGATATATTTTTTTAAAAAAAATTTATAACTCTATTTGTATAAAAAAGTTTAAAAGTTCCACTATTCTAATTTTTTTGTTACAATTTTCAACGTTTCCATCATCTAAATTTTGATAATTAATTAAGAAAAATCAAAATTGATACTTTCAAACCTATTAAACGGGTTAATTAGAAAACAAATACGGATTGAATGATTTAAATATGTTCATAATACTTAACTACGTTAAACAAGTAATATACGCGGGTTACATGTTAAATAAATACGTGGACGGGTATAATACAGTTTGTTGTATTTTGGGTCAGAAAATAGATGTTTATTTAGATTGTGTTTTTATTATTATTCTTATTGTAATTTAATATTTTTAATTACCAAAATTTTCAATTAATTATTAACTTATTTTTATACATCCCGTGCATTTATGCACGGGTATTATCCTAGTGCTGTTAATATAAAGTTTTTTTTCCTTTAGCATGTAATATTTTGACAATTTTAATACGGAGTAAGTAAGATTTTTTTTACTACAATGTGAAAAAACTTTATATAAAGTTCTTGAATGCAAAAAAAAAAAAAAAAAAAAAAAAAACACACTCATATTGAAATTTGATTGGCTTAATTGTGTAAGAACCTGGTTCTTATTTTAGAACAAAGTTTGTCAATAGAAGAACAAACTTTATTTTACAATGGACAAACTTAATTTATTAAGTTCTTGTTGAAGACCTCTATTCTAAGAACACCCGATTGCTATTGGTCTAAGTTCTACTTTTATAAGTTTAGCTATTATAAGCTCCAGTAAATTTTAATTTATACATGTTTCACATTATAAGTCACTGGGTCCCTCCCATTGCTAATTGGTTCTAGGATATAATCTCCTTGGACTTATATATGAAGTGTTATTCTCTCTCAACGGGCTTAACCGAGACCCAATGTATGAATCTAACATTCTATAAGTTCAGCTCCCATAAGTCGAGAAGAACAAGGTTTAAGTGGAAAGTGAAATTGATGCAAGGAATAGCTTGACGAGTAGGAGTTAATTACCTCAGAAGTGAATTACCGCTTTACTGTATCAATAATACCATGAAAATTATCCCAAAATTAAACTAAAAATATTTATTTTATTCTGTTATAACTTTAATTTTAATATGACAAAGAATACACTAAGGGTCCGTTTGGATAGCAAAATAGGAGGGAAATGGAGGGAAGGGAAAATGAGGGAAGGGGAAGGAAGGGGAGAGAAATCAAAACTTGGATGTTTGAATAGCTAAAATTAATGGGAGGGAAGTGAAGGAAAGGAAAATAAAAATGGCTTAATGGGAGGATGAAAGTTGAGGCATGATGTGTATAATGAGAGTCCAATTAGAGTTTTCCTTCCAAATCTTGTTATAGATGGAAGGATTTCATTTTAGTTTAATGGAGGGAAATTAAATCCCTTTGTTTCCTTCCCCTCCTTTTCCCTCCTCCCATAAAAGTGTAACCAAACAAAGGAAAATGTATTCTCCCTTTCCCTCCCCTTCCTTTCCTTCCAAAACCTTCAATCCAAACACACCCTAAAAACTACTCCGTACAATACAATAAAATTCTGGGATGAAGTGAGAAAGAAAACATGGAAGAATTACCTTGAATAAACTCAATACGAGTTGAGATTCTCTGTCCCATTTTGTGTTCCACTACCTTCTCCTTTCGACACATTAGCAATTAATCATCAATCATTAATATTTTAATCATTATTTTTATTATGTATCAAAAGATTAACTAAATGGGACACAAGATGGGACACCAATGTGGGACAGAGGATCCAAACTCGAATAATACTCCGTATGTTAAGTGATCAATCTCAAGATGGATTTGAAGTTTGAACATCATGTAGTTCCTAAAATGATTTATCATTCCGTATTTAAGATTCTAGTAGTGCCCAAAAATAAGTCTTACGTGGTTAAAGAGAAATCTCCGACGTAAACTAACTGACCAGATTAAAAATCACGTCCATACAAAACAGCCTCAAATTGATCGGGAAAATTGATCAAAACTGCACAGCTGACATTATTACATTTCAAATTCAAACGATAAATGACTTAACGATCCACAAGAGAGAAGACCTGTGCAGTCCGAGAAGATATCTGATGAGCTTCCAATCTGCACAAAAAACAACCGGAGTTAATCCCTTTAAGAATCTTTAAGTTAATTTTTGACGAGTTTTAGAAGATATTTCTCATATCTCAACCCTCAAATGCATTGAGGATTGTAAGCGAGAAACTGAGCTTGGGTACTATGCAATGTTAAGCATTGTCGGCATTCTCCAGCCGTAGAAATACATCTTTTGTGACTAAACCAGTCGGAAATCGACCTGACTTTGAATGGACCAATACGGATTGTAAGCGAGAAACTGAGCTTGGGTACTATGCAATGTTAAGCATTGTCGGCATTCTCCAGCCGTAGAAATACATCTTTTAAGACTAAACCAGTCGGAAATCGACCTGACGTTGAATGGACCAATACCCACCCGGAAGAAACCCTTCCGAAAATAGTTCCACGTGACGATAACCCGCATATTAATGGTCAAAACCAGCTCAACCCATGACGCGACCTGTTATAGCCTAGGTAAATTTACCGAGAATTTGTATTCAAATCATATAAAACGTATATATAAAAATAAATAATGTAGTATAAACTTAAAAATTACTTCAATTAAATACTTATAAGAAATAAATTAGATTATTAATGTTAGAGTATATATGTGTAAAGTATGGTACCTAATACGGAGTATAGGTTGCGTAAAAGGAGCTATCCTAACCCATATTTTGACCGGAACTCGGCTCGTGTAACACGTATTTTCCAAACATGAATTACTCCCGCCCGGTATTTTGCATAACCCCAAATAACCAAACAACTTTCGGTTGCATGTTAAAAAAAAAAAAAAAAAAAAAAAAAAAAAAAAAAAAAGGAAAAAGGAAAAACAAATCTACTTTCCAAAGTAAATGAAATTCATGTTATATTGTGGTACCTCCAAACAAATGAAGACTTGCTGCTCAAATTCGTCAGCGGCTAATAATCCCAGGAACACCGGCTAAAGCTTCATGTATAATCTCAAGGACTTTATGCCTCCATTCGCGGACATCATTAATACCACACATTGAGGTAGCCGTATCAACAATCATACGAGGCACCCCACGGCAATTATTGGAAAGCAATTTAGCGAATTCATTCAAATGGGAGGCCTTTCTCGAGTCCAGAGCCGCCTCAATCTTGAACAACTCAAATGAATCTTCCTCCGAGAGAGGTTTGACTTCCACATTCCGATAACTATTCAATAAACCACTAGCTAATGGGCACCTAGTGGTGATAACCAGTTTACAGGAACATCCGTTAGAAGAAAGTGGAATGCCTATCAGTTCAAGCGCAAAATTTGCTTCAAATGACGTCTAAAAATATCACTGTTTCGCCAGTAACTCGTGAGTGCCTCACACGCTTTTCGCCCTTACTCCCGTATCGTCAATGCCATATAGATCACACTTCACTGCCATAGCAACAGAATCTTGCAAACTTTTGATGCTCCACTCAACAGGGCAGGTAATCCAGAAGACACGATCAAACATCTCAACCAAATTTAATGTATAGTTATACAGATGTTTCATCATAGCAGTCTTACCAATTCCTTCCGTCCCGTGAATTGCAATCTTCATTGTGTCGTAATCCAATACGAGACGCTGAAGTTCGATCTCCGTCTCTGCCGCTACTTGGCCAGTCAATTTGTTAACTGGTATATGCTTACTGCGACTTGGAAAGAAACGATGCCTCCCCTCAACGGCAACCATTTTATCAATGCGAGCTTGTCTTTTCGTTCGTGGAAAGCCTTCCTCATCTTGACTTAATAAGTTTCGTGCTTGCTCCTCAAGATCACGAGGTTGAGAAATCCGATTGCACAGCTCATACCCTCGCTTTCTCTTGTTGCCTATTCTAAACTTCATATCAGAGGTCTCATGGCCTTTTATCTGAGCGAGTTTCCGTAATATCGTAACTAACTTGTTTGCGAGACTCATGATACCCCAAATGGTGACAAAAGGAGTCAAATTCATTTTCTGCGCACGAACAAAAAGTAAATGGAATCAAACTCAAACAAAATCTTGACCTTAATTACTACCTCCATGCTCAATTTGAATGTCCTTTGATTTTCCAAAAACCCTAAAATAAATGTCCTAGTTATAAAAGTAGTGCAACTATTCAAATTACTATATTGTCTAACTGAAAAATGGGTGTATTCTTAATACTCCATACAATTTATCCTAGACGGACTCGACCAAATTGACTCGACTCGATGAGAGTGACCCGACCAGAAAATGACGCAAAGTGTCAGCAATTCGAGGTTCCATGGAATTAAGAATCCACCTCATCACAGTAAGATCAACACGAATCCATTGATGAAAGGTGTTATCAGTTTTAGCAGGAGTTTTACAAGAACCGTCGATGAAACCTTCCTTATTTTTTGAGACCAAAACCATATAAACGTCACGCTTCCAACGAATAAAATTGTCGCTATTAAAATCATAGCTAAGAAGCTTGAGATTAGGTTGATCAGAAGCACAAAGGTAAAGAGGATCATCAAAAGTAGCATAAGCAGAAGGAGTAACAGGAGAATCAGAAGAAACGTCCGACATATTGAACAAAATTTGCAGGAAAACAGAGATGAGAGATTCAAGAAATCAACCAAACAAAACAGCGAAGAATCAAGACAATTAATGCGGCGAAGTAATCGATTAAGGAGAAATTGATCGAAACAAAGAGGAATTGAAGAGAAATCGAGAAAATTTAGAAGATACCAGAACAATGGTGGTGCTAGAAACCCTAGAACAACGAAAAAAAACCCCCAAAATTGAGAACAACGAAGCAGCGGAAGATAGAAAGGACGACGAAGGATCAAAACAGTGCGAATGATACCATGAGAAACTTAATTCCCATGCTCCATTGTTGGTACCTTCGAAGGTCTATTAATGGTGATGTAGTTAGTCATAGAGTGAGAAACTCTGAGATAGGTCGTAAATAAAAGTGAGTGTGTATGAGAAGTATATATATACATGTGTATGAGAAGTATAAAGCCCCCTATCTAATCTAATATATTTAAAATCTAATATATTTAAAATCTAAAACATTGACTAGTGCTTTGACTTACAATCCTTACAATTGAGCAAAACAAATTCGAAACACTTCTCCTTATGACGCCTATACTCGAGGGATACAAACAGTCCAATCATAAATTCAGAACACTTAATCAATCCAGTATATTAAAATGGAGGTTTAGGAAGAGGGATACAAAAATTCCATTAATTTTGTCAATTATATACTCAACATCTTCAATGGAAAAGGGTACAGAAACAATCATACATAGTCGTTTCTCACCAAATTTCGTAGGTAATCGTAAATTGACATCATTGTATGTTCTTTTGATGTCTCTTAATTTCTTTTTTCTCAATTTTTCTTCAGATAATTAACATTTTAGTTTGTTTTCGACACCGATTCTGATTCTTAACCTAATTTCGAATACAATGTTTGCACTTTTTCTTATCGTTATGATGTTCATGAGCAGGGGACGAAGTTACTTACTGAGTTTTGTGGCTTAGAGGTTATGGAGTTCAGTGTTTTGCTTCCAATTACCATTTCCGCTCGTGCGTTTAGTGTCTACAGCGGAGAGCGGCAACGGTGAGAGGACTTAAATTTGGATCGTCTTTGGAGGCGTCAGACCGAGTTCAAATTTAGGGTTGAATCCGGTGAGTTTCCCCAAAATTCAGGCCTGAATTTGGGGAGTATGTTTCTGGTTTGAAGCATGACAATTAGGTATTTATATAGTGTAGAAATTGATGTTTTGTAGCAAATAAATTGTTTGATTTTTCTATAGAATAAGGATACAAAGTTAGCTACTTTAAAATCTATTAAACAATGAGTATATGATATGAATCAAGCGTATTCAAGCTTGACTTTGATTTCTGCCCGTACACATTAACTTATACATTAACATGGTGGAGGGGGTAAAGACGAGGAGATGGATCTCGAGAAGTTTTGCAGAGCTGGTTGAGAGGTCGTCAAAGAAGATTCATATACATCGAAAGTTTTTTCAGCACTTAACGACAGGTTTACGTAGTTTGTTATTTCGGCCAAATCGATCATCATCTTTATAGTTGTTTGCCTTTATCGAGCATCAACTTATTATTTTTATAACTACATAAGAATATGACCAGTGTTCCATGTTTCATGAGTATGTGTATCAATAGTGGATGATGTCATGCAACAAAATAACTAAACTTCCTGTCACGTCATTTAAATGAAAAATTCAACTTGCCACATTCACTTGCTATACTTTCCTACGTATAATTTATATTTGTAACCTATAAAACAAAGAAAATCAAGAGACATAATCGTTTTTGTTAGTGTGACTTTGCAAGCATGACCAAGATCAGAACTATGATGAACGACAAAATCAACAACAAACTGTAATTGTATCTGGGGAAGATTATGTCACCGAGAATTCCTTGCAGGTATTTTAATTGATTTGATTTGATTTGATTTTGTTTATTATTTTTGGATTGACTTGATTGAGTATGAATTACTTGCTTAAATTGTGTTGTAGGTGTACAATTGGTACTATTGTACTCCATAGTCCATTTTTTTATTGCCACCTTATCCCACAGGCGTTTGTTTTTTTAGTTGTGCATCTAGTGTCCTCGGTGTGCTTCATATGGTTTATTTTCGTGGCGTTCGGTTTTACGTGTCTTAGTGTCACATATGAGCTTCACCAACATCTGATGGTGTCTATATTCAATTCTCTTGATATTCGAATTGTATTTGCTCTGTGCGCTAGTGTAGTGAGTGTGTGTGGACGAGCAGCAGATCGCAGGTGAATGACGTATGTTTAACTCCCGGCATGCCGTGCCGGTGAAACATATTATGGTATGTCGTTGTTTTCTAATTTGTTCGGCTTAGTAACGGTTTGAGATCGTTTATAGGACATCTCCGTAATGTAGTTCCCATTCGTGCCAGACGAAAGCGACGTTGTGAAGGAAACCTCCCATGGTGAAGGTATCCTCTAATCGATTGCATATGTGTGTAGTATTTACTTACTGTGAAGATTGGGTCTTTAAGCTCATTTTTTTCTGCTTAGGAACTCCTTGTGCGAATCCTAAGTCCATTCTTGCTGTCGAGTGCCGAAGAACCAAGTAACAACTCGTACGTTATAACAATAACATCATTTGATGCGACTTCATTTGTTGGTTGTTGTGGTGGATACAATCGTATTAACTTGGTCTATGTTCATAGGTACAATAGACGTTTCTGCCAAAGTTGTATCTGGTGATCAAGAGCAAAGTAAAAACCTTTGTTATGTCGTATTCAATTTTAGCTTTTCCTGTGTGTTAATAATATGATTTCATTCATCTATGCAGGTGCTTCTTGTGCCACGCCTTCATGTAGTGTTGTAGATTCAGGTAAGGAGAAAGCCAACAACTTGACACCCGATGATGATTTGATGCATTGATGACGGTTTGATAATTTGATTGTTTTGCATCTATGCATGTTCTCCATAGCTATCCGTGAACAATGTGTAGTTAACTAAGATCAATAATAATGGAATCGCATACTAAATAAATGCCCATGACTAACAGAACAACCACATATAAGCGCAAAAATTAAAGCGGCTCCGTGAATTTCACGGGGCGCATCACTATTACTTTAAAATTTTTTATTAAAGTGTATGAGAAGTATATATATACATGTGTATATAAGACTAGTTACTACATTTATCAAACTAATTCTCACACCGAACACAATCCGTGACCCGTAATGACCCTTCCTGACCCGATATATGGGTCTGATCCAAAACGACCCAATCAAAACCCGACCTGACACAAATGACCTAATAAGAGCAGACGCGAAACAGGCCTTTTGACCTAAAATGACCTATTCCGACGGAATACATTAGCCTGCTCCAAAATGGCCCAATCCGACCCGACCCGACCCGTTTAACAGGACTACTATCTCCCAATTAAACCCCCATAAGGGTTAAAATTTAGTTAAATTAAGCAAATTTAAAGTAGATAGAGAGAGTAAAAAGCATCAAACGAGTATAACCCAAAATTTGCACAGCTTTGGCTTATACGGCTTCGTCAGCAACGGAAGGGATCTGCCCCAACAGACCTCTCCTCTCCCTGTTGTGTAGACTCATTTCATCCCGTCGAAGACACGGGTTCGACTCCCAAAACAGTTAGCAAAATTTTCTAGTAAAAGTTGACTGATAAACAACAAATTAGAGGAAAACATAAGAAAGGAGAAAACATTGCTCGGAAAAGAAAGTTCATATGAAAGTGATATACCGATTGCTGTGAAGGTCTTTGACGAATGGGGAAGGCGATCAACGTCTCAGAGTGATTAGTTGATCGAATGAAAATGTAATGAAAATGATCGGACGAAGGGAGTACTTTTTTTTTGGGTACAATGGACGAAGGGGTACTTAAAAACGTTAAAAAGCAACTTTTTTGACAGAAATAATTGATTTACCAAAATTGACCCGAAATGACTTGATAACGATAGGGCTGAGCAAATTATCCGAATATCCGAAATCCGATTTTTTCGATCCGATAACCGATCCGAAATTTTGGATATCCGATCCGAAAATTTTAAAATTTCGGATATCCGTATCCGAAAAATTTCGGATACGGATATCCGTCGGATATTAAGATTTATAGATTCGGATATCCGATATCCGAACATTTTCTACTATTAGGTGGATGGAGAGACATCATTTCGAAACCCTAATTTCACTGATAACTTTGAATTTCCCCCAAACTAATTGATCAACACAGACAAAAGCATCAAACCTGCGGCAGCACCGGCGCCGGCGTCGCAAATAATGTCTCGAACGCAGCGTTTTTGCGACGACGACGGTCCACTTTCGATCATATCTCCGACGACCAAAATAAAATTAAATAAAATAATGCTCCTATATAAAACTATAAATTTAAGATTTCTGAATTATTTGAATAAAAGATTACGAAAGAATATATAATTTTGTGGTGGTGAAAAATGAGAATCTACAATAATTGAAGAACAAATTTGATAGAAATAAGATAAACAACAAAACATAAAAAGAAAAAAAAAAAAGAAAAAAAGAAAAAAAAAAAAAAGTTTACGGTTTCAAAAGAATTGTTTTAAAAGGAGGTACCGTCAGAGAAACGGTGAGGGTGACTGAGAATATGTTGTTGCTGTCGTAAGAGAACTAAGTTTATGGTGTTCAACTCATCCGATCTTTTTTACTCGAGTAAGAATCTATTTTTTTCGACTTATAAGAACGACCTTATAAAAGCTGAATTTATAGGAAATTGAAATTGAATCAACTTATGAAATTAACTTTTTTTTTTTACAGAATTTGTCTTGTAATGTCAGAAATTGAATCAACTTATAAGAAATTAATCAACTTATAAGAAATTGAAATTAAATTTGGAAAGAACAGGTCTTAACTCTTGCATATAACTCGTCTTTCAGGACGAAGGTACCCTGAGCTATAGGTCTCAAGTTCAAATCCCCTCCCCTGTTGTAATGGCCATGTGCCTCAATCAGAACCAAAATCACATAAAGAATTACTACATTGGTATATTGATCAGGGCCGTCTCTGAATTTTTGGGGCCCTGTGCAAACCTTTAATATAGGGGCCTCTCTTATACATATAGTCATTCTTCACTCGGGTCATCCGTGGCCCGTGGCCTGTCTTCCTCTTGGCTCGGCTCGGCCCGTGGCCCATCACCACGGGTCGTGGACACAAAAACAAAAAGTGAAATTTGGCTCGATCCGGCCCGTGGCCTGTTGAATTGGCCCATGGGCGGCCCGCGGGCCTGCCCCTTCTCCAGTTTGTGGGGCTGCCCATTTATCATTTCTATAATACTACATTTACTATAATACAAAATTTGTATTTATCATTTCTACATACATTAGTTTCAAGTTTCAACTGTAAACCTCATTTTATTATTTTTAATTCATATTTGAGACACTTCTTTTAATATAATTAATTTCTTTTCCAATTAATTTTTTTTTTGTATTTACTAATTTAATTTTATTTATTTACTTACAAGTGAATTTATATATTCAAATGAAATTCTAAAAATTACTTACTTATTTACAAGTAACAACTTACACTTTAGGAAAAAAAATTAAATTAACTTAAAATATAATAATTACAATTTACAAATAATTTAAAAAATTAAAATAAAAAATAACTAAAAAAAGAAAAACACCAATCCTATGGCTTGACCCGAAGTGAGCCCATGGTTGCCCATGGGCTAGGCCCGGTCCGGCCCGACAGACCATGGCGCCAAAAATTATAACGGGCTTGGGGCCGGCCTCGCCCGACGGCCAGCAATTGTGGGCATGGACGGGGCAAAAAAATATTTTGGCCCGACGGGTCCACCCATGGGCCGGCCCACGGCCCGTAGAGCCACCTCTAGTTTCAAGTCATTCAGCGTGGTTTGTAGTATGATATGCAAAGAACTGGGTTAGGCCGTAAACAATAGAATTGTTGGGTTATAAAAAAAAAAAGTTAAAACAATGTTATTTTTAACTTTAATAAGTTCAGCTCAACTAATATAACTTCAGTTCAATAGCAATGATGAACTATTAGAGCATCAGCAATTGAGAACCTTAAAATAAAGTTTTTCATTTACAACTCATTGTGCATCACTTTCAAAACTCAAGAATTTTTATCTTCAATGGAAAACTTTATATTAGTTCTTAGGTGGGATCAATTTTTTTTTTTTTATTTCCTCTCTTAAATTACTTTAAGTTTTTTCATAAGATGAAGAACTTGGTTCTTAATGTAGAACCTAGAGAACTCCATGCATTTCATAATACAAGAACTTTATTTTTAAAGTTTTTGTTGAATAACCCTAGTTTAAGAATCATCCATTGCTAATGCTGTTATTATAAAGTTTTTTTCATAAGATTTTTTTTTTTTTTTTACTACAATGTGAAAAACTTTATATAAAGTTCTTGAATGCAGAAAAAAAAAAAAAAAAAAAAAAAAAAAAAAAGAAGAAAAAAAAAAAACAACTTATATTGAAATTTGATTGGCTTAATTGTGTAAGAACTTGGTTCTTATTTTAGAACAAATTTTGTCAATAGAAGAACAAACTTTATTTTACAATGGACAAACTTAATTTATTAAGTTCTTATTGAAGACCTCCATTCTAAGAACACCCGATTGCTATTGGTCTAAGTTCTACTTTTATAAGTTTAGCTCTTATAAGCTCCAGTAAATTTTAATTTATACATGTTTCACATTGTAAGTCAATGGGTCCCTCCCATTGCTAATTGGTTCTGGGATATAATCTCCTTGGACTTATGAAGTGTTATTCTCTCTCAATGCGCTTAACCCAGACCCAATGTATGAATCTAACATTCTATAAGTTCAACTCCTATAAGTCGAGAAGAACAAGGTTTAAGTGGAAAGTGAAATTGTTGCAAGGAATAGCTTGACGAGTAGGAGTTAATTACCTCAGAAGTGGATTACCGCTTTACTGTATCAATAATACCATGAAAATTATCCTAAAATTAAACTAAAAATATTTATTCTGTTATAATTTTAATTTTAATATGACAAAGAATACACTAAAAACTACTTCGTAAAAAAAAAAAGGGTAATTCTCATGTGTGCCTCTAAAGGAATGACTTTTCTCACTTGTACCCCTGCAATTCTCTTAATCTCAGTTATACCCTTGACATTTATTAGTGAAGGTCATATGTGACCAAAATTGATTTAAATGTTAATTGGAGCTATTAAGTGTCACCTTAAAATTCAATTAATTTTGGCGAAAATTAGTGAAAAGATCATAAAAACGAGTTTCTTAATTGGTGGAGCATAATTGGAATCCATGTCATGTGCTTAATTAGTGCCAAGAAGGCAATTAATTTACTCCAATTAACATCTAAATCAATTTTGGTCATGCTTGATATTCACTAATAAAGTTTAGGGGTATAATTGAAATTATGAGAATTATAGGGGTACAAGTGAGAAAACTCATTTCTTCAGGGGCACAAATGAGAATTTCCCTTAAAAAAAAAAAGTAAAAATAAAAATAAATCTGGGATGGAAAGAGAAAGAAAACATGGAAGAATTACCTTTGAATTCCTCCATTCCAATTGGTTGTATACATTTCACTTTTTGGACACTATTTATAAGTATGTAGAATCTTCGATATAACTTTTAACATACAAAATAAATAAATAAAAGTCAAGTGTGATCTAGTTTTAATTGTCTTATCGAGCACATTATTAATATCAAAATTTTAAAATTTTCGAGAATACGAAACCAAATATATGAACGAAACAAAACGAGTATTGATGCACGTGCATAAACAAACGTATACAATCTATTGGTATGGAGGTATACAACCTATTGGTATGGAGGAAGTACTCCGTATGTTAAGTGATCAGTCTCAAGATGGATTTGAAGTTTGAACATCATGTGGTTCCTAGAATGATTTATCATTCTGTATTTAAGATTCTAATAGTGCCCAAAAACATGTCTTACATGGTTAAAGAGGCCAAACCCAAAACTCCGATGTAAACTAACTGACCAGATTAAAAATCACGACCATACACAATATCCTCAAATTGATCAAAATTGCACAGCTGACATTACATTTCAAATTCAAACGATAAATGACTTAACGATCCACACGAGAGAAGACCTGCGCAGTCCGAGAAGATATCTGATGAGCTTTCAATCTGCACAAAAAACAACCGGAGTTAATCCCTTTAAGAATCTTTAAGTTAATTTTTGACGAGTTTTAGAAGATATTTCTCATATCTCAACCCTCAAGTGTGTTGACGGTTGTAAGCGAGAAACTGAGCTTAGGTACTATGCAATGTTAAGCATTGTCGGCATTCTCCAGCCGTAGAAATACATCTTTTGCGACTAAACCAGTCGGAAATCGACCTGACTTTGAATAGACCAATACCCGCCCGGAAGAAACCCTTCCGAAAATAGTTCCACCTGATGATAACCCGCATATTAATGGTCAAAACCCGCTCAACCCATGACGCGACACGTTATAGCCTAGGTAAATTTACCGAGAATTTGTATTCAAATCATATAAAATATATATAAAAATAAATAATGTAGTATAAACTTAAAAATTACTTCAATTAAATACTTATAAGAAATAAATTAGATTATTAATGTTAGAGTATATATGTATAAAGTATGGTACCTAGAGCTGTCAAAATCTGACCCGACCCGATAAACCGCCCGAAACCGACCTGTAAATGACCCAAAGTAAACCTGCCTTTTTCGACCCGAACCCAAAAACTACCTGAACCCGAAATGACCCGAAAACAATGGGTCAAAACCCGACCCGTAGCGGGTTAACCCGTTGAGTCAAAAAATTTACGTTCCTATATATAAAATGTCTTTATCAGTTTCAATTACATGTAAAATTTCTACTACAAATTGATTTTAAATATTTCACACCTAATAAATTTTTCATAATTGAAAATTTTCACTTAAATTAATTTTTATTATTCTATAATTATAGAATCAATCATTTTAATAGTGTTTGTTAGTTACATTTGACATTATGAATTTGAGGCATCTGAAATCATTATTAAATTTTGAAACAAAATATATGTGGAGAATAAATGAGAAAAAGAAAATGATACTTCGTATATTTTTAAGTCAGTAGTTCGAGGTAACAATTTAAATTTGAAGATACAACTTGAAAACTACATATATGGATCTAATATTATAAATATCGATTTAATAGACACAAACGCATCTATAAACTTATTTTAAAATTTTTAATTTTGGAACTTATAATTAAAAAAAATTATTTTTCAATAATATATCAATTAGAGTTGGTTTTTGGAGGCACCATAAAAATGACTTGAAATGTAAATAGTGCATTTAGAGGGAAGCTGAAAAGTTTAAATTTTTTGAGTTGGTGGGATGTAAAATCAAGGAATAAATTTGGGGAGAAAATAAGTAATTCTAAATTCTAAATTTGGGAGGGAAATAGTGAAATATGTATCAGTACTACCCAAAGTTTTCGCATTAGTAATTCGCCCACTTGTCAGTAATGATTAAATATTAATGAAGTACACTTACAAGTTACAAGGGACAACTTACACTAATCTTAATATTTGTGTTTTGACATCATGTAAAGTTTGACTACAAATGAAGAGAGTAATTTTTTTTAGTGAAACTTAAACCGTTATACCAAAAAAAGAAAAAGAAAATATGGATAAAAAGACGTTGATTAACCCGTATTTTGACCCTAACCCGACCTGGAACCCGTGTACACCCGACCTGTATACTACCCGAACCCGAAATACACCCGACCCGTATGTTACCCGTATAATAGTTACCCGAACCCGAAACCCGCCCGACCCGTTTGACAGGTCTAATGGTACCTAATACGGAGTATAGGTTGCGTAAAAGGAGCTAACCTAACCCATATTTTAACCGGAATTCGGCTCGTGTAAACACGTATTTTCCAAACATGAATTACTCCCGCCCGGTATTTTGCATAACCCCAAATAACCAAACAACTTTCGGTTGCATGTAAAAAAAAAAAAAAAAAAAAAAAAAAAAAAGGAAAAACAAATTTACTTTCCAAAGTAAATGAAATTCAAGTTATATTGTGGTACCTCATGAATAATCCCAGGAACACCGGCTACAGCTTCATGTATAATCTCAAGATTGACTTTATGCCTCCATTCGCGGACATCATTAATACCACACATTGAGATAGCCGTATCAACAATCATACGAGGCACCCCACGGCAATTATTGGAAAGCAATTTAGTGAATTCATTCAAATGGGAGGCCTTTCTCGAGTCCAGAGCCACCTCAATCATGAACAACTCAAATGCTTCTTCCTCCGAGAGAGGTTTGACTTCCACATTCCGATAACTATTCAATAAACCACTAGCTAATGGGCACCTAGTGGTGATAACCAGTTTACAGGAACATCCGTTAGAAGAAAGTGGAATGCCTATCAGTTCAAGCGCAAAATTTGCTTCAGCGACAGCGTCTAAAAATATCACTGTTCTGCCGTAACTCGTGAGTGCCTCACACAGTTTTCTCGCCCTTACTCCCGTATCGTCAATGCCATATAGATCACACTTCACTGCCATAGCAACAGAATCTTGCAAACTTTTGATGCTCCACTCAACAGGGCAGGTAATCCAGAAGACACGATCAAACATCTCAACCAAATTTAATGTATAGTTATACAGATGTTTCATCATAGCAGTCTTACCAATTCCTTCCGTCCCGTGAATTGCAATCTTCATTGTGTCAGAATCCAATACGAGACGCTGAAGTTCGATCTCCGTCTCTGCCGCTACTTGGCCAGTCAATTTGTTAACTGGTATATGCTTACTGCGACTTGGAAAGAAACGATGCCTCCCCTCAACGGCAACCATTTTATCAATGCGAGCTTGTCTTTTCGTTCGTGGAAAGCCTTCCTCATCTTGACTTAATAAGTTTCGTGCTTGCTCCTCAAGATCACGAGGTTGAGAAATCCGATTGCACAGCTCATACCCTCGCTTTCTCTTGTTGCCTATTCTAAACTTCATATCAGAGGTCTCATGGCCTTTTATCTGAGCGAGTTTCCGTAATATCGTAACTAACTTGTTTGCGAGACTCATGATACCCCAAATGGTGACAAAAGGAGTCAAATTCATTTTCTGCGCACGAACAAAAAGTAAATGGAATCAAACTCAAACAAAATCTTGACCTTAATTACTACCTCCATGCTCAATTTGAATGTCCTTTGATTTTCCAAAAACCCTAAAATAAATGTCCTAGTTATAAAAGTAGTGCAACTATTCAAATTACTATATTGTCTAACTGAAAAATGGGTGTATTCTTAATACTCCATACAATTTATCCTAGACGGACTCGACCAAATTGACTCGACTCGATGAGAGTGACCCGACCAGAAAATGACGCAAAGTGTCAGCAATTCGAGGTTCCATGGAATTAAGAATCCACCTCATCACAGTAAGATCAACACGAATCCATTGATGAAAGGTGTTATCAGTTTTAGCAGGAGTTTTACAAGAACCGTCGATGAAACCTTCCTTATTTTTTGAGACCAAAACCATATAAACGTCACGCTTCCAACGAATAAAATTGTCGCTATTAAAATCATAGCTAAGAAGCTTGAGATTAGGTTGATCAGAAGCACAAAGGTAAAGAGGATCATCAAAAGTAGCATAAGCAGAAGGAGTAACAGGAGAATCAGAAGAAACGTCCGACATATTGAACAAAATTTGCAGGAAAACAGAGATGAGAGATTCAAGAAATCAACCAAACAAAACAGCGAAGAATCAAGACAATTAATGCGGCGAAGTAATCGATTAAGGAGAAATTGATCGAAACAAAGAGGAATTGAAGAGAAATCGAGAAAATTTAGAAGATACCAGAACAATGGTGGTGCTAGAAACCCTAGAACAACGAAAAAAAACCCCCAAAATTGAGAACAACGAAGCAGCGGAAGATAGAAAGGACGACGAAGGATCAAAACAGTGCGAATGATACCATGAGAAACTTAATTCCCATGCTCCATTGTTGGTACCTTCGAAGGTCTATTAATGGTGATGTAGTTAGTCATAGAGTGAGAAACTCTGAGATAGGTCGTAAATAAAAGTGAGTGTGTATGAGAAGTATATATATACATGTGTATGAGAAGTATAAAGCCCCCTATCTAATCTAATATATTTAAAATCTAATATATTTAAAATCTAAAACATTGACTAGTGCTTTGACTTACAATCCTTACAATTGAGCAAAACAAATTCGAAACACTTCTCCTTATGACGCCTATACTCGAGGGATACAAACAGTCCAATCATAAATTCAGAACACTTAATCAATCCAGTATATTAAAATGGAGGTTTAGGAAGAGGGATACAAAAATTCCATTAATTTTGTCAATTATATACTCAACATCTTCAATGGAAAAGTGCGAAACAATCATACATAGTCGTTTCTCACCAAATTTAAGTAGGTAATCGTAAATTGACATCATTGTATGTTCTTTTGATGTCTCTTAATTTCTTTTTTCTCAATTTTTCTTCAGATAATTAACATTTTAGTTTGTTTTCGACACCGATTCTGATTCTTAACCTAATTTCGAATACAATGTTTGCACTTTTTCTTATCGTTATGATGTTCATGAGCAGGGGACGAAGTTACTTACTGAGTTTTGTGGCTTAGAGGTTATGGAGTTCAGTGTTTTGCTTCCAATTACCATTTCGCTCGTCGCGTTTAGTGTCTACAATGGAGAGCGGCAAGCGGTGAGAGGACTTAAATTTGGATGCGTCTTTGGAGGCGTCAGGACGAGTTCAAATTTAGGGTTGAATCAGGTGAGTTTCCCAAATTCAGGCTGAATTTGGGAGTATGTTCAGTTTGAAGCATGACAATTAGGTATTTATATAGTGTAGAAATTGATGTTTTGTAGCAAATAAATTGTTTGATTTTTCTATAGAATAAGGATACAAAGTTAGCTACTTTAAAATCTATAGAACAATGAGTATATGATATGAATCAAGCGTATTCAAGCTTGACTTTGATTTCTGCCCGTACACATTAACTTATACATTAACATGGTGGAGGGGGTAAAGACGAGGAGATGGATCTCGAGAAGTTTTGCAGAGCTGGTTGAGAGGTCGTCAAAGAAGATTCATATACATCGAAAGTTTTTTCAGCACTTAACGACAGGTTTACGTAGTTTGTTATTTCGACCGTCAATTCTGTCATCTTTATAGTTGTTTGCCTTTATCGAGCATCAACTTATTATTTTTATAACTACATAAGAATATGACCAGTGTTCCATGTTTCATGAGTATGTGTATCAATAGTGGATGATGTCATGCAACAAAATAACTAAACTTCCTGTCACGTCATTTAAATAAAAAATTCAACTTGCCACATTCACTTGCTATACCTCCCTACAATTTATATTTGTAACCTACAAAACAAAGAAAATCAAGAGACATAATCGTTTTTGTTAGTGTGACTTTGCAAGCATGACCAAGATCAGAACTATGATGAACGACAAAATCAACAACAAACTGTAATTGTATCTGGGGAAGATTATGTCACCGAGAATTCCTTGCAGGTATTTTAATTGATTTGATTTGATTTGATTTTGTTTATTATTTTTGGATTGACTTGATTGAGTATGAATTACTTGCTTAAATTGTGTTGTAGGTGTACAATTGGTACTATTGTACTCCATAGTCCATTTTTTTATTGCCACCTTATCCCACAGGCGTTTGTTTTTTTAGTTGTGCATCTAGTGTCCTCGGTGTGCTTCATATGGTTTATTTTCGTGGCGTTCGGTTTTACGTGTCTTAGTGTCACATATGAGCTTCACCAACATCTGATGGTGTCTATATTCAATTCTCTTGATATTCGAATTGTATTTGCTCTGTGCGCTAGTGTAGTGAGTGTGTGTGGACGAGCAGCAGATCGCAGGTGAATGACGTATGTTTAACTCCCGGCATGCCGTGCCGGTGAAACATATTATGGTATGTCGTTGTTTTCTAATTTGTTCGGCTTAGTAACGGTTTGAGATCGTTTATAGGACATCTCCGTAATGTAGTTCCCATTCGTGCCAGACGAAAGCGACGTTGTGAAGGAAACCTCCCATGGTGAAGGTATCCTCTAATCGATTGCATATGTGTGTAGTATTTACTTACTGTGAAGATTGGGTCTTTAAGCTCATTTTTTTCTGCTTAGGAACTCCTTGTGCGAATCCTAAGTCCATTCTTGCTGTCGAGTGCCGAAGAACCAAGTAACAACTCGTACGTTATAACAATAACATCATTTGATGCGACTTCATTTGTTGGTTGTTGTGGTGGATACAATCGTATTAACTTGGTCTATGTTCATAGGTACAATAGACGTTTCTGCCAAAGTTGTATCTGGTGATCAAGAGCAAAGTAAAAACCTTTGTTATGTCGTATTCAATTTTAGCTTTTCCTGTGTGTTAATAATATGATTTCATTCATCTATGCAGGTGCTTCTTGTGCCACGCCTTCATGTAGTGTTGTAGATTCAGGTAAGGAGAAAGCCAACAACTTGACACCCGATGATGATTTGATGCATTGATGACGGTTTGATAATTTGATTGTTTTGCATCTATGCATGTTCTCCATAGCTATCCGTGAACAATGTGTAGTTAACTAAGATCAATAATAATGGAATCGCATACTAAATAAATGCCCATGACTAACAGAACAACCACATATAAGCGCAAAAATTAAAAGCGACTCAAAGTGAATTTCACGGGCCGCATCACTATTACTTTAAAATTTTTTATTAAAGTGTATGAGAAGTATATATATACATGTGTATATAAGACTAGTTACTACATTTATCAAACTAATTCTCACACCGAACACAATCCGTGACCCGTAATGACCCTTCCTGACCCGATATATGAGTGCGATCCAAAACGACCCAATCAAAACCCGACCGACACAAATGACCTAATAAGAGCAGACGCGAAATGTGCCTTTTGACCTAAAATGACCTATTCAGACGGAATACATTAGCTTTGCTCCAAAATGGCCCAATCAGGCAGGCAGGCGGATTTAACAGGACTACTATCTCCCAATTAAACCCCATAAGGGTTAAAATTTAGTTAAATTAAGCAAATTTAAAGTAGATAGAGAGAGTAAAAAGCATCAAACGAGTATAACCCAAAATTTGCACGACTTTGGCTTATACGGCTCGACAAGAACGGAAGGGATCTGCCAGACCTCTCCTCTCCCCTGTTGTGTAGACTCATTTCATCCCGTCGAAGACACGGGTTCGACTCCCAAAACAGTTAGCAAAATTTTCTAGTAAAAGTTGGTGATAAACAACAAATTAGAGGAAAACATAAGAAAGGAGAAAACATTGCTCGGAAAAGAAAGTTCATATGAAAGTGATATCTGGAATTCTTTGTGAAGGTCTTTGTCGAATGGGGAAGGCGATCAACGTCTCAGAGTGATTAGTTGATCGAATGAAAATGTAATGAAAATGATCGGACGAAGGGAGTACTTTTTTTTTGGGTACAATGGACGAAGGGGTACTTAAAAACGTTAAAAAGCAACTTTTTTGACAGAAATAATTGATTTACCAAAATTGACCCGAAATGACTTGATAACGATAGGGCTGAGCAAATTATCCGAATATCCGAAATCCGATTTTTTCGATCCGATAACCGATCCGAAATTTTGGATATCCGATCCGAAAATTTTAAAATTTCGGATATCCGTATCCGAAAAATTTCGGATACGGATATCCGTCGGATATTAAGATTTATAGATTCGGATATCCGATATCCGAACATTTTCGGATACGGATATCGGATATCGGATATCGGATCGGATATCCGAAAAAGCCTAAGAAAAGTAAGGTCTAAAACCCAAAAAAACAAATAACCAGATTAAAAAAATACCAAAAAAAAAAAAAATACAAAAAAACCAAAAAAAAAAAAAAAACAACGTACACCACTGTGTAGTGTGTACCCACATAGTCACATACACACAAGTCACAATACACAATACACAATACACAATACATTACACATGACACAAGTCACAGACCCACAAACACAAATTCACAAACCCTAAAAAATTAAACACTTCCTCACTGCCTCTTCCTCCCTTAAAAACTCAAAAACCCAGATTTATCACTTGTCGAGTCGCCGCCGGTGTCTCCTCACTCCGGTCACCTTTTCCGTCAGATATTGATATTTTCGTTTAATTTGATGTTGTTATGCTGTATTTTTTCAATTTTTGAATGAAATATTGTATTATTGTTATGTTTAATTTATTTGATGTTGTAAAGTTTCAATTTTTATTCAAAAAATTCGAAATTTCCTACTGTTTTTGTTAGTAAAGTTTCAATTTTTTCAATTTAGTCAGTTTTTCAGTTTTCAAATTAGGGTTTTTTTCATAGAAATTTAAATCTACGGTTTTTGTTAGTATTAAATTCGTTTTTTTGTTGTGTTGAGGTTAACTTTGCAAAGTAGTCGAATTAGAATTGAAATTGACAATTGAAAGAATGTAAACAGGCGGATCGAAATTCGGATATCCGGATATCCGTGATAAAAATTTCGGATATGAAGTTTCGGATATCCGATACCTTTCGGATCGGATATCGGATATCAAACTAGGAAATTTTCGGATACGGATATCCGATCAAAGTGGTACTTCGGATCGGATATCCGATCCGTGCTCTGCCCTAGATAACGGCCAACCCAAAATAAACCCCAAACTCAAAAAAACTCGATTCGACCCAATACATCGATCAACTCTAAAATTACCTGACTCGAATTGGCCCGACCTAAACCTGTTGGAAATGATGTCTCTCCATCCACCTAATAGTAGAAAATAATGTTTTTTTTTTTTTTTTTTTTTTTTTTTTTTTTTTTGCTATTCTTTTGTCAGTTTTTTAAGGAGTAACAAATGATGTTACTTGGAAATAGTGTTAAACAAATGCTATAATCAGCTAGTTGATTTTCACGAGGGTATAAACACTGCTATTTGTTAGCGAAACGGAAATAGTGTTAAGCAAATGCTATAATCAGCTAGTTGATTTTCACGAGGGCATAAATACTGCTATTTGTTAGCGAAAAGGCTAGGGTAACACGATGTGTCAACTCTATTTTTGACACAGCGAATGAGAAGCTGCCATGTGGCTGCCCAAGTGAATCTTTAATTGAATTGTTTGATTCTATCCTTAATTAATGCTCTTTTTTTCCTAATTATTTCTTTTTATTTTCATTTTTATGTATTTCTCTTCATACGTATTTGTATTTATACGTCGTATGTGTATTTATACGGTTTTTTTTATTAGTTAGTTGATTATAATTTAATAGTTATTTTAGTTTTTTTTTTTTGAAGTATTTTTAATCTCGTGTTATTTTTTTTTTTGGGAAATCTCGTGTTATTTTTTAATTAGTTTTTTATTCTTAAATTAAGTTTTTCAATTTAATTTTCAAGTTAGGTGGATTTTAATATCGTTAAGTTAGGTTGATTTTAAAAATTAAGTTTAGAACAAGGTGTATGATATGATAGCTCATTACAGAAACTTGTTGTTTTCGTAAGTATATAAATATTGAAGTTTATGTTTTCTTCGTCGATGTGGGGGGTGGGTTAATTTGTAAAATGAAAAAAGATAGCAAAAAGTACTCAATGTGGAAAGTATAACATTAATGGGCTTCATTATTCCACACAAGTTCAACTACATCAACTAATTCAATCTATTTAAACATCCCTCACGTTTGTTAATTGGCCGATGTGGGAGTATATTAGATTAGAAGAAGTAAAAAATGGAGGGCGAAAAACAAAATCAACTTAGTTATGAGATTCGATTTATTGTTTGTTTTCATTATAAAAATGATTCATTAAAAAAATATAAAGATATTCTAAGTTGACGTTAATTATTTCTTTCGTACATACATGGAGGCAAAGGATGCCAAAATTAAGACCCAGATATCATCTTTACAAAGTTAACGAAATTATTATACTCACACACATCCCACACCGGTCACTCTATAAACTTTTGCTATGTTTATATACACTAGTTTCTAGCAACCCATTGAATGAGGCATTTCCTGGCACTACTCACTTGCTGTACTACATAGTTTATGCCTTTGTATTTACAACTGGGGTCTTGGGGGTGGTTTTTTTGTTTTTGGTTTTTTTTTTTTTTTTTTTTTTTTTTAAAAGGAAGTCATTCCCTGGCATTACTCACTTGCTGCTCTGCATTCTTTACGCCATTATCTGTATTAACGATTGGGGGTTTTAATTTTGTTTTTTGTTTTTGTGATTCTTTAGTTTATACATAAACCGTAGTTGTTAATTTCATTATTCTTTAAACTTGTGGGCTGTATAATTTAATCCCTATAAATTAATCATTAATCATTCATATTAAAAATATAAAGATATTATACGACTAACCTAACGATATCGACTAAATTGACGTTATGTCATTCCAACATACGCTAGGTCTAGAGTTGAGAAATCTAACGATATCGACTAAATTGACGTTATGTCAATTCAATATAAGCTAGGTTTAAAGTTAAACATTTCTCATAACGATATCGACTACTTTGATGTTATGTCATTCCAACATACGCTAGGTCTAGAGTTGAGAAATCTAACGATATTGACTAAATTGACGTTATGTCAATCCAATATAAGCTAGGTTTAAAGTTAAGACATTTCTCATAACGATATCGACTAATTTAATTTGATGTTATGTCATTTCAACATACGCTAGGTCTAGAGTTGAGAAATCTAACAATATCTACTAAGTTGACGTTGTGTCATTCAAACATAACTTAGGTATAGAGTTAAGAATTTTAAGGACATCCACTAAATTGACGTTATGTTCCTGTAAATAATGTTCATATACGTAATCATGTATAATGTTTGATTTAAGGGTTCATGTTACTTAATTTAATGTTTTATTTTTGGGTATATTATGTTTCGGGATTTAGGATACGATTATAGTCGTTAAGGTTCACGTTACGTAGATATTTCAGAAATAGGGTTAAATTTAACGGACATAGGGTTATATTTAACGGAAATAGGGTAAAATTTAACGGAAATAGGGTAATTTAGGGTAAATTTAACCGTTAAATGAAACGGATTTAGGGTATTTATGACGGAAATAGGGGTACCCTATTAATTCGTATGAATAATAAATTTATAAGGAATTAAAATCTAAACCATTGATTTCAGCCAATTAAATTACACTAAATCCTAGGCATTGATTTAATGGTAATCCATGTGATTTAAAATTGACCAATAGGATTAAACTTTGTGGATTATAAACAATGGCCCAATACTCCTATAAATAGGAGTCAACTCACACACAAATGATTCACATAAATTTTTTCTCTGATAAAATTTTGGGAGTAAATTTTTAAATTGAAACCTTCCAGTCTATTTCCGTCCATTATATTCCAAATATTTTTCTTATTTCTCTATACTAATTATGTCTACTACTTCTACTTCTTCACGAGTATAGGTTTTATATATGATGGATTACGAACATTTGTTGTTATTACTTAGTATATATAATATAAATGTAAAGTAATTTTTACTTGTTGATATTTACAACTCAGAGTATCCCACATCGACCAAGTAGTATGAGCTGTTGACATTTATATACTCGAAAATGAACAAGAATATCAATAAAGTCCTAACAATAGACTATCTCCTCTAACTTTACACCTTAACATTGCAAAACTATTTTTTGATTTGAGAAGTTAGCTATCCCACATCGACAAAATGAAGTCAATTCCTAACAACCCATTATCTCCTCTAACTTAACACCTTCACTTTCCAGAAACTTTTTTTCAAGTTTTTATAAGTTACAGCATCCCACATCGACCAAGAAACACTAGTTGTTGATGTTTATATGCTTCTAAATGAAGGGAACTATTGAATAAGATTGTAACAATGCATTATCACCTCTAATTTCACACATTTAATTTTTAAAACTACTACGTACAAAATTGAAAAAAAATAACTCTAACTAATTTATAAAATAAATAAAAAGAAAGTTCAAGTAATTAATAAAAAAAATCCAAAAAACAAAATTCATAAAAATAAAATATAAAAAGTCTAAATTATGAAAATAAAAATAAATACAGATCGTATAAAATACGTATAAAAATAAAATACACCGTACAAAAATTAAAACAAATACGAAAAAATAAAATTAAAATTTATAAAATTAGATAAAAATAAAATACAATTAAGACAACAAGATTCTTTACTTAGATTCTAAGTGCTCTAAAAGCTTGCCAAGTGTCACAACATTATTGGTTGTGTCAAAATTGGGTTTGACACAGCGTGTCAACCTATCATCTTGAGAATTAGATGAATTACACAACAATAAACCGTTGTACATTCTCCGAAAAGGCTACAAAACCACAGCGTGGCTCAAGCTTAATTTGACACAGCAAATGGAAAGCTGCCACGTGGCAGATTGAGTTTTAATTGAGAAGAATCTATTTTGTATTAAATGCTTAGTAAATGTGCTGAGGTTTTTTTTTTTTTGTTTTTTTTATTTTTTATTTTTTATTTTTTTAAAGTAATTCATTTAAATTCAATTTATCTTATTTTCTTGGAATATTATTAATTTCAATTATGTAATTAGTTTATTTTCCTATAATTTGATTTAATTATTTTATAATTTATTTTGCATATACAGTATTTGAAATAATTACCGTATACAATATTTATTTTTCGTATAAAGTATATTATATTTTTCGTATACAGTATTTTATACGTATTGTTCCATATTTACCAAAAAAGTGGGTGAAGGGGTTCGAACCCACGACCCTTGAGAAGAAAAGCTTTCTTCCGACCAACTGAGCTACTTGGTTATCTATACATTACACGAATAGCAGATTTATTTATTGTTTTTATTTCGTAATAGAATATGAAGGGTCATTGACTCATTGGTAGATTATTTAGTGCAGTAATTTTTTTAATAGAATATGAAGGGTCATGTATGTATAATATCATTTAACTAAAATAGGATAAAACACAAAAAAATACTAAAGTTAAATATAAATTACTCGTATTTTTTTTTTTTTTTTTTTTTTTTTTTGTTGAGGAGGGGTTTAATCCCCCCGGTCCCAGGCATTCCGGCGTCACCACCTGGACCATGTAAGCCACCCCAAAGGGGCCGCCGTGATACCTCATGCCTTTGCCCACCCAGGGAGTCGAACACAGGACCTCGCAATTTCTGCCATTGCAGGCTTTGAGGCACCCCTGGACCTCGCAATTACTCGTATTATTTATAAATAATGTTAAGAAAATATTGTGTAAAAAAATAAGTTAAAAATGAAAATTTAAAGTTAAGAAAATAAAAATATACGGAGTATGAAGTTAAGTAATTAAAAATATGTAAAAAAAAATTGTTAATGAAAAAAAAAATATTGTTAACGTATGTTAAGTAAAAATATATAAAGTTAAGTAAGTAAAAAAAAAATATGGAATTTTGAAGTTATGTAAGGTAAAAAAAATTTGTTAATGTTGATGTTTAAAGTTAATGAATGTTGGATTTGTAGGTTTATATCGGTATATAGACCTTTAAAAACACAGGATTATAACGAAAACTTTTATATGATTAATGGTCATGAATAGAAATTGCATAACAAAACAAATAGATTTAGAATTAACCTTTTGAAACCTTGTAAATCGGCCTAAGAACAATAAGAAAATTATGGTATCTCCTAATTGTGACACCCAAGATGTTATGAGAAATACCCTTTGAGATTTGCTAGAAAATTAGAGAAGAAACTGATTTTTTTTTCCTCAAGTTTTAGTGTTGTGTGCTATTGCGAATTGTGAATTAGGTTAGATGAGATTAGGAGAGTGATTAGATTAAGTAGAGAGAAAGAACACAACTCCCTCTCCCCTTCTAATACACACGTCCAAAATAGGGTAGAAGTGGACTTTTCCACTTCTAAATTTTCAAGCCCAAATCTAATTAAAAGTTTATCAAAACATATTTAATTAGTTTCTCTAGCTTTTAATATATAATGTAATTATAATATCCATATATTATAATTAATCATAAATATCCGTATATTTATAATTTGCTAATTTATTATAACTGTTTAAAATTAATTAGCCTACATTATACACAATAATTAAATATAACCTTTTATATTCAATTTCCGAATTACAGCTAATTTCTCTCATCTAATATTATTTAATCATTATTAAATAATACATTTGACTAACCTCTTGGTCATATCCGACTAACCTTTTAGTCCACAACACTGATTAACCATTTAGTCATAAAATAAGGCATCGATACGATTACTTTCTCAAATAATCACATCTCTCATACACATCCTTTAGGTGTGACTCGTAGGGACCAGTTGATCACCGCCATCTGTATGACAATAACGTCAAACTTATCTAGCAAGCCAACCGTTATCGATAAACGTTAATCAACTGATTAAATACAAAAAGTACCCTGTGTACCTAAAAAGATTTAATTATGTTATTGCACTAACTGTGGAGGACACTAGCTCCAACAGGATTTAACTGAAATAAGGTTATATTTGACGGAAAAAGGGTAATATTTAACGGAAATAGGGTATTATTAACGGAATTAGGGTATTATTGCCGGAAATAGGGTATTGTTAACATAAATTGAGTCTTATTAACGAAAATTGGGTATTATTAACGCAAATAGGGTATATGTAACGGAAATAGGTTTATATGACTGTTTGTTGGATGACAATAGGGTAATATATAACGGATAAAGGTTAATGGTATTATTAACGGTTTATTATATAATGATAGGTTGATGAGATTATATTACTTGTTCAATGGAAATAGGGTAATATATAACATATATAACGGATAAAGGTTAATGGTATTATTAACGGTTTATTATATAATGGGATGTTACTAAATTGAAATAGGTTGATAAGATTACTTGTTCAATGGAAATAGGGTAATATATAACATATATAACGGATAATGGTTAAGAGTATAATTAACGGTTTACAATATATATATATTTTAGTAAATGGAAATAGGTTTAGTAAGTACGTCACATTTAGGTTAACGAATAACGTATTACGGTAATTAGTCACGGTAACACGTTTAGGATTTATACGTTACGGGTTTATGGTTTACGGGTTTAGGTGATCATAACCATAATAAATAAGACCCGTGACTAATTAACCAAAATTATGTTAATTAGTAACGGGTAAATGTTTTAGGATTTATACGTTACTGATTTAGGGTTTACGGGTTTAGGTGATCATAATCATAATAACTAAGACCCGTGACTAATTATCCAAAATTATGCATGTTAAATAGTCAAGAGTAGCGAGTTTAAGGTTTATACGTTACGGGGTTATGGTTTACAGGTTTAAGTGATCATAACCATAATAAATAAGACCCGTGACTAATTAACCGAAATTATGTTAACTAGCTCAGTGGCCCGTGAAAATCACGGGTTATCTTAATAATTTTCGTATTTGTATCGTTTTATTTATCTAATAAAACATGTTTATTGTTAATGTTTTTAATTTTTAGCTTCCATATATTTCATTACTCGTTTTTATTAGTTAGTACATATTATTTGATGCAATCGAAATATTATCTGTACCATATTGTAAACGTTTAATTTCAAATAGTATACACTATAGAAAATGTACCCAATATTACAAATTTGTTTCATTGTTTGGATTTCGAGGTAATAATGAAAAACAGGTAATCTCGGTAATTCAAAAAAATACAAACACCCCCAAATCTTTTTCAATATGCTTAATTGAATTTAACACACCCTCAAATCTTTTTCAATTCTTCTCTGTTTTTTCCCTAATATGAATGAATAAAGAGCAAATCTTCTTGCTAAAAGAACTATACCACTTCGATCATCCTCATTTTTTGTTGTTTTCATATTAATCTTGCACACATATTAAAAAATATTGTATGATAAGATTAATTTAGGAAAAGAAAATATGAAATTAAAAACCCAAACATTAAAATATAAAATGAGGAGAATTAATGAGTTTATTAATACATGACTTGCGATTTTTTATATATTGCACTAATAAAAATAATGCATTAATTAATTTTTCCTCAAAAAAATAAATTCATTAACTTTATAAGTAGTAGCTCATCTATTTTGGTTCTTTTATATTAAATAATTAGTTAAAATAAATTAGCATGAAAATTAACATGGGAATTATGAAAAAAGGCTAGACACAAAATTTATCTACTCCATATTACTTAAAAGAAAAAGGTATATCCATTACTTTATAGGTTTTATTTATTGAATGATGACTTAAAAATAATTAAAGATATAAAATTAAAAAAATAACTGAATCAATTAAAATAATGAGATTGATTTACTTGTTTCATATGTAAGTATACCATATTATAAATATATAATTTTTAATTATATACAAAAAAAAAAAAATATATCAAATTAAAACAATTTTTTGTTTGATTTTTCAGTCAATGAAAAAATATCAATTCTGATAGACGTATTTACCTTATTCATTTTCTCTCAAATATAAGAATCACTAATGTATATAAAAAAAACGCATTACAAACTTTTTAGGTCCTCTTAAACATCAAATTGGTATATCAAGTTTAAAAAAATAGTAAACCATGAAATAAAAATAGATAATTGAACTTGTACTTGTCCTTATAGTTCCAATACACTTAGATTTTTGATCAAATATGTTATACCTTGAAAATCATCCACTTTTTTGTGAATTTCATATTTAATCCTGCACACATATAAAAAGTTAGTTATATAAGAGAATTAAAAATAAAAGGTAATTAAATATCAAGGCATAAGTGTTTTCAAAATATATATATATATATATATATATATATATATATATATATATATATATAGGGACAAGATCTTTTAAGCCCAAGATATGAGAGAAAGTCGTTAAGCAAAATTAGGGTTTGAGATTTTAACCCAAAATTGAGATTTTAACCAAAAAAATAAGATTTTAACAAAAAAAAAAAAAGATACCAATTTTTAGGCGGTTGGCCAATTTCTGGTCCTTAGTGGGACCACATCCTTTTGAGATCTAATCTCAGTAGTTGATTTTGATGATCCAATGGCAGATTACGACTCAATAACTCTACAGGACTTAGGGCAGAAGATCTTATCTCTATATATATATATAATATATATATATAGAGATAAGATCTTCAAGCCCTAAGCCTGTAGAAAGTTTATCAGTCGTAATCTGCCATTGGATCATCAAAATCAACTACCGAGATTAGATCTCAAAAGGATGTGGTCCGCACTGGCCATAAGTGACCTGAAGAATTCACAACCTACTAAAATTGGTATCTTTTTTTTTTTTGTTAAAATCTTATTTTTTTTGGTTAAAATCTCGAATTTTTGGGTTAAAATCTCAAACCTGGAATTTTGGGCTTAACGACTTTCTCTCATATCTTGGGCTTAAAAGATCTTGTCCCTATATATATATATATATATATATATTATATAGAGAGGGAAGTTCTTTTAAGTCAAGGGTATATGGGAAAGTCATAAAGTCATAATATGGACCATTGGATTAGATTTAATCAAAGGCTAGGATTTGTTTTGCATTAAATATGATTTAACCATAAAAAAATTAAAAAAAAAAAAAGAAAAGAAAAAACAAAAGAAAAAGACAAAAAAAAAACATGGTACACACTTCCCCAATTGCCGTCAATTACATTTCCCACTTTCCAATTCATTTTAATTTTTCATTTTCATTATTTTCTTTCTCTACATTTTAATTAAACTAGTTACTCAATTGAATATTCATCTTCCCCTTTTCATTCTTCATCTTCATTCCAAATGCTCATCTTTTTACTTTGCTATTATTTCTTCTTACTTGATCATCTATACAAATCAATTATCCAATGTATTGAGCATCTTTATTCATCCGTACTAATCATTTCATTTTTCATCCTCCCTTTTCATGTTCCACCAAAAAACACTAATAAAAGAAAATATCTAAACCTATCACCTTCTTCAAATTTCTGCCATTTTTTTTCTCCATTCGTTTGTTTTTTTATCATTCTCCATTGCTTCAAATTTTGGGTATTCGTCTTCTCCCTATATTGTGCCATATTAATCGAGGTAATTTGTTTGTATTAAGTCATTTCTTTTGATGATTCAATTATTTGTGTTGATGTTAAAGTCTCAATTTTTTAAATTTAGTCTATTATCGTTTTCCTAATTTTTGCAGTATTTTTCTTAAAGTTAGTCTATTTACTGATTTTTTTTTAATTATTCATCTTCTCCATTGTCTTTTCTGATTTTTTTTTTTGTATTTTTCATCCATATCGGATTTCTCTATCCTTACCTCCTCCTTGATTTGATTTTCTTCTACCATTGTTCAGTGAAAGACTTCATCTTTATTGATAAGTTGATTTTTTTTTATTCAAGTTATTTTTACATTATAGAATTTAGTATATTAATTTTCGTTTTTTGTTGGATACTTCATACACGAAAATATTGATTTTTAATAGTTCACAAAAATATTACCATTGCGATGAGCTCGAAAAAATAATAAATTTAGGCTTTTGTTTTGCCTAAATCGGAGTCCAAACGAAGATTTACGAAATCTTTTATAAACCCTTATTTGTGGGTAATTTAAATCAATTTTCAGAACATTAAAATTTATTTTTTTTCCGTTAGAATCTTCTTTTATATTGATGTTTTTAGTGAGTAGTTAAAATCAATTTTTTGAACATTAAAATTCGTTTTTTCTCCGTTGAAATCTTCTTTTTTTATTGATGTTATTTGTTGGTAGTTAAAAGATTCAGATTTCATTTTTTTATCAAGTTTGAAATTTAATTTTTTACGTGTATTTGTTATTCAGATTTTTGTCGATTTTGTCCTTTTATATTGTTCATTTATGTTTTCTTTTTGTCTATAGTTTTTTCTCTTTTTTTGTTGTTTATTTATTTTCTCACTCACTTTGTTTTTGTATTCACAGATGTATTCGAGTAATGTCGATGTCGACGACGTTGAGAAACTCGAAGATTCTGGGTATATTGTTATATGTTTGACTCGAAAGGTTGTTAATTTGATCGCGGGTTTTTAATCAATATCAATCAAACAATGGTATCCCATGTTGAAGATTCCGACAAATATTGCTAAAGAGAACCTTAGACTCGAAAAGCATCAACGTTATTTCGTTGGTCAATTTGTAGCGGCGTTTCTACTTTGTAAATTTAATACTTACATTTGTATTTCTATATCAAGACTATTGTGCTAATCTTGTTGGACTCCTATTGTGCTGATTAATTTTTATCTATTAACTTGAAAAGCATCAACGTTATTTCGTTGGTCAATTTATAGTGGCGCTTCTACTTTGTTTATTTAATACTTATATTTATATTTCTATATCAATACTCTTGTGCTAATTTTGTTGGACTCCAATTGTGCTGATAAATGATTACTATTATCTATTATAAATTTATTAATTATAATGAAACATATCAAAAATAAAAAGAAGATTCTAACGGACAAAAACTGAATTCCAATGTTCAAATAATTGATTTTAACTACCCGCATATAACTCGAATAAAAAAGAAGATTTTAACTTAGAAAAAACGATTTTTAAAGTAATAAAACAGATTTTAAGGACAAAAAAGAAAACTGCAACAACTTACTACCCTCATGAGTTTGATATTTTATTGGGTTACTGTTGAACTCATATCGGTATCAGTAAAATTTGAAACTTTAAGTGTTTTATCTGAGATTTCAAGGCAAAAAAAAAAAAAATCATTCATAATGTTATATCAAACCTCAAAAAAAAAAAAAATTAAGTTACTTATATGAGATTTCAAGAGAAAAAAAAAAGAATATCATTAACAAGTTTATATCAAATCACAATAAATTTGAAACTTTAAGTTACTGATTTGAGATTTCAAGGAATAAAAAGAAAAAAGAATATCATTAACAATGTTATATCAAGCTCGTACAAGTACAAACTACAAATGATTTATCTAGACATCAAACTCGTACAAGTGCAAACTACAAATGATTTATCTAGACATCAAACTTGTACAAGTACAAATTACAAATGATTTATCATAGTTCTGATCTCATTTAGATAACATGTTCTTCCCACTTTACAATCAAGCAACTTCTCAAACTCTTACTCTTTTGTAACTGTTCCCTTACTTGACTTGTGCTTATCTCTGAAGTTCCTAAAATTTTCACAAATCTATTCAACAAACTTCAAATCTCCGCTTTGAAAAAAAGCAATCGTTTCATATGTTTATGTCCACAGTTTCATCATCTCCACATGCCTTCCATTCGCATTTTATGGTTGCCTTCCATCCGCATTTTACAGCTGCATTTTAACAACCCACAAATATCATAAATAGAAAAGAAGATTTTAATGGAGAAATAACAATTTGATGTTCTATAAATTGATTTTAACTATCCACAAATATCATAATTAAAAAAAATTAGATTCTAACGGAGAAAAAAGAATTTCAATGTTATAATAATTGATTTTAACAAGCCACAAATATCTTAAGTAAAAAAGAAGATTCTAACGCGGAAAAAACGAATTTCAATGTTCTAATAAATTATTTAACAACCCACAAATATCCTAAATAAAAAAAAAGATTCTAACGGAGAAAAAGCAATTCCAATGTTCAAATAATTCAATTTAAGCGCCCAAAATATCATAAATAAAAAGAAGATTTTAACGGAGAAAAAGCAATTTTAATTTTCTAACAATTGATTTTAACTACAAGCGGATATCATACATAAAAAAAAAAAAAAAGGTCTGCCAAATTTTGACCTTGAGAGGAACCACAATCACAAAAAAATTAAAAAAAAACTAAACAATATGAACACCGATAAAAACACCATTGTTTTGTAAAAACATACCACAAATCTGAAACTTTAATGAAATGTTATCCACCGTCATCTACTTCTCTATTTGAATTTCACCACCATCTATTTTTCCACCACCACAAATCTGAAACATAGAACACTTACTTTTTCAGTTTTAAAATTAAAAAAAGTTAAGATTTAGATTTTCAAATAATATCAAAACATATTAAAAATAATACCGATTAATGTTGACAATAGTTGTTGACGATTACGTTGAATGGTTGACGAAAATGGCGGCGAAGAGTGACAACGACGATGACGATGAAGGTTGATCGTTTTTTTTTTAATGAAATTTTTGATTGAGAGAGAAAATAGAGAAGGGAAACCTAGAGATTAAATTTGAAGATCAAATATTTTTTAAGGTGAAATGAATGAATGAATTAATGAATGAGGAGAGAGAAATGAGAAAAGAAGTGGAAGAAGAATAGAAAGGAAGAGAGAGGAATGAAAAAGTAAGGGTTAATTGGAATTGAAATGAATTGGAAAGTGAGAATGACGGGTTGTTTGGGAAGTTGTGATTCAATATTTTTTTTTTTTTTTTTTTTTTTTTTTTTAATCATTAAAGGTTGGTTGAATCTCAGCCTTTGATTCACTTCTAATCCTACGGTCCTAGTTACGACTTAATGACTCTCCCTAGCCCTATGACTTGATAGAACTCTTCTCTATATGTATATATATATATATATATATATATATATATATATATATATATATATATATATATATATATATATATATATATATATATATATATATATGTAGAATTAGGTTAAACTAAGTCCCTCAAAAAATTTGAGTCCGTGAGTCCCACATAAAAATTCAAACTCATCTTGAAAAAGCAGCATGTGAATAATAAAAATGAAAGCTATTGAGTTTGAAGCTGTTACATTAAAAAAGCATGCTTTATTCTTAGTAGGTCGGCCAAACTGCACTTTTTTTTTCTGAGATTTAATCTCAGCCCTCCATTTTTGTGATCTAAGGGCTTAAAATGGGACTCACGGACTCAAAATATATAAGGGACTCATTCTATCGTGAATTTCACGAGTCGCATAACTAGTAACAATTAATAAGTGTAGTGATTATGTCTCAAATATGTGACAAACCTCTGCTAAAAATATATGTCCTACATTAACTATTGCTTTATTTTATTAATTTTATGTCGTTTATGTTAGAGTATTGGGCATAGTAGGCCTAGGGTTAGACTAGTAAGAGTCTAGGTTTAGAGTTTTACGGAGTACTAGGTTAATTAGGTATTATAAATGTCTCCCCATATTCTATTGTGTAATCAACCAATTTAATACTCCGTATCACCTTTTAAAAATATAGTGTAAATAATGCATTGATTTTATAAAGTAATAATTTATGTCTTTTCATTATCCTATATTAATAAATTGGTTCACAACAATTAATTCAAATAAATATGAATGTTATATGAATTTCAAGATAGAGAAGACGAAAGGTTTTTTTTTTTTTTAATTAGTTTTTTCTTTTAGATGATGATTGAAAAATAAAAATATACGAAGTACAATTTAAGCTAAAAAAACTAATTAAATTAAAAATAATGAGAATTTGTTACTTGACTGATAAATGACTTCTGAAATTTGTACTTTTTGTAGGGAGTAACTCTTAAATAATATAAATTTAGGTAAACTTATAAAATAATCCGTAATAGCTTGTGTATTATGATTCTATTATTTTAATTGATTAGTTGATAAAATGTCTAAAATTTTTTTTAAAAAGATTTTAATAATGATTAAAAGATTTATATGTAAGAAGTTTTAAAAAATTGACATATGACTTTTACGACTTAATTTTATTAACATTTCAGCAGAAAAAAGAACGCACCAAAATACATTTCACCACATCATCCCAAATTTTCTCATTTGTCAAATTTTCATATCGATCAATGAACACCCATTTTCACTTGTACTCCAAATCTAATAATTGTGTGCTTTTTTTTTCGGAATTCAGTTGTTGTTGACTAATACTATGTGTGACAGTTGTAGGTAATTTTAATTTCAATTAATACACACAAAAGTTCCAATTTTAACACCAATTTTTTTGGCTCATCTATCTCATATTTATCATAATTTTATCTTCTATAGGTATTTATTTCTATATTAGATTTTTAGTCATATAAACCTAAGATAATGAACTTAAATTTCATGAAATTGATATATCATCATACTTAGTGCACAAAGATACCGTTTAATTTAATTTAGTTTATTTTCATTTATTATTTGCATTGATTGTTTTGGATTTAATTTAATTTTAATTTAAGTAAATTTAATATGTAATTTTTTGTAAATTTTGGATTTTATCCTACGTGGCATGCTAATAGGCAATAAGAAATGAGGTGAGGTAAGTCAATATTTAGTCAACGATCTTGTTTTTATTTGTATTAGATTAGATTAGTCACGGGTAAAGGGTTTAGGATTTATACGTTACGGGTTTAGGTGATCATAACCATAATAACTAAGACTCGTGACAAACGAAACCGAAATAATGTTAATTAGTCACGAGTAACGGGTTTAGTGTTTATACGTTACGGGTTTATGGTTTACGAGTTTAGGGTTTATACGTTACGGGTTAATCTTAACCGCCGTTGGATTTTAATTGAACCATTAATTAATGTCTTAATCCATGTGTTACTTAATTTGACCAATGAGATTTAACCTTGTGGATCCTCAATCAATCTTCTTTAATTATATATATATACATATACATACAACTCAATTCCTTTTTAAAATTAGTTATTCATTTTTCTTTTCTTTCACTTTTTCACATTCAACAATCTTTTAAACACAAATTTTTTTGTTTTCAGTGTAATGTCTTCCAGTTTTTACTCATCTTAGTTCTTCAATAAGGACAAGATGCTATTGTGGAATTGATTATGCTAAAATAAACTTCGTGGACGTTTGAAAACCCAGGTAGAAGGTTTACGGTTTATAAAATATTTGACGAAGAGGATGGCAGGTCTCGTCGTTGTGGGTTTTATAAAGGGCTTGATGAAGACTAAATAGACTGCCAGAGGAACATAATTAATCAGTTGCTGAACGAAAACAGAAGCCTTAAAATGGATTTTCGTCGTCATGAAAAACTTATTGATGAAATGCAGATCTTGAAAGCAAATGAAATTAATTGGAATGTGTACAAAAAATGGAAGATTATTTCATATGTTTTAATTTTCATAATCGTTAGTATGATGTTACTAATTAGTATTGTTATTTTCAGTGTGTGATGTTATTGCAATTCATTGTTTAAAAATTTACATCTTATGAATTAATGTGTTACTAATTAGTATTGTGTTCTTAATTTCTTAACATCCAAGTAAGACGAAAAAAAATGGGTAACTGAAAAGACATGGCCTACCTTTTCAACTCTAAAAAACTGTTTTTTTTTTTTTTTTTTTTATTTTCCATTAAAATTTTACGGAGTAAGTAAAAAAAATAATCAAAAATGATACATAAACAAGGTAATATTTAACGGAAACATGGTTGAGTTGATACGTAAAGTCATATATATGTCAAAAATGTCAGTGATAATAGGGTAACAGAAATTGGGTCTTATTAACGGAAATAGGTTATTATTAACGAAAATAAGTTTATATGATTATTTGTTGGATGAAAATAGGGTAATATATAACGGATAAAGGTTAAAGGTATTATTAACGGTTTATTATATATAGAGATGTTAGTAAATGGAAATAGGTTTAGTAAGTACGTCACAAATTAAGTCAAATAACGGAAGTGAGAATATATTAGATAAACAAGGGAAAGTGGGAACTCAAGTTATCTTGACAAATATGGAGTAAAATTGTGGAGTAGAACTGTATAAGTTTTGAAAATTAAAACTAGACATCTTAGACAATATATTATTTTGCACTTCAAATACATACCAAATAAGCAAGTATCTCAGCTGGTTGGAAGTCAAATTTGTTTATGAGAGGTCGTGAGTTCGAACCTCCTTTGTAACATTTTTGACAAACAAGTTTCAAAATTATTAAAAAAGGTATTAATTATAAAAAAAATACATATAAAATATTGTATGTGAAAAATAAAGTACGTATGTATAAAATACTGTATACGAAAATTAAAATACGTATAAAAGACTATATACGAAAATTAATTAAATTACCGTATATTAAATCTAATTATAGAAAATAAAATTAATTAATATTCTAATATCAAAAATAAAGTTAATTAATATTCCTGTAAAATAAATGAAAATAAAAGAAGGATTTATTGCCAAACACTACCTTTGAAAAACAAGTTTTGCGAAACACCACCTTTAAAAAAAAAAAACTTGTAAATTCATACCTTTTAATTTTTTTTTTTTTTTTTTTTTGCCAATTATGACCTTTTTCGCTTACTTTGACTAAAGTCAACTAAATTCCGATAAGTTGTCTCACCTGTAACAGCTGACACGTTCCCAATACCCTCCAAGGTGGTGTTTGGCATAATAATTTATTCGTAAGGTGGTGTTTGACAAATATTTTTGACCATTTTTGTTCACATTTTGTTTCCCACATATGACAAGTTAATAGATTGACATTTCAGAACAAATTTTGACAGTTAATCCCTCTAACAATGACAACATTTACATTCCAACAACTAATTACATGATACCAACTTTTACAATTTACAATTATACCATTATTCGATAAAAATAGAAAAGCTAATAGTAAAAACACAACTTTAAGATACAAATTCAACTTCTTTTTCTTTTCCGAAGATTTTCAAATAGAGATTACTAAACTTCTATCCTTTTAAATCTAAATCTACCTTCATCTCCATTTGTGAGGCAAGTTACGACTTCAACCAACCCATTTTAGTCACCGGTTCAACTAACCACTTAAAAATATTTGCAACCACGCCTCAATGTTTCCGGATTATAAAACTTGCATGCTAAAAACCCCTTTTCAGATGTTTTGTTGTATAAATAAGTAGAGGGGGAAAAAAAAAGCGAAGAAGGGAGAAAATAAGCAAAGTGAAATGAATGGAAAAATAAAAATGAAAACATAAGGAGGAAAAATAAAATGGGGGGAAACTTAAGAAGTAAAAGAGGGGAAAGAAAAAAGAGTAAAAATAAAATGGAGGGAAAAGTTGGAGGGAATGAAAAGAACTTTAGAAAATAGGCAACTTATCGGAATTATTTTGACTTTAGTCAAAGGAACCGAAAAAGGTCATAATTGGCAAATTTTGTTTTTTAAAGGTATGAATTTACAAGTTTTCTTTTAAAGGTGGTGTTTCGCAAAACTTGTTTTTCAAAGGTGGTGTTTGGCAATAAATCCATAAAAGAATTACAATTTAAATAAAATGAATTTGATAAAGATAATTAATTTGGTATGGAATCTAACAGCAATGATTAATTATTTGTTTAACTGAAAATGCCACATGACAGGCTACTATTCGTTGTGTCAAAACCCCTAAAGCCACACTGTGGTTTCCTATCATCTTCCTATATTTTCTCTATATTTATTAACATACCATTTTATAATTGTGGAATTTCTATTGCATCTTTCGCCAATATAATTTTACTATCTTTATTAATTTCTCTTAATCTTTAGTTGAATCTATTGCTTCCGCGCACTCTACCCCTACAAATTGGCCTCAGAGCTGTTATATATTCAACTAGGATTTTTATAATGTCGACAAAATTTGACATAGAGAAGTTTGATGGTAAAATTAGTTTCGCTATTTGGCGAGTTCAAATGCAAGCCATTCTTTCCTAGAATGATTTGATGAAAGCTTTGGATGGTAAGTCCAAAAAGTCATCCACTATGACGGATGAACAATGGGATGATATAGATGAGACAACGTTGTCCGTAATCCAATTATGTTTGTCTCGTGAGGTGTTACGTGAGGTCAAGAGTGAAAAGTATGCTGCAGCTATATGGGCTAAATTAGAATCTCTCTACATGACCAAAAGCCTTGCAAACAAACTTCGACTCAAGGAACGACTCTTTACACTAAAAATGGCAGAAGGTATTCGTATCCAAACTCACCTTGATGAGTTTAATTTTATTATTGTTGATTTGGAGAACTTAGATGTCAAAATTGATGAAGAGGATAAAGCTGTTTTACTTATTATTATTTCTCTACCACCCTCATATCGACACGTTAAGGAAATAATGTTGTACGAAAATTATGTCACATTATTCTTTAAATCAGACCTACTATCAAAAGACAAATTTGACACTGATATTAAATCGGAACATTCTGGTGAAGGCTTGGTTGTTAGAGGAAGAAGATTTGAAAAAGGTAGTGCAAGTAAAAATAGATATAGATCAAAATTTAAAGATACCAAATCTATGTTTTGTCATTATTGCAAGAAAAAGGGACACGGAATATCTAACTGCTATAAATTAAAAAATAAGCAAGAAAAAGAACTCAAGGGTAAACAACCCGAAAGTCATGCTGAAGCTAGTGTTGCTGAGTCCAGGTCACATGAGGATTTATTATTAACGGCTGATTTCGAACAAAGATCTACGAACGGACGGATTCTTGATTTTGGTTGTACATTTCACATGTCACCAAATAGAGACTGGTTGTACATTTCACATTTCACATGTCTCAGAGTGATTAGTGATTAGTGATTAGTGGGAGAATACATACTTTTAGGGGGAATACAGTCACACACTTTGAGGGGGAAAATACTAGCTATGAAATGGCCCAAAAAGGCTATAGCTTTCCACTTTAAATGCCACGATTTATAAAATATTTGTAGTTTAATTACAAATCCTTTATAGGATTAAAATAATATATTTATATTAGATATTTGAGCCATAAAAAAATTAGTAAAATATAAAGAATTAAAAATGAAAAACGAAATGAGTGTAAACTTTTTTTTTTTAACAAAAATATGATAAAAATCGAAATATAAAGAAAAACATGAAATTTCCGCAAATGTAATGAAAATGATCGAATGAAGGGAGTACGTAAAAATCTTAAAACCAACTATTTGATAGAAAGTATTAATTTACCAAAATTGACCCGAAATGACTTGATAACGGCCAACCCAAAATAGACCACAGACTCAAAATAACCTGATCCGACCAATACACCGATCAACTCCAAAATGACTCGACTCGAATTGACCCGACCTAAACCTGTTGGAAATGATGCCTCTTCATCCACCTAATAATAGAAAATAATATTTTTCTATTTGCTATTCTTTTGTCAGCTTTTTAAGGAGTAACACATGATGTTACTTGGTTTAATGTAGAAAATAGCGTTAAGAAAATGCTATAATCAGCTAGTTGATTTTGATCAGGGTATTATAAATAATGCTCATTGTTAGAGAATTAGATGAATTACACAACAACAAAATATTGTACATTCTTTCTATATTTATTAACATACCATTTTGTAACTAGTGATGCGACCCGTGAAATTCACGGAGCGTCTTAAACTCCTGTATAAGTTGTCATTTTTGAGTCGATGTTGATAGTGTATAGCGAGTGTTGCTAGTGTATGGCGTAGGTAAGAGCTTAGCTTGCGGTAAATGTCTTTCGGTGTTTATTGTTTGTCTTTTAAAAACACTCCACTCCTTTTTAATTAACTACATATTGCATTCATTTTGGTAATATCCGGTTAACTAAATTGCTTATCTAAAATAGACCTGTCAAACACATCGTGTTGTGTTGTGTTCGTGTTCAATCTAACATGTCCCAAAATTGACTTGTTATAGTATTATTCTCTACTCTCAAGGATCTTTATTAGAGACATTTTACCATTACTTCAATCAAATCAAATCACTCTTTAAAACTAAATATTCAGTGTAATCTGAAATTATGTGAAGTTAGTGAACCACATATAAAACACATAAGTAGCGTGAATGAAAGGCTAGATTATGTCCACTACAGCGTTAGCTTGACATTATTATTATACCTTTGACTCCTGTGTTATCCGTTGCTATGTTCTCGTCTAAAAGGGAGACTACATTTCGCTATAATGTTGTAGAATGATGAGAAATTCGTTTCTTCGACACTTGAAATAAAGTCTTCAATGATTTTGTGATTTCGTCAGCGTCGTCCACCAATTTCTTGGACATTTTGTCAGTGATTCTCTACAAACATTGGGTAAAGACCTTTGTTAAAACCGAACAAATATAGAATATTAGATACAAAGCGAGAAAATCAGCAAAGCAAATAAAGCTGGGTAAATCATATACAAACGACCACAATCTTAGTTTGAGGCAACAACTTCCTTGTGTTACACTGATGGTACATAATATAGATGCACGATAACTCAATGATGTCAACTCCGATTGTTACCAAATTTATGAGATCAAAACAGTAATGCGAGTGCGTCATAGATCATCTTTAGGTCATCATGAATACTTTATATTCACAATTGAGACTTGAAATCAATTTAAGACGACCCATGTAGAAAACCCTTGAATTTTAATTTGATATTAACATATATACGGTAACCCACAACCATCTTTCATTCCAACGTGACCGTACAACCTTATATACCTATTTTACCCAAATCGGCACAGTTAGGGCCTATAATCAAAAACAATTGAATACACTTGGCTAAAGGACATTGATCATCACAGCTATGATGAGTACTACTCTTATGAGTCTGACCGTATGTCTTGATTGATAGGAAAACCCCTAAATCGAAATAGATTTTCAGTAGCATACTCTATATTAAGCTGTAGGATAATACGAAGTAGCCAATTGTAGTAATACATAAAACAAAAGGAATATGCAAATTCTCATACAAAGGCATCTCCACACATATAAAGTCCATTGAATCAGTAATCAACTTAAACTACTTTAAACTTTCAATAAAACCATAATCATTACTATCAAATAGTTCTTAATTCAATTTAATAAACAGTAAACAGGGAAACTAATATCACATAAACTCTGGCAAAAAAGAAGAAGAAGAAGAAGAAGAAGAAGAAGAAGAAATTACCTCTGAATCTGAAATAAGCGAAGATTATTCGGTGTCGACATCATTGGCGTACCTGACAGCTATGAAGGGCTAGGAACTGTTTAAAATGCGGCGAGCACAAGCCACTGACAGAGGTCGTTTTGGTATGATGCGGAGTATGACAAAACATTTATTGAACCTGGGTTAAAGATTTGCGCAATCGCAACTCGTCCATTGGAAGATAACCTTAAGTAGTTGATTAATAGATCATGGATTTAGAACTCATACTCCCTATAATTTAATCATTTGTGTAACACCCCGTGTTATTTTAACACAATTTGATAAAAGAATTTAATTCCTTAAATTAGATTCATCCTTTTTCATTATAATAAAAATGCGTCTGAAATTTTTTTCGCCAAATAATGTTAAAATTTCCTAAGTTCAAATATAAAAATTTTTGAAAAATAAAGTATGTTGTATTATATTCAGAATTCAAAAAGAAACATATTTCAAAATTTTATATAAATCAACATTTATACTCTTCTCGGCTTTGAAATTTAAGTCAACGATTTCAAACACACAAATCAAAATCAAGCCACATTATTCTCTTCCACTTTTTGAAAAGCAAACTTAACATCAAAGCTTTTAATTAAAGTATAATCATTTCTATTACTTACATTTAACATTATTTAACAAACTAACTCCTTTTTGTTAAACCCGTATACATAATTGAGGCCTAACTTTTGAGGTCCGAAAAGTGGTCATACGGACTCGGAATTTAACGAAACAAAAGCCTAAACCACCTAATTTTTCGAGACGGATTTAATGGTACAGTTTTCATAACCATTAGACAGACCAAACTAAATTCATTTTTTCTGTTTTCTTTCAAAGGTCTAATTTCATTCCTCAAAACCTCCTATTCTATTTTCGCCGTCTCAGCTTTTAAAATTTTATCGATTTTCTTAACTTTTAAATATTTTCTTCAATAATAAATAAAATATTTTAGTCTTAAAATTTTTAAAATAGAAATATATCGAAAAATCGTCAAACGCGCACACATTAACTTTTATCGCTTTTGACGCCCGACTTTTAAAACTGATTAATTTCGTAAAAGTTTTTAAAACATCTAAGGGACAAAACCTACACCAAATTATAATGTGGACTATTGTGCTTTAATATGATGAGGATGTTTGTTTTTATTTAAATCAAACTTTATTTAATTAAAGTATTTTTTTTTTTAACTTTTTCTTTTACAACTTGTCTTATAACTTTTTCTAAGTGGAAAACACACCTTGTTTCCTCCTAATGATCAGCCAAAATACACCTACATCCTTCCACTATTTTTCCTTCCTTTTCTTCCTAAATGATTAAGCCATTTCCATTATTGTCATAAAGCATTTTGCTTTCTAAATAAAATAAAACTCAACCTAACTTATTACCAACTTTCCATTATATTTCTAAGTGCCAAAATGACATTCATTTCTATCATGAATGCCGTAGGAAATGCCTTCATTGTGCTCTCATTTCTCTTTCTTTCATTTTCCTCCAAAAACAATTAAAATAAAACCTATAGTATTACCTTAATAATTCCTATGTAACTCTAAGTTATATTAGTGGGTTTTAGGAGCTAACTTGTATGGATTATTTGGGTGAAGAACCTGGGTAATATGGGTGAAGAAATTCCGGGTCTAAAATTTATTTTAGATCCCCGACGATTAACATCTAATTTAAGGTGACTAGTTATATCTCATAGTATTCTCTTAGTAAATTAATTTGATTTTTATTATAATTTTATAAGTATGATTTCTATGCTAAAGTATGTTAAACATCATGATTTTATGTTTGTATGCTTATGTGAAGTATAAGTTATGATAATAAATAAATAATGTTTTAAATAGATTATGGTAGTAATATATTCATATGTTAGTTTAAATCATTTTGAGTATTTTAATTTTTATTCATATGATTTTTATGTCGATATTCATCATTATTGCTCACTTTGATTTTGCTTTACTTTATGTTTGTTATTATTTATTGTTTTTATTTACTAATAAGTAATTATAATACTATACATATAACTTAAACATTATAAATCTTTAGGAATAACAAGTTAGAAAATTAAAGTGTTGGAAAATATTATTTATAAATATAAATGAAACTTTTAGTAAATTTCATTTTAGTCTAAATCATTTTAGTATAATTAGAATAATTAAAATATAAAGACTTTAAGCTAAAAACCGATAAAATCGAAAAATGAAAATTTAGGACACTACTAAGGTTCCTCACGGCATTACCATTATTTTTAGGTCAAAAATTACTTTTATCACTTTTTAGTTTATTGTTAATATAATTTAATTATTAGTTAATAAGTTAGATTTAAGAAATTAAAAGAAATAAATCAATTTTGACATATATAATAAATCACATGACATAACCATCTTAAAGTTGACTAAATTTGACCAAAATGAAAATATCACTAAGTCACTAAAGTTAAATAGTAATTAGAATTGAATTTTTGTATAAATCGTTTTAGATATAAATGAGTTACGATAAACCGATAAAAATGAGTATCCGTTATAAAATTAAATTAAATCGTGTACTACTGCCTTTGCTTTTGGACTATTGAACTTGGACATACGGACTAAAAAGAACCAACCACGACATTACTATTTTAAAATAAAAATCGCTAAATTTACTAAATAGATGACTAAATTTAACTAAGTTTCAATTTTAAAATAAATACTATTATCACTAAATACAAAACGAACTTAACGACTTTAAAACTAGAAGTTTTCACTTAGTAAATAAAAATGGTTTAGTTTTATACCTAAAATATCTTAAGTATGGAAATACGTATAAAATACGATGAAAAGTGAATGGTGAGAAGTGAATAGTGAAAAATTTTACTAAGTATAGGAAAATTTAAAATGAATAAGTAAATGACTTAAAGTGTTTTGAAAAACACTTAAATAAAATTGGACATATTAATAAATACTTGATATAGAAATTTAAAAACATTAATAGTTAACCACACTTTAAATAATAAACGAATGTGTTATGTGACTATATGAAACCTACAATTCAAATAAAGCGTTTGTGATGAAATTAGGAGAGTCTAGTAACATGTGATATATAAATATCAAATAAATAATGAATATTGAGTAAGTTAAATAAAAGGTCAAGCTTGGGCCTCAGTTATGAAAACGTCAATCGTGAGTGAAGTGGGGTGAAGATAGTCTTGTAGCGGATACCACTATCTCGGCCTTACGGCGTTGGCTATGTCGAATAGTGTGGTTTTGCCGGCAGCTTTATTGCTTAGCATGCTGCCCATGCCTTACGCCTTAAGTCGTATTGCCTAAGCCGTACAAGATAATGAAAAATTCAACTCTTAGTGGGTCAGGCTTTAGGAAATAGTCGTTTTATCCTGAGTTAAGGTGCTCTATGAATAGCATAGCCTACTCTTAAATTGGATATTAGTGTATGCATACTAGACTAGGGTTTTATTCCCCTATTTCGCTAAAGTTACCAGGGCACCGTGACCTTGTGGATTCAGGTCGATTATAGCGGTTCAAGTCTCCTTGCCGTGTTTCGTTCTTAGTGGGCGCGACACTTGCATTCGTTCTTATCCTGCGTAAAGATCACTTGACGAGATTGTATCTGAAGTTCGAATCATTTCGAACACTAGAGGATGAGATGCAAGTATTCTAGTATTCGGCGTGGTTTACGAGTCGAGTAAGTCGCTGCACTATGGTAGTGAGATGCAAACGACTAGAGTACAAAGGCCTACTCAGTGGTCAGGCTCGTAAGCAGTATATGTTGTTTGATTAAATGAAAGTGGGTCAAAACCTTTTTGAAAACTAAAGATCACAACTTTCTGAAGTGAATCGAGTCTGCATGACGAGTATGTTACAATATGTATGTTTGTATGCGATCTGATATCGCTTTGTAATCTTGTTGTTATGTCGTGACACTATTGCTATGTTATTATCTGTTAATTGCCTTCATAACTGAATATCATGTTTATATGATTTATCGCTTTTAACCGCATGCTTATTATGACTTATATGCCCTTATATGCTATATGTAATAAGCATGTTTACATTTTTATCATAATGTTATAATTATAAAGCGATAGTAATAAACCAAAGTAATTGAAATCGAGGGTAAGTATGAGCATAGCTAGTCACTGTCCGCTCAGCGGGCATCCCCCCATCAGTTTATTGTGCAGGATAACCGTGGACTAGGAGCTGGATTTTGGAAGGGGCCACGAGACGTGTTTATGTTTTCCTTATTATTTCTTTTCGAGAGATATGTAATATATACAATAATACTCTTTTAAATGTCCGTACTTAGAGTTGTTTTATTCAACTCTTGAACGATGTTATAACATTTGGGTTTTTATGTATAATTAATGATGCTGGTTTAAGACTTAATTAATTTCCGCCTTAGTAATTAAAGTCGACTAAAAACCAGGTTGTTACAATTTGTCATCGTTAATTTTTTTTACCAAGGAAAAAATGAGATGAATTGCCCTACACGATCAAAATATAAATAATATTATTGAACAACCCTAAGATCTTACCATGTTCTTTTCTTCTAGTTCAACCGTCTCTTGACCATTTCGATTACGATGTATTTTTACAGGCTTATTATGTTGTACCCATCATAGGCATATAGTGGACTATGAGCTATCGGAAATTAAAATAGAAATCAAAATATTAGACATTGATCCCTAACATACATCTTATATCAAGTCCCAACCTATGCACAAGTTAAGTCCGTTGCGCATGATTGCATTGCTTGAGCAACATAGAATATACGTTGGACCGACAAAAATAAAGGTGAAATTACTACGACACTAAGCGAACAAATTAAAGCATTGTAAAGTGTAAACACATGGTACACCTTTTTTCCAGTTCCTTTAATTGATTGCATTCTATTTAACACTAAGCATTTAGCAGACAACAACATCAAACTTTTACAAAGGAAACTTTACATTGGAAATCAAGGATCTTGAATATTACAACCACAATTCAACAAATTTCTCAATTTTTGTGTCGCATTTTGCAGATTTTGCACATCATAGCTCATAATTGTAGTAGTTCACTGAAAAATTTGAAAAAAACTCACAAAGTTGATCAACAATTTCATAAACATCCCACATCTAAGAAAATCACACATATTAACATGTGATACTAAAAAGACAAAGTGAAAAACGACATTCTTTATGACTCTATTGCATGTTCTACAATTTTTTAACTAAGGCGTAAAAAAAAAAAAAAAAACCAATTTCTCAAATCCTTCAAAATAATCAATACTCAGATGAAAAATTCCAACAAAAAAAACCAGAAAATTAAAAAAAAAAAATTACCACATGATTTATCTCATTTTAAAAGAAAAGTATTTTCTTTGAGCAATCTCAATAACCCTAAAAGATCACCAGATTAATCGAACCCATGAAATGTTGTAGGTTTCGAAGATCTTGAATTTTGTTGATTAGATGAAGGCGACATTGTTGCTGAATTATTGATGTTACTTATTAACATCTCAGTAAAAAAAAAAAAAAGCTTAATTTGTTGTTGAATTGATAATGAAACCGTCAATTGAACTGGAAGAGGGAAATTTATTGCAAAAAATTTGAGTGAAGGATAAGGGAGAGCAAAATAATTGATTGCAAAACCTTTTGATTTCTCAAAGAATTCAGCGCATGCAATGCAGAAGATGAATGAGCGAGGTGAGGAGGAAATGCTTAATTAAGTTTTGACGGGGCCTACATTTATGACGTGGCACAAGGAAAAGCAATTTGGTGTGTACTTTTTCAAGTTTTTCAAAGCACATTTGTGGAGATTTTGTTTTAAATATATATATAGATTAGATATATAGATATAGATATAGATATATAGATATAGATATATAGATTGTGGAATTTCTATTGCATCTTTCGCCAATATAATTTTAATATCTTTATTAATTTCTCTTAATCTTTAGTTGAATCTATTGCTTCCGCGTCCTCTACCCCTACAAATTGGCCTCAGAGCTGTTATATATTCAGCTAGGATTTTTATAATGTCGACAAAATTTGACATAGAGAAGTTTAATGGTAAAATTAGTTTTGCTATCTGGCGAGTTCAAATGCAAGCCATTCTTTCCTAGAATGGTTTGATGAAAGCTTTGGATGGTAAGTTCAAAAAGTTATCCACTATGACGGATGAACAATGAGATGATATGGATGAGACAGCGTTGTCCGTAATCCAGTTATGTTTATCTCGTGAGGTGTTACATGAGGTTAAGAGTGAATAGTCCGCTGCAGCTATATGGGCTAAATTAGAATCTCTCTATATGACTAAAAATGACAGAAGGTATTCCTATCCAAACTCACCTTGATGAGTTTAATTTTATTATTGTTGATTTGGAGAACTTAGATGTCAAAATTGGTGAAGAGGATAAAGCTGTTTTACTTATTATTTCTCTACCACCCTCTTATCGATACGTTAAAGAAATAATGTTGTACGGAAATTATGTAAACATTATTCTTTAAAGATGTCAAAGTCACACCTACTATCAAAAGAAAAATTTGACACTGTTATTAAATCGAAACATTCGGGTGAAGGCTTGGTTGTTAGAGGAAGAAGATTTGAAAAAGGTAGTACAAGTAAAAATAGATATAGATCAAAATTTAAAGATACCAAATCTAAGTTTTGTCGTTATTGCAAGAAAAAGGGACACGAAATATTTGACTGCTATAAATTAAAAAATAAGCAAGAAAAAGAACTCAAGAGTAAACAACCCGAAAGTCATGCTGAAGCTACTGTTGATGAGTCCGGGTCAGATGGGGATTTATTATTAGCGGCTGACTTCGAACAAAGATCTACGAACGAACGGATTCTTGATTCTGGTTGTACATTTCACATGTCACAAAATAGAGTCTAGTTTACCACTTAGGAACCAGTTGATGGTGATCTTGTTTTGATGGGCAATGACACTCAATTCAAGGTTGTTGATAAAGGTACGATCAAAGTTAAGATAAATGATGGTGTTACTAGAACTTTGATCGGTGTTAGGCACGTTCCTGATTTTAAAAGGAATCTCGTTTCTTTTAGGCATACTTGAATCACTTGGGTGTAAGTATTAAGCGGAAGGTGGAATTTTAAAAGTGTCAAAAGGTTCTCTTGTTTTATTAAAGGCAAATCAATCTGGTAGTTTGTATGTGTTGGAGGGATCTACTGTCATAGGATATGTTAATGTTACCTCATCTAGCAATGACAATACACAATTATGACATTTGAGATTACGCTATATGAGTGAGTAAAGGAATGCATGTCCTTAACAAAAGAGGTTTCCTTGACAATCATTGTACTAGTAAGGTTGATTTCTGCGAAGATTGTATTTTTGGAAAATAGAAAAAAGTTAGTTTTTCTAAAGACGTTCATCAAACCAAAGATACATTAGATTATATTCATTCGGACCTTTGGGGTCCTTCACCAATTCCTTCGAAAGGAGGATGTCATTATATGTCGACCATTATTGATGATTTTTCAAGAAAACTTTGGATTTATTTTCTCAATTATAAGAGTGAGGTATTTTCAACTTTCAAAGATTAGAAAACCTTAATTGATAACCAAACCGGTAAAAAGATTAAAAGGTTGAGAACAGATAATATATGGTCTTGAGTTTTGTTTAACTGAGTTTAATAATTTTTACATGAAATAAGGTATTGCCAGACATCATACCATTCGAGGCACTCCACAACAAAATAAAGTTACAGAACTATGAACAGAACTATTTTGGATAGAGTTCGTGGTATGCTCTCTCATTATGGTTTGGGAAAAGGATTTTGGGTTGAAGCGACAAACACTTCATGTTATCTGATTAATCGTTCCCCAAACATATCACTTGATGGTAATATTCTAGAAGAAGTTTGGTCAAGTAATCCTTTCAACTATTCTAATCTTAGAATATTTGGTTGTCCTACTTATTCGCACGTCGACGAGGGAAAATTAGAACCTCGTGCTAAAAAGTGCATTTTCTTAGGTTATGATTCAGAGATTAAAGGTTATCATTTTATGACCCTGAGTCTCGTAAATCCTTTAATAGTAGGAACTTAACATTCAATGAAAATGAAATGTTATCTTCTGGAAACGAGAGTGGTGTTATTCCTACCATTATAAATCATAAGAAAATTACTGAGAAGGTGGAGTTTATGGTCTCATCTTCAAAATCTGAGGAAGATGTACCAACTTCTTCCACTCAGCCTACTTCTGATGATGAAATTGTCACAACTATACACAAGAGTCCACAACAACGTCTACCACAAAGACGGGGTTTACCACAACCCTGGTCTATGGCTCAAAATCTTCTAGATCAAAGACCAAGAAAACAAAATCAAAGATACATTGACCAAAGTGCTAATATTGCATATGGTTTGGTTGCTGTACAAGAAATTGACGACTCTATTGAGCCTAAAAATTATAGTGAGGCTATTTCTCGTGCGGATACATCAAATTGGATTGCAGCCATGTAAGAAGGTTGATATTCTTCATAAAAGTAAAACTTGGGATCTTGTCAAGTTACCTAACGGTAAGCGAGCTATTAGTTGCAAATTGCTCTTTAAGAGATAAGAATGCATCCCAAATGTTGAGAATGCAAGGTATAAAGCACGATTACAAATTTTACAATAAGGCTGCCTCATTCTATGAGACAACCTAATAATGCCATGTCATGCAAAGAATATTACCCTTAATTTTATAAAACCCCAGTTAAAATTGAAATAATTCCTAGTAAAATAGACCTTGAAACTCTAAACCATATACGATTTCTCACTATACTATTCATACTTTCTTCTTACATGTCCGATAATCATTCTTAAAATTCCTAATGTTAATTCACGCCCGGCCATCTTTTTCCTTCATTTCTCCATCTTTTTCCTTCATTTCGCCATTTCATATTTAATTATCAAAAGTAACCTTGTTTTCTGCAAATTAATCAAATGTAACCATAACATATTGCAAATGTAACAATTAATTATACTTTTGAAAACCTCTTATGATGAATAAGGTTACTTTTCAGTAATAGTTCGGTTACATTTATAAGAGTAAGAAGAGGATGATCATCGTAATGGTAGACTAATGGTAAAATAAAATAAAAGATTTGCAAGTGGGTGGTAGTATAATACTCCGTAAATAGGTAGAGAAGGAAACTTGAGTTTCTTGAGGATATCGTTGAATGTAAGGTGATGTTGAACTGACTAATCGGTCGAAGTAATAGGGATGATGTCGATGTAGGTGATGATAATTTGGGTGAAAGATGATTGTTGTATGTAGAGGGAGGTGATTTATATAACGATCGAACATTGGTAGTAGAAAACGAATTGAAGGCCGAAATTGAAATATTTGACGGAGGAAAATTTCTGGTTGATTGAGGAGTGAAAAAAAAATAGGAAGATGGGTTAACATCACTGATTGACCAAGGGACAGTAAAAAGAAAAGAAGTCGAGGAGGTAGCTATTATAATGATGTGGCAAATGTCTTATACGGTGAGACAACCTTACCATGGAATTATTCAAGCACGATATGTTGTTAGAGGCTTTGATCAGCAAGAAGATATTGATTTAATGAAGTTTTTTCTCCTATTGTTCGCCATACCTCGATTCGTGTGTTACTTGCTCTAGTTGCTTTACATGATTTGAAGTTGGAGCAATTAGATGTAAAAACTGCTTTTCTACATGGTAATCTCGAAAAAAGAATTTATATTCATCAACATGAGGGATTCATAGTTCCTTTCAAAGAAAATTATGTATATCGTCTGATAAGTCTCTTTATGGGTTGAAGCAGTCTCCACGACTATGGTACAAAAGGTTTGATTCTTTTATGATGACACAAGGCTACTTTAGAAGTAATTATGATAATTGTGTTATTTTCAGAAGACTTCAAATAGTTCATTCATATATTTATTACTTTATGTTGATGATATATTGATTACTGCCCAAGATACATCTTTTGTCAACAAGTTAAAAGCGCAATTGAGCAGTGAATTTGATATGAAGGACTTAGGCCTTGCTAAGAAAATTCTTGGAATGAAAATAAGTAGGGAACGTCAAGCGGGGAAACTATTTTTATCCCAGAAGAATTTTGTTCTAAAGATGCTTGACATGTTTAACTTGAAAGACTGTAAATCTGTTAATACTCCTATTGTTGCTAATTTCAAATTATCATTTGAATAGTGTCCTCAAATGAATGAAGACAAAAGCGCATGAAACATGTTCCTTATTCGAATGGAGTTGGAAGTTTAATGTAGGCTATGGTGTGTACTCGGCCTGATTTGGCTTATGCAGTTAGTGTTGTTAGTCGATTCATGCATAATCCGGGCAAACAACTTGGGAAGCTGTAAAATGGATTTTACGATACCTTAAGGGTTCTTGTGATATTGGTTTAATGTTTGATAAACAAAGGTCTAACCATGGTGGTGTTGTTGGTTATGTAGATGCTGATTATGGTGGTAATTTAGATCGGAGAAGATCACTTTCATCTTATTTTTACACTTACTGGTTTTGCTTTCAGTTGGTATTCTTCACTTCAAGCCATTGCGGCTTTGTCAACCACGGAAGCAGAGTATATTGCTGCCACTGAAGGTGAAAGAAGCTATTTGGCTCCGAGGTTTGGTATGTGAGCTTGGCTTCCAACAAGATATTCTTGTCCTATTTTGCGATAGTCAAAGTGTTGTTCACTTGACCTAGACTAGCAAACATCATTCAAAAAACCAAGCACATCGATATTAAGCACCACTTTATAAAAGATATTGTTGCCGCAGGAGATCTAGTTGTCGAGAAGATTCATACAACTGATAATAATCATGCTTATATGCTGACCAAACTACTTTCACTAGCAAAGTTTGATCATTGTCTTAATTTAGCTAGATTGACACGGTGAATGGCGAGTCAAGGTGGAGATTTGTTGGAAATAATGCCTCCCTATCCACCTAATAATAGAAAATAATATTTTTCTATTTGATTTCTTTTGTCAGCTTTTTAAGGAGTAACAAATGATGTTACTTAGTTCAAGGTAGAAAATAGTGTTAAGCAAATGCTATAATTAGCTAGTTGATTTTCATGTGGGTATTATAAATATTGCTCAATGTTAGAGAATTAGATGAATTACACTACAACAAAATATTGTACACTCTCTCTATATTTATTAACATTCCATTTTATAATTGTGGAATTTCTATTGCATCTTTCACCAATATAATTTTACTATCTTTATTAATTTCTCTTAATCTTTAGTTGAATCTATTGCTTCCGCGCACTCTGACTCCTACAAAACCCGACCCGAATGACCTAGGAATGAATTTTTTTGATTACCAAACTTGTGTCTAGATAGGATTATTGGTACTTAACTAGAGAAATATATTAGCTCCTTTGTAGTTTGTAATCCAGATCAGGTACTAGAAACAGTTAAATTGAAATGTGGGTGGAAGTAGGGAATTGTGAGTACAATAACCTATATACTTCGTATTTATGTACGAAGTATACATTAATGAATCCATAGAACTTTTACATATAAAATGCACGTACATCCAAAATATACAAAACTTTTAACATAACAATTACTAATAACAGCCATTCTAAATACTGAAAATGTTCGTCTTAAAGCTCAAATTGGTATCCTGATCGAGTTACGGAGTATTACTGATCTTGTTAATCAAGCGTAGCAATTTTTCTGATCCACTTGTTCATGCTCACTAATTGCTCAGATGAATCGACGTCGATCAAGCACAATCTTTCAAGATGATTCAACATAGTATGACCTTGGTCATCAGAGTGGCCTTGGCTTCCTCTACGCGTAGCAATGAGCTTGTGTGCACGCCAAGTTTCGATGATACTTGGCTTATAAAGCTGTGCATCATTGTCCAATATTTGAGCAGCGACCACGAAGCAGCTACGGGTAGTAGGGTCTTCCAAACAAGTGTATCCAAACTTGAGCTGCTCTAGTATCTTGTCTTCTTCGTTGTTGATGGACTTGATCCTCCCCATGAGCTCGTTGAGACGGTTCCTCCACTCGTGGATGTCATTGATCTCGCGCATTGAGTTCGCTATCACTCTGATTGCCAAGGGCATTCGCGCACACTCACTTGCTATTTGAGTTGCAATTTTCTTGATCTCCTCCTCTTCATTTGACATCAGAGTTGGGTTCAGAGGAAACCCTGCTTCGCGCATGAACAACTTCTCCGCTTCCTCCCTTCCGAGGTGATCAACTTTTATAATCTTGTCGCATTTCATTCTGTTGCAAACGTCCAACGAAGGTGCGGTGAAAACCAAAACACAATCGCGCTTTGACATTCCTAGTACTTCATATGTGCGGAATTCCTGCTTCAAGTTAGACAAGAATAGAATTACCCCGCCCAAGGCCGCCATGTTTTTAAACCTCTCTTCCAACATACTTGCCCTCCTAACACAATCTTTGTCATGCTCAATATCAAACCACATTCCCTTCGACACTTGCTCCTGTAAGACAATTTTCAAAAAAATAAAATGAAATTAAAGCTTTTAGTTGAGTTGGTTTCTGACAATATATATATAACTTGCCTGTAACGTGTAGTCGTTGCCAGGGATTACAGGTGCTTCAGCCCAAAACACGGCTTTAAAATTGGGGTAATCTTCCAACACCTTGTTGTAAGTATGCTTCATGAGGCTCTTCTTACCAGCTCCGGGACATCCATAAATACCAATAATATATATATCAGAGGTAGTTATCGCATCAAGCACAAAATGCACTCTCTCTCGAGCAGAGTCGCCCATTAGGTTCAAGTCTCGAACTGGCAGCTTGTTACCCCGTGTTCGAACCATGTTATATGTCAAGCCACTTCCTTGCAGTTCACTACCCTTAATCAACAAATTCTCGGCTTCTTTGAGATATCGCTCAACTGAAGTCACACACCATAAATAACGAGTTAGACGGTTTTCTTCATCACTATTGTCCAACATCTGAGTACCTTCCTTGATAACATCATTTGCGTCGTGTAGGTATGACACGACGACTTCCCTTATACGCTTGTTGTGTTCGTTCTGCTCCTGTGCTCTTGCTTGGTTTTTGATATCAGTCGTCAATGTACTCAAATCCCCCAACAGTTTTCTCAGCTCTTGACGTCGATTGTTCATATGATAGTATGGTTGAAACCACTCATACACTGGTGTCACAATCTCCAGCACTTGCGTCACCTGGTCCATCATCTGTTTCATTTCCACATTTTATTAGATGCCTATTTCATACAGTTGTGACTGTCACTTAAAAGTTGAATTATTTTGAAGTTAACTGCACGTGAATGGTATTTTGGGTAACTCATATCAAATCTGAAGAAAATATGAAAGAAGTTAACTTAATTTTAATATATATTTTTTGAAAACGAATAATACAATATCACACATGATTATTGTCATCTATATATATTATCAAACCTTCAAAAGTGTCGAACAGCTGGCGGACCTTGCATAAAAATAAGGGTGGACAAGTTTTGAATACTTGACCTCCCATACAGGAATTGATCTAAATACCACCAAGCCACTGCAATTTTATATATCATTTATCAACAAATTTCTATAAGTTTAGGGGGGCTAAGCCCAAATCCATTATAGTGAAAATCCGCCACTCACAAAAGAATTATAGGTTTGCTTATGTTGGTTTTGGATAAATACGAGTCGGGTGTATTTCGATCTTGAAAATACGAATTTGTATGGGTCGGGTTATATGAGTTTAATGTAAGGTTAGGGTCAAAATAGTGAAATACTTGTCAAATTATCGTCTTTTTAATGATATTTATTTTTCTTATTTATGATATTAGAAGGCTATTGATTTTTCATATATAGAATTTACTAAAGTTGTATATATTTTTTTTATCATTATTATTTACAACCCTACCTTTGTTTTACCCAAAAAAATTTAAAAAGAAAAGGAAAAACCAGCGACCACTAGTCGGCCTGCCTGCCTACCGCCGGCCCACCACCAGCCACCTTACCCACTCAGACCGGCCCCACCTTCAAACACCAACAACCACCAACAAACGGTAAACCCTCAACACTAAGATTTCATTCTAGAATTTGCCAATTTTTTTTTTTTAATTTCAGTTGTTTGCATTTTAGACAAATTTAGTTTTTTTTTCCTCTATATATTTTATATGCGTAAAATCTGTATCTGTAACTTCTCATTTTCAGTGTATGATGGAGTTAGGGGTGTTCAAAAATTGGTCCGGACCAGCCGGGACCAGGCCGGACCGAAAGGTCGGTCTGGCCTGACCGGATACTAATAGGTCCTGGTCTTGGTCCTCAAAAATTTTGACAACCGGTCTTAGGTCCGGTCGGTCGGTCCTAAATAGAAAAAACCCTCTAAAACCCCTTTATTATGTGGTCCGGTCAGGCCCAAACCCTGACCTAAGGGGTTTAGGTCCGTCCGTCCGGTCTCCTTCTAACCGGTCCGGTCTCCGGGTTTGAAATTTTTGGGCATCCGGTCCCCGGTCCTAATAGGTCCGGTCCGGTCCGGTCCGGGTTTGGACCGGTGAACACCCCTAGATGGAGTAATATAGGTAAACGGTAATCCCTCAACACTAAGGGCTTGCTTGGGATGAGGTTAATCATTACAGGAGTACAGGAGTAATGGAATAAAAATGTGAAAAAATTCAAGGAGATTGATGGTTAATAATGGATGTAAGTGGTGGAAATAAGAGGTTGAGGAGGAATAATTATTATCGTAGGAGGGTTATGCATTACTTAAGGGGAAATGTAGGTAATTATTTTACTCTTTATAGAGTAAATTTTGTACTATTTATCTCCATTTCTACTCGCTACCATTATCTCCCTTCAGTTTTTAGTTTATTTAGTTTTATTACTTTTGTTATAATTACTGTCATCGTCCCAAGCGATCCCTAAAGGCTAAAGTTGCTTCACGATGTATGGATAGCCCTACTATATATTTAGGGCAGTTTAGCTTATTTGAAGTATATTTCACGATAAATTACCCTACAATTGGAGTAACCTTACATTTTACACTCAATTTTAAGTACACAGACACCGCCTACCATTTAGGTTAGAATTCAGGATTGCGTGGATCCATGATATTACTCCCTCCATTTAAATTTAAGGAAAATTTAACAAGAATAATCCAACCTATTACTCGTCTTCCAAAAATAAACCATCCTTTATTTAATCCCACAATAAATCCAACTATAACATTTTTTCTCTATAAATAGACCAAATTACTTACAACTTGCTAAACAGGTCAACTTTTCTTTTTCTTTTAATTTTTACTAATTTCTCTTATATTTCACCCTTTTTCTTCAATTTCTCACCATTAAAACCACCACTGTCCCATCTCCTGCACATCTCCTCCCTCCCAACCACCGTCTCTCTCTCAACCCGCCACCACTCTATCTGCAAACATCATCTTCTTCATTATCCTTGTTTAATACTCCTCACTCCCTCCTATACTTTTTCTAGTTTCCTTTTCTAACTCCATCCTCCATTAATCAACAACATAAACATATAATAGCAACTTTTCATAACAACAACAACAGCCACCTCAATTACAAGCTCACCCTCACTACTTAACAATGGCGGCCACCACTAAGGATCGGATAGAAAATGGTGGCTCACTAGTACAATCGAAAACTAAGGATCGGAGCAAGTGGTCCGATGGAGTTGTGACCGGAAACTGGAGGTGAAGATCCGGCAGTGAGACGGTTATGGAAACAGAGGAGAGAGGCGGTTTGAGTTTCGGTGTCGTTGGAGCCGATTTCGGGGGTGATAGGAGTTGGGCTTAACAATGAGCCCGTGAGAGCATGCAATGAGGGCGGTTTAGGTGGTCGGAGGTAGCTGAGCTCATTGTTATTCTGAGTTGGCAGCTATGGTGGAGGAAGGTGGAGTTGGTGGCTCTTTCATTTTTAGAATAAAAGGAGATGGTGGTAACCTGCTTTAGCAGGTTATCAACAGGTAAAAATTGCTATGGGTTTATTTATGGAAGGAGGTGGTCATACTTTGGTTTATTATGGGATTAATTATAGGTCGGTTTATTTTTGGAAGACTGCGTATATGATGGATTATTGTTGTTAAATTTTCCTAAATTTAAAGGCATACTTCACTTTTTCAAATTTGTCGAGACGCGTTTTGTAACGATAATATCTATAGTTCTAAATTGTATAAAAATATAAAAATTTGATATCAATGTTGTACTTATCAAGACGAATAAAACGAGACCCCACATGACTATATTTTTATTTATAGATTACAAGTTATATCGAATATTATTTACCTACATGAATAGTGTCAAAAGGGAAAGAGATGTCATTGGATATGAATGGAGGAGTACTGATATATTAGTATTACAACTAACCCTAAAATGAGATTTTTTTTTTTTTTTTGAACTCCTAAAATGAGAATTTTAATTACTAACACCGACAATTTTCATGTATCAAATTTAGGTACTCCGTAAATTATCGTTAATCACGTATCTGACAGATACAAAGTATTAAAATGATGATTAGTTCTTGTGTAAGACCGGACTTACGTTAACTTAATGTAAGTCATACATGAAAATTTATTTAAAAAATAAATAAATAAAATAAAATAAAATAACCACCCTCATGTGAGAATGTCTCACAATAAATTTATTGTGAGACATGTCTCACATGAGAATTAGTGTAAAATGATTAAAAAAATATTAGTTTTAAAAATAGGAATTCTATATATGGAGTACTTTCATTTTAATTATCCTCTCATTTGCTCATTTGAGCGTTATACACTCGAACACACCCCCTTCAAACTCTGACCTCTTGTGACAATTGACAAGGGCCCGATACAGTGACACTATATCAAGAACCGACTCAACCAAAACATTAAACTGATAGTTAAAGGCCTGAAATTAATTTTAATACTCGAACAACAAATACAATGATGTTTTTAATTATGGTTATTGGCCAAATTAACTATATGTTAATGAATTATGGGTGTTGATCAACTGTACCCGGCTTTTTCTCAGTTGTATCTTTTTTTGTCATTTGTTTTCCATCCCCTACCCTTGGCTGTAACTTTTTTTCTCTCTTTTCCTTCAACCCAAAAAAACCCTAAAACAATATTAAATCAACCAATTTATTCTTCAATTAATTCAATTATTCATACGATTAATTCAATTCTTAATATATGGATCCTTGTGACGATATATTTCAAGTAATTTACTTTTTTTTCCATTAATTTTATTTGTTCTCATTAATTTGGTTTTTTTGTATTTTTTTTTTTGTTTTGTTTTTTTTTTTTTTTTTTTTTTATGGATTATATATGTGGTGGCAGAGGGGTCGGCGGATTGGTGGTGGGGGTGGCTGTGGCGGCGGCGGCGGCCATGGTGGGTGAGGGCTTGGCGGCAGGCGGTGGTTAGTTGTTTTTTTTTTTTTTACAATGAATTAGGGTTTATGGTGGTTTATGGTGGTTGATGGTGGGGAAGAGGTCAGAGGGTGGCGGCTGTGGTGGGGGTGGCTGCGGCGGCGGCGGCCATGGTGGGTGTGGGCTTGGCGGCAGGCAGTGGTGTTGGGTGTTTTTTTTAATTAGGGTTTATGGTGGTTGATGGTAGGGAAGAGGTCGGCGGGCGGCGGTTGTGGGGGGGCTGGCGGCGGCGGCGGACGTGGTGGGTGTTGCCTTGGCGGCAGGCGGTGGTGGCAGGTGGTGGTCGCACTAGTTGTTGCTGTTTTATTTATTTTTAATAATAATAATAATAATAATAATAATAATAATAATAATAATAATAATAATAATAATTAAAAAAAAGAAAGGAAAAAGGTGGAAGGTTGGGTGGTGGCTGGGTGGACGGTGGCGGCAGGCCGGTGGTGGCTGGCTGATTCACGTTTTTCTTTTTTTTTTTCTTTTTCTAAATTCAGTTTGAAAGTTTTTTATTATTATTATTATTACTATTGTTATTATTTTTTTTTTTTATTTTAGTTTAGTTTTAAAATTTTTATATAGTTATTATTTTAGTTATTAAAATTTTTATATTACTATTATTATTTATTTTCTTTTTTGTTGTAATTTGTTTTTATATTTATTATTAATATTATTAGTATTTGCTTTCTTATTTCTTTTAATTTTTTGTATTTTCACAGGAAGATGACAATCTAGAAAAATTTCCAGAACAGCTCATTGACACTACTCCGTATTTCAGTAATTTGGTTTTTGACAGTTACGAAACGATGATGAAAGAGATTCGAAATATTGGTATTAGAAATAACATATATTTGAATCTACGAAACTTTTATAATGATCGCGGATGTGGGGCACAAAGATTTGTATGTGACAGATCTGGAAAATACACTTATACCCCCAAATCGAAAACCAAACGTGGCTCAACGATTACGGGGACAAAAAATGTGGTTGTCCTTTTGTAATGAAAGGTGTTGGGCAGGATGATGGTACATGGACTATGCAAGTTTTTAATGGCTTTCACAATCATTTGCTTGTGCCCAGGACTCTACCTGTAAATAAAGAAACAAAAAAACTGATTTTGAGCATGACTGCGAGTGGCATTCCTGTTGCTAATATACTAATTGAGTTGAAATCGAGGAATATTGACGTAACTGCCAGACAAGTTTACAACATTCGTAATCGCGAGAAAAGTAGGTTAAGAGAGAAGAGGACATCATCTGAACAATTGTTAAGCCTAGCTCGTTCTAAAGGTTATCGCGTGTTCTATCGAACAACTGAGGCTAAGCAAAAGGGTGTCCGTGAGCTTCGAGATGTCATACTTGTTCATCCTGATTCAATTCGCTTATTGAAGTTTTATTATCATGTCTTCATTTGTGATTCTACCTACAACACTAACAAGTATAAGATGCCATTGTTTCAAATAATTGGTGTTACACCGGTTGGTAGAAACTTTTCTGTGTTGTTTGCTTTTTTAGAAAATGAAAAGGCAGAGGCATATGATTGGGCGATGAAGTGTTTCCATGAAATTTTAAACTCGGATGAACATGTTTTTATTACGGACCGAGAGTTACCGTTGATAAAGGCAATTGAAAATCATTTTCCAAAATCGTCGCATTTACTTTGTAGGCGACATATAGAAAAAGATGTTGAGGCTTGAGTTATTCAAAAAACAAAGAAAAAATACGTTGGTGTTGGATTTGCTAAAGTCAAATGGACAAATCTAGTTAGAAGTACAACGGAAGCTGAATACATGGAAAATTACTTCGATGCGTTTGATGCATATAAATCAGTTCTGGACTTGGAAAAATATTGTACGGATACATAGCTCAATCCGTATAAGAAGAAGTTTGTGTCAGCTTGGACGGACAAAGTAATGCACTTCGGCAACACTACGACAAAAAGGTAAAATTCTATTTGTCATATGTTACTCATTAGTTAATGCTATTAACAAATGTAAATTGAGAATTTACTTGAAAAACATTATTAATTTGATAGGGTTGAGGGGGCACATGCGTCATTGAAGAGGCTCCTAAAAATTTCCGTGGCTGGTTTGGACACGGTTTTCGAAACAATTCATGCTGGAGTTGGTCTTCAAGTTAGAGAAATATTGCGAGAGTTAAGACGCTCACATACGGTAGCTTTTCATGTTAGCGCGGCGTTGACTGTATTTCAAAAGTTAACATGCAATGTGACCCACTTTGCGATAAGGACTTTAGATCGCAAATTCTGCAAGGTTGATGGTGGTACCGAATGTCATGGATGTGCTATCAAAACTACTCATGGTCTACCTTGCGTACATGACATACGTGGTCTTGTAAATAAAGGTAACTGTAATCTACTTGATTTTGTAACTATTTACTTTAAATTTGTTATTTTAAACAGCAATTCATCCCAATGTTTTTATTATGCAGATTCATGGATCCAGTTGACGAATATTCACCCATTTTGGAAGTGTTTAAATGTCGATACAAATCCTAAAAATAAGTTTGACTGTACGGGCTCACTCCAGACCGAGCAAGAACGCTTTCGTCAACTAGTTGACTTGGTGTTGAATAGCGATGTTGAAACAATGAGAAAAATTTCAAACGTCGTGGAAAACATTGTCAATCGTTACAATGTTGTTGACCCTCCGGTCAAGAAGACTAAAGGACGACCGAAGTTAACAAGAAACCGTTCATACTGGGAACATGTTGCGAAGAATGTTCCGTCTACCAATCAAATGCGAAAACAAAAACAAGAGGTGGCGGTAGCGAAGGTAAGCTTTACACGTGCATTATATTTTGTTGAACATAAGTACTTTCCACGTAGTACGTTATGGTATTTAACGCATTGATTGCGTAAGAAAAGAAACATGTACACAAGGCTAGCTCCACTTGTAGCCAATAAATCGAAAAGAAAATTGTCAAACAACCTGTTAAGGTGAGTAATATAATTATTTTAGTTGTTCATTCATATTTCATTTACACATGCATTATTATTATTAGCATTATTATTATTATTATTATTATTATTATTATTATTATTATTATTTTTATTTTTATTTATTTTTTTTTTTTTTTAACATTTGTAGAGAAAGAAAAATGTTGAAGAGGAATCATCATCCATAATCGAAGAACTAAGTGCCAACATCAAAAAGAAAAAAATCTCATCGTCTAATAAGGTTAGTGTGCACTTATTGTAGTTATTGACACGATTATTCGTATTTCATTTACATTAATTTCTGTTTTCACAATTGCAGAGAAAGAAAATTACTATAGATGAGTTCTTAAGTACCAAAAAAACAACTAGCTTCGCCTGTTCCGGTAAGTTTCATCATCAAATATTAATATTTTTTACTAATTGACTTCAGAATTGTGAAGTTTAACATTTAATTTTACGAAATTATTATAGCCATCAGAACAACTACCCGGAGAAGTTTCAAGTATGTCATTCCCATACTTAGAGGATATTACTGAAAATGCCGGAGGTAATATAAAGGAGTGGCTCGATGTGATCGGGGACGGAAACTGCGGTTTTCGGGTTATTGCTCGAGAAATGTATGGCGATCAAAATAAATGGAAGACGGTACGACAAGATTTGCTAGATGAGGTAACTCAGTATAGAGATTATTATGAGAAATTCTTGGGAGGTAAAGTAGGAGTAGATAAATTAATATACAGAGTTTCACATTGGGATGGTCCTGCACCTGAAGACAAGTGGTATGGTAATGAGTTTGGGCTCGTCGTGTCAAACAAGTACGACGCTGTACTGATCTCGTTGTCCAAAAAACAAAACTGCTCCTATATACCAATGAAAACAGCAAAGGATAAGGCGGTAAGAAAGGATGAAAGTCTCGTCACTATAGGGATGGTGTTGGTGGCGTCACGTAAACATTATGTATGGGTATGTTGATTTAATTTCATATTTAACAAATTTAACAAAATGTAATTTGAATTTTGTCGAATTTACTAAAAATATAAATTCTAACAAAATTCATTGATTTTGCAGGTTTCTTTTACTGATACCGGAATGCCAATTCTCCATCCGTCTTGCTCATATATATTTTGAAATTAGTTTGATTTTAGATTATTCATTGTTATATTTTCAAATAAGTTTGATTTTAGATTATTCATTGTTATATTTTGAAATTAGTTTGATTTTAGATTATTCATTGTTATATTTTGAAATTACTTTGATTTTAGATTATTCATTGTTATATTTTGAAATTAGTTTGATTTTAAATTATTCATTGTTAGTACAATTGTAGTAATAATAATAATAATAATAATAATAATAATAATAATAATAATAATAATAATAATAATAATAATAATAATAATAATAATAATAATAATAATAATAATAATAATAATAATAATAATAATAATAATAATAATAATAATATTAATATTAAAATATATAAATAATAATAATAATAATAATAATAATAATAGTAAAAAATCATAACAATAGTAAATAATAACAATAATAATGATAGTAATATTTTAAAAATTAATAATTACAATAATAATAACAATAATAATAACAACAACAATAATTAATAATAATAATAATAATTATAATAACAATAATAATAATAACAAAAATAGTAATAACAATAATAATAATAATCATAATAATAATAATAATAACAATAATAATAATAATAACAAAATTAATAATAACAATAATAATTATAATAACAAAAATAATAATAACAATAATAATTATAATAACAAAAATAATAATAATAATAATAATAATAATAATAATAATAATAATAATAATAATAATAATAATAATAATAATAATAATAATAATAATAATAATAAAAAAGGAAATGAAGGCAGGGTGGTGGCCGGGTGGACGGTGGGTCAGAGGTGGTGGCTGGTGGTGGGAGAGGCGAACGGTGGTTAGTGGTCGGTCGGTTTATTTGGTGGTGTTGGGTGGGTCGGTTTAGTGTGGGGTGGTGGGCTGGTCGGTTTACTTGCTGGTGGTGGGTGGGCACGCGAAGACGGTGGGTGGAGGGTGGTCAGGCGAGATCGGTGGACGGTGGTGGTGGGAGAGGCGGTGGGGGTGGGAGAGGCGGTGGTCGTGGGAGAGGTGGGCTGAGGGAGGGGCGGTGGGGGTGGGAGAGGCGGTGGTCGTGGGAGAGGTGGGCTGAGGGAGGGGCGGTGGTGGTGGGAGAGGCCTAAGTGGTGGTGGTTTGATAGAGGAGAGAGGGATAATGAGGGTGAAGAGAGGAGAGAGAAAAGAGAAAACTTTGGTTTACAAATTTGGGAGAAGGAAATGAAAAGGGCATTGATGTTTTTTTTTGTTACAACTGAGAAAAAGCCGGGTACAGTTGATCAATTACGTAAATATAAATAGCTTTTTTATCACCTAATATGATCAAAGTTTTTAATTATTGTTGTTATAGTTTGAAAATTTGAAATGCAGTGATTACAGTTAAAAAAACTAAGAATCGAGCACAAAGGTTTTTAGTTGGTAGAAATTTGTCATTGTTTCCGCGATAATTCTTGTATATGACGGTTTTACAATTGTGATACTATAATATCGTAAGTTAATTGTGACTAAATTTTTATAGTAACTTTGTTACTAACTTTAATACATATATTTATGTTTTTGTACATTTTTAATTGTAATTAATACTTTGGCCTTACAATAAATTTAATTTAAGACGCCATCTTATATAATATTTACCGTTATATCCGTTTTAAACATTGATTAGGTTATTTCTTGGAATACCATAGCGAAAAAATTGCAATTTCTCACATTATTCCAAATTGTTATTTGCACAAATTGATCTAGTCAATTTGACCATCTATCAGTTTTAATTTATAATTTTAGATTTTAGATTTTAGATTTTTGGCTACGAACTAGTTTTTCTTTTTGGAAGTTTTTGGTGAGGTTGTTTGAAATATTTTAACTATATATAGAAAATAAAATTTCAGCCTAACAAGAATGAAAAACTATTTCGAATAGCTTATTGAAAAAGAAAATTTACAGCAATAATTCGAATTCTAGGTTATCTTCCAAAAATAATACGAACTTAAATTAATTTCAAAATAATCCCAAGTATTAGACTATCCTTCTAATAACATGTCAACTCCAATTTTAACCGAAACTATAAGTAGGCACAATTTGTTATGTGAGTCAAGTCTCATAATAAGTTAATGTAAATCAGTCTCATTTATACTCGATTATATAGTATTTGTACCATTTTAGTGATAATTATTAATAATTGTAACTAAATTTTTTAGTACCCCTAAAAGTGACTTTAGTAGATTTATTTCGTGTTTTTTTTTTTACCTTTTAACTACAATTTGTACTCTAATATCGCATTAAGTTATTATAAAGGCTAGTGAGAGTCAAGAGACTTATTGAATATACAAATATTACAAATGTGGTTGATTTCAATTGTTTCACGAGTCTCACACTATATTAAATAATATTCCTTCTATTTCTCTTAATTAGCCTCACTTTCCTTTTTCGGCAATTTCACTCATTTAGCTCCATTACTATTTAGGATAACTTTATACAATCAAAATAACACTTTTACCCCTACTAATATATTCATTTTACCAAAATATCACACACTTTATTATCTAAAATGGACCTCACTCAACTAAACTACGAGTATTACCCTTAACTTTTCATTTTCCTTAAGAATAGTGCAAAAGTCAATGGGGCTTTTTCAATGAAATAGAGGGAGTACAAGAAGTAGTCTTACACACACCTGTTTGCTTGTGTTAAAATTTATGCTTTTTAAAATGAAGGGTTTTTTGTCAAAAAACACCAAATATTTATCGCATTTGATATCAATTATGTTTGTCAATTTTAGCCTTCAGTTTGTCAATTATGTTTAAAATGTTTTCAGGACTGATACCAAGTAACCAAGTACTTCGATTTAAGCAAAGAACCCTAAAATAGCCATAAAATACTACTAACATGGAAAACCCTAGCTAATAAATTAAACACCCACCAATTATCAATGACAAAACGTCTAATTACAACTAAGGAATAACAATTATTTACACGGAGTACTAGGGATGGCAATTTCACCCGCACCCGCTTTATAATCGATCCACCCGATACAAATGGATGATAATTAAATGGATGAAAAGCGGGTGATGGATGGATCGAGTGAAGAACCGGGTCGGATTCGGGTGGAGGTCCATCCGATCCGTCACCCGATCCGTTGTCATCCGTTTTAGAAAATCTCTAATATATTATACAAATATATTTATAATATATATATTTTTGTAAATATTTATAAAAATAGGTTATTAAATAAAGGGGAGGAAAAAAAATTTGGTCCACCCGTTTATTCACCCGATCCGTCCGTTTCACCCGCGGGTGACGGATGGATGGATGCGGGTGATGTCAAAACCGGGTGGAAAGCGGACGCGTGTGGAGCGGATGAAACCGGGTGACGAATGCGGGTGACGCTTCACCCGATCCGCATCCGATCCGTTGCCATCTGTACGGAGTACTCATATTTACTACTCCGTATCATTTATCATCTTAATTAAAGCTGAACCAAGTAACAGTGAAATATAGGAACCATATTAAACCACTTTTACTATTTCTTGCACCCTTTTTTACTATTTCTCGCACCTAAAATGACCAAAATACCTCTATGATCAAAAATATTTTTAATATAAAAATATAACATAAGGATATTTAAGTCTTTTCACATAAAAAGGAGATAAAAAATAGTAAAAAAGGGGCGTGAAATAACAAGTCACGTACTACTTTTTGATGCCAAAGTAAAAAAATGGGAGAAAATTTGAAGGATTTTGATTTAACTATGATGATAAATAGCATCTTTTAGCTTTTTATGATTTAACTATGATGATAAATAGCACCTTTTAGCTTTTGTTTTTTTGTCAGAAGAAAAAGAGGCGATAATAGTGAGTGAAGTATAGTTTTTCAATATGGCGCATAATTGTCCATCCAATTTTATTTTCAATGGAAGTTAGCCAATGTAAAAATGACTCAAATAAATTACGATTCACGAATTACGAGTACATACTTTATAAGATAATAAGCTCATAAAAAAAATTATACAATAATTTTTAATTTTAGATTTAAAAAGTTGATTAGTGACCATTATTTAATTTAATCAATACTAGACTAGATAAGAGTAATTAAATACGTACCTTTCTTAAACGGTCTGATTTCGTAGAGAAGCTACCCAAAAATGTCAAACAAGTATCTAAATTCAAATATAAAAATGTGAACCTTTTAGTTGTAATCGAATACTATATTCAGAAATAGTTAGTCATATGAGTAGATGAGAAGTAGCTAATGAAACTCTACGGAAATCATGGCAAGCACAACTGTGACTCGAGTCATCTTAGAATTGTCAAAGTCGTCTTACCAGGCCACCCTGTCCTTTAATTTTTTTTCTTTTTTTTTTTTTTTGTTTGTTAATTTTCCGTGAAAAAAATGTATATTAGACACATAAACATAAAGTTTAGAGATATTTTATGAATAAATTTGGGCGTAAGTTAATCTTTCATAGATTCGTTAGATTGGTAACGTTTCATTTTTGGTGATTTTTCGTTTAGTAGCGTTTCTTTTTGGGAAAGTTTTTTATCTCACAACCACTTGTTTATCCACTTGCTTACCCATTTGTTTACCCACTCTTTTTGCCTTTCTTAATTATCGTGCCATATTGAAACGTTACCAATCTAACGAATCGGAGGGAGTATATACTTCCTGCATTTCAATAGGTTCTATACGTTTTTTTTTTTAACACTATTCATAAGTGTGTAGAATTTTCGATATAACTTTTAACATACAGAATAAAAAATAGTCAAGTGTGATCTTGTTTTGATTGTCTTATCGGGCACGTTATTAATATCAAAATTTTAAAATTTTCGAGAATACGAAACCAAAGATATGAACGAAACAAAACGAGTATTGATGTACGTGTATAAAGCAAACGTATAAACCTATTGGAATGGAGGAAGTATAATTTAATAAAATTGAGGGTATTATGAGAAATATCCCTAAAATAATAACACCCTCCAAGCATGATCTAAATTAGTCGGTATCCGAGAGAGACCATCGGTGTCGGAGGAAGAAGAGAATAAGGGCTGTGATTGAGCTTTCCCCATGAAGGGCTGTGATTGTGGGGGCAGAGTTAGACCCGGACTTCCAGGAAATATTGATTAGCATTCTCGAGGAGAATAAAGACATGTTTGCTTATTCTGCCGCTGAGATGCCGGGTATAAGCCCGGATGTGATAGTTCATCAGCTGAATGTGAACCCCAATTTCAAACCTATCAGACAAAGTCTGTGGCCAATGAGCGTAGAAAAGGACGGGCCATTCTCGAGGAAATTAACAAGATGCTAGAAGCAGGATTCATTGAACGTTGTGACTACCCTTAGTGGCTCGCCAATGTGGTGATGGTGAAAAAGGCATCGGGAGCATGGAGAATGTGTGTAGATTTCACCAATTTGAACAAAGCGTGCCCCAAAGACTGCTACCCTCTGTCGAAGATAGATCAACTGGTTGACTCCACCAGCGGCCATACTACTTTGAGCTTCCTGGACGCCTTCTCGGTATATCATCAGGTCTACCTCTGGGAGGAGGACAGGCCTCGCTGCGCCTTCATCATAGGTCACAGGGTGAACATGTATAAAATGATGTCGTTTGGGTTAAAAACGTTGGGGTCACTACCAGCGCCAGGTTGATGCGGTGTTTAATTCTCAAAGTAGAAAGGGAGGAACATGGAAGCGTACGTGGACGATGCCATCGTAAAGAGCAAATTAAATGAACAACACCTGGAAGACCTGAGAGAAACCTTCAGCTCGTCAAGGAAGTACCAAATGAAACACAACCCGAAGAAGTGCACCTTAGAGGTCAGATCAGGAAAGTTCCTCAGGTATCTTGTTAGCTCCCGAGGCATCGACGCAAATACAGAAAAAGTAAAGGTAATCCTCGATTTGCTGGCCCGCGAACAATTAAAGATATTCAAATACTGACCGGGAGGATGACAGCTCTCTCCGAGTTCATCTCCCGGTCCGCTGACAAATCCACCCCTTTTTCCAAGTGTTAAAGGGCAACAAAAAGTTCGCATGGGCAACAAGTGTTAAGGGATTATGACAAGATTACACGAACGGCACATAATTCATTTGGGTTGGGTCTGAGTTGTGTCACTACGTACAAAAAGTAGGCGTTGTAGTGACCGAATCCTTGCGACGGAATAATAATCTGTAGCAAGATTTTCACTTACGACCGATTTTGCGACATATTAAATGTAGCTACAAAACTAGCGACAGAAAGTTTTGGAGGGAAAAATTTGCGATGGATTTCCGTCGCAAAATCCGTAGCAAAGTGCGCGCGAAAATGTTGTGATGGAAATTTCGTCACGATTCCATCGCAACATTGATTTTATTTTACTATATATGCAATTTTAAAAAGCTAATTAAAATATTTATTTTACTTTGCGACGGAACTTGCGTCGGAATATGTTTTAATATTAATTCTAATTAAAAAATAATTCCGTAAAATAATTGAAAATCAATATAAGGAATAAAAATATATCGAAAACTTGTGACAGATTTCTTTGTGTAACTTGCGACGGACTAATTCCGTCGCAAAGAAAGATTTTTTTAATTTCCAACGGACGCAGTCCACACACGTGTCATGTTCTCTGTGGTCTACGGCTTGTGATGAAATATTTCGTCGCAACATTTTCTTTTATCGCAGTTTTCAGTAGCTTTATTTTCTTTACGAGCCAAAAAAAAGACTGGATAACTGATTCGGGAGATTTTTGGGCCATTTTTACATCAAAATTTCTCCATTTTTTTTTTCTTAATCTTCATACTTTTATCAAGTCAAAGAGTTTTCAAGCTTTTGCGACCGTTTACATGAGATTCCTCTTTCTTATTCTTATTCTTAATCTTGAATGTAAGCCGCACCTCCTAATTGATTTTGCGACCAAAAAAGATTATGAATAGGTTGAGTGAGATTGATTTTATTGTGAATTAGAGCCCAAATTAGGTTTTTTTTATTACAGATTTCATTTTTTTTTTTTATCAAGTTAGGGATTATGTTGAAGTTGATTTTGATGATGTTTTAGATTGTATTAATAATTGGAATTGGAATGTTAGATTTCTAATTAATATATAAGTTATTAAGGTAAAATTTATGTTGAAGTGTTAATTTTGGGTATTGATTTTTCGTATACGGGTTTTACTTCCATTGTATACTTTTTTCGCTATTATTTCCAAATTTGCCCTTTTTTACATCCCATGATATACAAACTTTTTTTTTTTTTTTTTTAATCTTTTCCTAACCCAAATCCATTCAATTTCTAACTTTTCTTTAATCAAATTCATTAAATTTTCACTTTATAATAAATTCAATTGAGTAATAATTTTTTTTAATTTTAATTTTGTTCATTAAAGTATTGAATTTTATTAATTTTTTGTGGATTTAATTTAAAATTAAAATTAGGGTTTATAAGTTAGAGTAGAGGTGGTTTATGGTGGTGGAGTGGTGGTGGTCTATGACGGTGGGGCCGCACACGGTGGGTCGGAGATCTAGGCGGCGGGTGGTCTGGGCTGGCGGTGGTGGTCTGTGCTGGCGGTTAGGGTGTGCCACAGGGTGGTGGTTTGTGGTGGTGTGAAGGGGTTGTTTTTAAGTGTGGGCCGCGAGTTAGGATGGGCCACGGGTCTGGGTGGAGACATACGGCCGGCGACGGTGCAGGTGTCCGGCAGTGAAGGCGGTCGGCGGTGTGGTGCTGGGTGGCGGTGGAGGGAGGGTGGTGGTGGTAGGGTTTTGTTTGTTTTTTTTCATTCTTTTTTTAATTTTAATTTCAGTTTTTTTTCCTTTTAATTTTAATTTTAATTAATTTCTGGGTTAATTTTAACCTCATGCCGCCGCCTACCGCCGCCTACCACCACCTCCCGCCGCCTCCCGTCGTCGGTAACCGCCAATATTGCAACTTTAAATAAACCCTAATTCAATTTTTAACCTAAATTCATCAAGATTAATAAACTTAACATAATTTTATGAGAATAATTGAAATTGAATCGAATTACTACTTTGTTAAATTGATTATCGAAATTAATATTGAATTGAAATATTTGTATGAAATTAGTTTAAGAAAAATCAGGAAAGATAAAAGAGAGGATTTTGTATACAAATGAGTAAAAAAGGGTAGGAAAGGGAAAAAAAATGAAAAAAGTATACAACGTGAGTAAAATCCGTATACAATTAATCATATTCGTTAATTTTTAGTTATATATTAAAATGTTAGTGTATGTCACTTTGAATGTTCTAAATTATATTTAACTATTATTACAATATAATGTTGTGTAGATTCATGATGAAGAGAATAGAATGAGCTTGGATGTATGAACGCTTAAATAAAAATAAAAAACTTCGAATTGAGTTTGTTAATGGAATAAAGGAGTTCATTAATCATGTTAAGGAACAAGATTCTTTTCGTTTACGCAATTATAAAATGCGGCGCCCTTGTATAAAATGTAAAAATGAGAAATTTCTAAATGAATTGATGTTAAATTGCATTTGTCAAGAATGAGATTTTGTGAAAACTATTACGATTGGGTATGTCATGGAGAAAAATTTTCAAATAATGATGGTAGTGTGAGCACAATTGTTGATTCAAATCCGTATCGTAAAATGGTTGACGATACTTTGCGAGATCATATTGACCAAGTTAGAGAGGAAACTTTAAATAATGATCAAGTTGATGAGAGTCCTAATAATAATTAGTTAGAGCTTTCTATGATATGTTGAAAAAAGCCGACAACATAAGAACGAATACCCTAAGTGGTTTAGACAACATGCAAGTAATTTTTTATCAATATTTAAATAAACAATAAATTTTATATTTCGATACAAATATTTTAAAAAAATTATATTATTTTATACTCCCTCCGTTTCAGTGAATTGTTTACAGTTTGACTTTATTGTGAGGGGAAAAAAGTCAAACTGTAAACAAATGATGAGACAAAGGGAGTATTGTTTAAGTTGTTCACTTAGGAGATGGTATGTTGAAAGCACTTGCAATTGGTCCAACTAGACAAGTGAACACTTGGAGACGTTACTCGTTAAATGGTTATAACTTTCGAACATTCAACGTTTAGACTGATCTTGAAAAATCTTCCATAAATAACGGTGTATGCGTTACCTCCAGAGACGATAGTGACTATTATAGGGTGCTTGAAGAACTTGTTGAAATTGTCTATAGTGGATCCAACTGCAATTATAATACAGTTTTGTTCAAATGTAACTGGTTTGACAACTCCGAACGGGGTATGACTGTACATAAAGAGTACATGTTTGTCGAAGTACACCGTAACAGAAAATATCTTACTTATGATCTATTTGTCTTAGCCTATCAAGTTGAACAAGTGTATTACACTGATGTGCCTAATCTGAAAAAGAATACGGATCAATGGTTGGCGGTGTTCAAAACCAAGGCACGATCAAACGTTGACGTGCCTATTGATGAATTTGTTTTCCAAGAACACAACGCTGTCAATTTAATCAATTTATCTGCTGTAGACGATCTCAATGACAACTTAAATGTGGTTAATGATGATAATATTGAGGCTTTTATTAATCGAAACCCAACCCGAAACGCCTATTGCGACTAGGGCTGAGCAAAACCGTATATACGATACGGTTTCCGTATATACGAATTTTTTGGATATACGAAAACCGTATACACGAATACGTTTTTAAAACAAACTAAAAATTAAGCATAATAGAAATTCGAATAACTCCAAAAAAAATACAAAAATACCGGGAAAAAATTAAAAAAATGCACAATAAAAAAATTGAATTTATAATACAATATATTACAAAAGATTAAAACTAAGAAAAAATAAACACATGCTAACAAACGAAATAAAAACTAAAATGATTGAAATTGAAAAACTTAATCAGAACTTACATGAAAAACCCAAAATCGACATACATATTCATACAATTGAACTAAAATCAATAAATACAAAAAGAGAAATTATCTTAATAACTGATCAATATTCAATAATTACTTTTCAAATTGTGGATTGAATGGAAATATGAATACTATAAATCGCGAAAGAGAAGAGAAAAGGTGTTTAAGTTTAGTATTTTAGATTTAGAATTTGACGGTTAAGAAGGAAAATATGAATTAGGGTTTTTTCTATTTTATTGAGGTTTGTGAGTTAGTGGGCGTATAGTGTTTGTTTTTAATGCATTAATGTTTTTTTTTTTTTTCCTATTTTTTTTTAAACCGTATCAAAACTGTATATTCGAATATTTAAATATAGCTTTATGAATACGATACGGTTTTAATCGTATATACGAAACTAATTTGACACGAATTTTCGTATATTTTAAACCGTATACGTATCGTATTCGTATATTTAAACCGTATCGTGTCATTTTGCTCAACTCTAATTGCGACAACCAACTTTACTATAACGTCATTGGCGGCCACAATAACAAAGGTCGTGTGTAGGGTGTAGGACAAGCTACGTCTCTATATTATGACAAGACAAAATAAAATGGTGTTGGAGGGTCTTCATATGCACCGGGAATATTGTCGCAGATGACACTGTTGGGAATACTAGGCGTCCGTCAACAATTGTGCATTGACTTCGTAGAAGTGATGGACCAAATATGAGATTATGATAATCGGATAAATTGGGTGGTTATTATGTCTTGCTAGAGGCCGCTTATAATCTGAGTATTTAGAATATTCTACTAATATAGTCCGGTCCAATTGGGTCACACAACGGTACCCTAATGGATTTATATACGGTTAATTGGCATAATTAGATTAGTGCATTAACATTTTGGGTTAGACCTGAGAACTTGTGTTTATACCGTAATCTATAGTAGATTACGAAAACGGTCTCGTAATGCGTGTGGCGTGACACATGGCACACGAGTGTGCATGCATTGGCCAACATAAAGGTGGTGTTTGATTGGCCAACTTGTTGGTGCAATTTCATTGGTTTATGGACAATGATTATGTCCATTTAAGAATGGATTAGATGCCTTAAGTGTGCTGAGATTTTCAGCAAGAAAAACACATGCAAAACACACCAAAAATCAGCCAAAAATTGAGGAGAGAAAGAGAGGACAAAAACCGGGTTTTTGCTCCATACTTTCTCAAGCTTAGAGCTTTATTCCGACACACAAGTTCCATCGTTCTTCCACGGTTCTAGTAAACCAAGGGAGGAGAAATTCAAGGGTACTTGTGGACTTCAATTGAGGAGTAACATTTGGGGATCTCGGTTTAATCTCGACATACTGGTATTAATCACGCTACGAGGGTATAAACTTCTAACTTGAACTTCTTTACATATGATTCGATCTTGTTTTAGTGTCTAATTTATTCCGCCTTAGTATTAGACACACCTTCAGACACAACAAAACGAAGAACTCCAACAAAGGATTGCCGAATTAGAACGTTGGAAAGAATAATACGTGCAATCTCAGCAGTTTGATCCTCCTACTCAATCTTGCAATCCGGACATACCCAACTATTTTCGCGACGATTTCTTCGGTGGGGACGACGAAGGTGAATGTGGTAGTGGAGCTTGCGCTTCCACTCCTATTTTTTAGAGTCTTTAGAACGAACTTAATTAAGTTGTGTCTAACTTTTCAATGATATTTGGCATTTACGGTTTTTAAAATTTTCGTTGACTTTATAATGTTTAAGTTTTTGTATTTGGGAATCTTTGGATACAATGAGGAACCAGTGAGACCACCCCTTAAAATAAGACCGTCCCGCAAATCTGGACCGTTAGATCTAAAAATCAACGGCCTAGATCTGTCGCGGCTGTTATAATAACACCCTATGTTTATTATAGTAACACATCTAAAATTATGTTATTATAACATAAATGAATATTTGTTATTATAACATAGTTTCAACATTGAGCTAATTTTCCATGTTGTTATAATAAAGAAGATACATTGTTACAGTAATAAGATATTATGTTATTATAACAGAGTGGTCTCATTTTAAGACCATCCCCATGCAAGAGTCAAGTTAACTAAGTCACAAATATTTTAATTTTATTAATGACTTTTTATTACCTTGACCCACTATACTCCCATAAAAAAAAAATCACCACGTAAATCACATATTCAATCATTTTATCTCTCATCAACTCAATCATTATCTACTTTTTTAACCATCACACACTCTCTCATTTATTATATAATTTAAATTATACCATAATAATAATTGAACCAATCACAAAGCTCCACCTATTAGGTGGATAATTGACTCAAAAAATCAACACAAGGTCAATTTGTGACTCAATTTCACTCTCTCAATCAAAAAGGTCACATTAATGAAAGATTAAAACAAGATTACCTTGATTCAATTTGCAATTGACCTCCTTATCCACCTTGCATGTGGATGGTCTAAGGGGTGGCCTCATTTAAAGGGGTGGTCTGACCTGATTCAATTCCTCTTTGGATATGTTTATGTAGATTTTATGTATTTGGCAATCTTCGGATATGATTTATCTTACCATCATTGGAAATGTTGGATTATAATTTGTATTAGTTGGAAGGGTTTAGGCAAAAAAAAAAAAAAAAAAAAGCGAACCATTGCATATTACAATTATTACGACGGAATATACGTCCTTTTTTTTTTAAAAAAAAAAGGACGTATTGCAACTAAATGTTGCGATAAGATTTTTTTTTTAAATGATTTTATTTACTTATTATTATTTTGAAAAATTAAAAATTAAAAAAAATCATTTATATACTCCGTCGCAAAATTCGTCGCAAGTTTTTTTGCGACCGTGAAACCGTCGCAACGATGTCACTTTGCGACCAGATTTTGCGACAACTAAATTCAGACAAAATTCCGTCGCAATAACTAATGTAGCGACGGAAAAAATGTTCTTGCGACGGAAATTTTTATAGTGTGTTATTTAAACACGAACTCGACACAAATAATTCATTTACTAATAAATTAAATAGTCATTATATTAATCATATATACTTTTAAACTTTCCGAAAATGGACTAGATACGAATCAAGTTTTGAATCGGACACAAAATTTACAAGTTTGTGTTGAGCATGAAGACTCATTTATGGTTGTAAGTGGGTCAACCAAACGAACACGATAATAGAAAATTTAATTGAATTGGGTTTGGGTTGAAGAATTCATGAACACGAAATACAAATAATACACGACCTATTTGTCCTTTTAATGCTTAAAATAATGACTTTAATTACTCCATCCATCCCAAATTACTTGTCCCTTTTTTGTTTTTAAAAAATCCCAAATTAATTATCCCCTTTGAAAAAATTACTAAATTACCCTTATTTGATTACTTGTCCCTTTTTTGTCACTTATTGTGGGAATATGTATTTGTTCAAATTGTTTGAAGTCTTTTTTTTTTTTTTTTTTTTTTTTTGCAAGACGTGGATTGCAATTTCCTTGATTGCTACTCTTTTACTTTCTACCAAGCCCTTCCACCCATATTAGTAGTATAAGGGTAAAATTGGAATAAAATGTAAATATTGTGAAAATTAAGAGATGATTGTGACTTTTTTTAAAATTTCTTAAATCTAGCATTTTGGTAAAAGGGGACAAGTAATTTGGGATGAAGGAGGTTATATTTAAAGCGACCACTTTAATTATAAACCTTAAAAAATCATCATTTTTAGACCATCTTTATTGGTGATTTTTCACCCAATTAAAAAATTAATTTCTCACTCATCAAATATCACAACCCACACACTTAAGTTTTATCATTTTTTATCCACTTTATCAACAACTCACACAAACCTATATTATTACTTCCTCCATTTCATTCAATTCTATACATTTACTTTTTGTACACTATTCAAAAGTGAGGAGAATTTTCGATATATCGTCCAATTTATGAAATAAAAAATAGTCATGTGAGATCTTCGAGAGCATTATTAATATTCAAATTTCATATTTTTCAGAATTATGTAACTAAAGATATAAACAAAAGAAAACGTGTATCGACGTACGTGCAAAAAGCAAATGTATAAAATTGAATGAAATGGAGGAAGTATATATATTATTAGGGATTTTCCGAACCTATTCCCAGTGGGCATAGGTTAAGCACATCAATTTTGCTATAACTACCTTAATTAATGAAAAAAATAAAAAATATTTTTTCACCTTCCCATGAGTGGGAGATGAAAAATCCTATTTCATATCTTTCTCTTATCCTATTACTGGGCATAGGATAGAAAGACCCATATTATTATAATACTTTCTATCCCATTATTTTTTTCTTCCACCAATCAAATGATGGGTTTCCTGAGGTTGGTCAACCAACCCAAATCACATGGGATATGATAATTCCAAGGGAGTTTTGAACTGGGGCAGGGGAAGTAAACAAAGAAAACGTAGGGCCCACATTAGCAAATGATGCATATATGGTAGTGGAAGGGTTCAAACTTCCTCTGGAAACAATGCCACCCAATCACATGGGTTGTCAACCCCATGTGTATTTACCTTTAATTTTTGAGTAAATTGACGATTACATCCATGGTTTATTGCCAACTTGAAACTTACATCCACATTGTTTTCGACTTTGTAACTACTACCACTATGTTTGGTTCGGTTAATGATTACTACCATATTTAATCCGAACCTAAAAAAACCACTTGAAAATCGAAAATACCCTTACTTTCACCTGCCCTTCCTTCCTCATTCTTTGTTAATTTTAGCCTAAGTTTAATTTGAGTTCGATTATTTACATCCACCACAAAATTAATGAACTTATTTACATCCACCACGAATTTCTTCATGAATTAGCTATCGAGAAATCGTGGGTATTGTTCATATCTCAAGAAGGTATGTCAATTTCATGTTTTTTTGATAAATTTTAGTAAGGGTATTTTCGACTTTTCAAGTGGTTTTTTTAGGTTCGGATTAAATATGGTAGTAATCATTAACCGAACCAAACATAGTGGTAGTAGTTACAAAGCCGAAAACAATGTGGATGTAAGTTTCAAGTTGGCAATAAACCATGGATGTAATCGTCAATTTACTCTTAATTTTTTAAATTTTAGGTTGCAACCCATACAAAAAGATTACCAATAAAAGTGGTCTTAATCGCTAAAATTAATTACATTTAGTCACAATAAATGGTCATATGCATTTGTCAAATCCTTTGTTCAAGTAGGGACGAAGCTTATTCCGAATCGGTTGGTGGGTGAAGAAATTATTGCAAAAAGACAGAAAGTGTGAGGTTCCACTAAGAAACAACCAAGTAATGACACTATGAAAATAATAGATGTACAAAATTTCGTAAGAACCACTTAATTTCAGACACGAGATATTTTGAAGTCACAGCTGAAATATTACAAACTTGTCAAAGTAAATGCATTTGTATAAACATACACGAAATAACGGTCCATCTCATTTCCACAGCAACTGCGTCCATACATATAATTTGCATTAAGTTGAGGTAATAATCTAATACATATATTTATTTTTATCTTTTGTTCATTTTTTTTTTCTATTTTGTGCATGGAAATACAAATCATGCATGCGTATCATATAGGATATTTTTTTCGAAATTTATAACGAACATGAAATACTACATGCGTTTACATATGTTAGTTTTGTTGCGTTATATTAAGCATGATGATGATGATCTTGTATTGAGATGCTTCATTGATTGTATGGTTAATTCTCAATATGTCATACACTCATATGTACGCATAAATTCTCGCGTAAGAACTACGGAGTACGTTTTAAGCATGTGATTGGTTAACTTACGATTGTTAGCAAGGTGTAAACATAGTATTTATGTAAACATTGGAATAAACGGTTTGGCTAACTAAATGGTTAATGGTTTGGTTTAGATTTCAAAATTAATCTATTATTATTACAGTAAGTCTCTTGTGAGTATACATTCACACTAAATTAATGTGAGACAAAAGTACAAATTGCAGTTAAAAGGGTAAAAAAAAAAACATGAAATAAATCTACTAAATCGGATACTAAAAAAATTCAGTAACAGTTAATCATAATTATCACTTAAATGGAACAAAATTTATATAATTATATACAAATAAAGCGAACTTACAATAACTGTTGTTAGCTAAATTTAATGTGTTTGATCATAAACATAATAATCATACCCTCCTTTCAAATTTAAATGTTTCATTTCACTATTTATTATAGATGCATAGGCTTATACTTCTAATATAGAAATATAGAAGGTAATAATATAATCATATGAGATCTTGTTTGATTCAACTTTGTGAATACAATATTAATATCAAGTGGGTTATTCTATAAGGTAACCCTGAACTTTTTCAAATCCCATAAGGTAACCCTGCAAATTAAAAAACATCTTTGGTAACCCTGTACTTAATTAATACCTATCAACGTGACCCTGAACTTGTATTCCGTCAATTTTTCCGTTAAATAGTTAACGGAAAGTGTTGTGCTGGATTTAATTTTGTGTTTTTTCTATACAGAACTTGTGATTTAAAAAAATTCTACATAATAACCTTATATTTGTACATAACGTGGTCATCAAAACTTATGGGTCCGCAAGTAACCCCAGAAAAGCAAAAAAAGATTGTAACTTTCGTAAATTAAACCATAAAAAACACAAAATCATAATAAATAAACATAATTTAACATTTAAAAATAAGGAAAAACGCTTATCCTTATATTTGATAGATAAAAAAATGCAAAGGATACCATGTTAAAATGTATCAAATCAACAAACAAGCTAAATAAAAGAGAGATTTTATTGATTTGAAAGATGAAAGTTATGTACAAATGAAGAAGATGCAGATATATATAAGGAATGAAGAATGTACAAAGCAGAGCAACTAACTGCTCATTTCATAACAGAATTCTGTTATGAATTCAGTTACTGTTATGGATTCTGTTAGGCCAACGTCAGCCATGACTTCACTCATCTCAACATCCCCCCCTCAAGTTGGACTTGGAGAAGAAGAGACAAGACCCAACTTGAGAGTCAAGTAATTGTGTTGAAGTTCACCAAGAGGCTTGGTTAGAACATCCGCAATTCGCTCAGCACTAGACACATGTGATGTAGTAAGCAGGCCTTCTTTGATACGTTCTCGAATGTAATGACAATCCAACCTCAAATGCTTAGTACGCTCATGAAAGACAGGGTTTGCAGCAATCTGTTCTGCAGACTTGTTGTCACAGTAGAGTGTGATGGGCAAGGGCACTTGGACCTGCAACTCAGTCAGAAGATCATAGAGCCACACCAATTCACTTGAAGTCTGACTCATGGCTCTATATTCAGATTCGGCAGAAGATTTGCTAACTGTGGATTGTTTTTTCGTCTTCCATGAGATGAGAGAGTCTCCCAAAAAAACACAATAACCTGTCAGGGACCTGCCACTAAAAGGACAGGTTCCCCAATCTACATCACAAAAGCCTCGAAGCCTTAATTCTGAGTGAGAAGGATAAAAAAGGCTCAAATTAACACTGCCTTTCAGATATCTAAGCAGATGAAGAGCAGCTTGCATGTGGGGCAACTTGGGTTCACTGAGGAACTGACTAAGTTGCTGCACACTGTAAGAAATATCAGGCCGTGTAAGGGTCAAATACAATAACCTACCCACAAGGCGCCTGTAAAGTTCAGGTTTGTCCAAAATATCACCATGTTCAACACTCAATTTGAGGCCTTTGGGAAGTGGGAATGGAGCTGTTTTACAGCTATCCATGCTAAAATCCTTCAGGATGTCACATATATATATTTTTTTGACTTAGTAAAAGACCATCATCTGATCTCCCCACTTCAATACCCAAAAAATACCTCAAGTGTCCTAGATCCTTTATAGTAAAAGCATAATCCAAACTTGCCTTGATACTAGCAATTTCAGTAGGATCATTACCAGTGATCAAAAGATCATCCACATATACAATGATCACGGTAATAGAAGCAGGAACTTGAAGTTTCGTAAACAAGGAGTAATCAGACTTGGCTTGAGTGTAGTGGTGACTAGTAAGGAATTTTGTGAGCTCATGATTCCATTGTCTTGAGGCCTGTTTCAGGCCATATAGAGATCTCTTCAATAGACAAACATCATCTAGTTTCCCGGCTTCATAGCCTTCAGGTTTCTGCATGTAGACTTCCTCTTCAAGAAAACCATGTAGCAAAGCATTATTAACATCCAACTGATGCAAGGGCCACCCTTTGATTGCTGCTAAAGCCAATAAAGATCTGACAGTACTGAACTTTGCCACGGGACTGAAGGTATGTTTATAATCTTTACCTTCAACCTGACTGTACCCTTTTGTTACTAGTCTAGCCTTAAGCCTTTCAACAGATCCATCAGCCTTAAACTTGACTTTATACACCCATCTAGCACCAATAGCCTTGTGACCTTTAGGTAAAGGTGTAAGTATCCAGGTGTGATTCTTCTCAAGAGCTTGTAATTCTTGATTCATAGCCTCTACCCATTGAGGATCACTTTTGGCTTGGGCATAACATGATGGTTCAGATATGTTCATGGTCTTGACAAAAGAACACTCGTATGCATCAGAATAACCAGATAAATCAACCAAGGACAACATATTAGTAGAAGAAAAAGAAGCATTTGCTGAACTAGAAGGAAGAATAGAATGAGGAACACCCTTACAAGAATACCCCTGCAACTTTGTAGAGGGCTGTCTAACTCTAGTGGAATGTCTGGAGGGTTGCTGAACCTCCAAATTCTCAATATGCAAAACATCACCAGTAGAGGTAGGAAGTATAGGTACAACTGATGTCCCAGGTAAAGAAGTAGGAGAAACCAAAGGCTCCAAAGTTTGTGGTGATGATGTAGTAGGAGATGTCTCAAACAACTCAAAAACAGCAGGGTTAACCTCTGAAGAAGGTGAGGAAACACCATTATCAGTAGACAAAGACTGAGAAATACTAGCATAGAGGAAAACGTGCTCATCAAACTTGACATCCCTACTGAGAATTATTTTCTTAATCTCCAAATTGTAAAGTCAATAGGCTTTTTGGGCAAAAGGATAACCAAACAAAACACACTTGATTGCCCTAGCTTTAAGTTTGTCACCAGGATGCTGTGCTGCATAACACAGGCAACCTATGGTTCTGAGGTGGGTGTAATCAGGTAGGGTCTGAAACAACTTTTCATAAGGAGAAACCCTACCCAAAACTGAACTAGGCAGCAGATTAATTAAATGTGTAGCGGCCAACACCAATTCACCCCAAAAACGTTTAGGCAAATGGGCATGAAATCTCAAAGCCCTTACCACCTCAAGAAGGTGTATGTGCTTCCTCTCAACTCTACCATTTTGCTGAGGATTGCCAAGAATTGATTTCTGATGAGTAATGCCTTTAGTGAGGAAAAGAGACCTAACCTCCTTTTGAAAAATTTCAGTACCATTATCACTTCTCACAAACTTGACACTTGTTTGAAAATGATTAGAGACATAAGCAAGAAAATGACTTATTGTATCACACAGAAGTTTTGGTTTTAAGCAACATAGTCCAAGTCATTCTGCTGTAATCATCAACAATGGTCAAGAAAAAAGAGGCACCAGTCAAAGAAGGAACTCTACATGGTCCCCAAAGGTCAACATGTATCAAAAAGAAAGGAGATGGACTAGTTGAAATACTAGTAGGAAAATGGGTCTTATGAAGCTTAGCCAAAACACAGCTCTCACAATGAAAATGTTCTTTATTCTCAACTGAAATAGGTAAGGTATGTACATGTTTCATAGTAGACACAGAAGGATGACCAAGTCTTGCATGAAACAAATTGAAATCAGTACTACTTACAGCATTAACAGAAAAACTCTGTACAATATTACCACCAACCAAGGACTTAAGAGAACTGAAAAACTCCAGCAGACTTCTTCCCAGCCAACAAAATCTTCTTAGTTGAAGGATCCTATATCTTGCATCCAGAGAATGTAAAATTAGCTGTAAGCTTAGAATCCTCAAGAAGTTTGCCTAAAGACAACAGTTTGTTTTAGAAATCTGGTAGATATAGAACATTATCCAACCAAATTTTTGATGTAAGCTGGACTTGGCCAACACAATATACCATTTTGTATTGAGCATCAGGAAGAGTAACAACCACAGGCTTAGGCAAAACAAAGTTTTGAAACAAAATCAGACAAATCATAGGTCATATGGTCTGATGCACCAGAATCAATAATCCAAACATCAGCTGGAAAAAAATGCACAGAGGATTTCGCATTAGAAGCAATGATCATACCTCCAAACTTAGGAGCAGAAGAATTGGAAGTAGAAGAGAAAAGCTTGTACATTTCTTTGGCCAAAGCTTGAACAAAATCAGCATCAAGAGAAGGAGCAGAAGAAGAAGAAGGAACATCACAAGGAGTATCATCAACATAACCAAAAATCTCCTCAACATGTGCAGCAAACCGTTTCTCAGAGGTAGAAGCACCCCTAGAAACATAAGAAGAACCAGAAGACTTGGAGGACTGCAAATCCCTGAGTTTGAAACAGAAATCCCTCGTGTGACCATGTTTGTTACAGAAGTCACAGTGATAGGTAGACCTATCTGCTTTAGGCTTCTTCAAATCACGTCTCCAAACATTAGAAGGATTTTTCCCAGCGAATTTGTTAAAAGACTGTGCAACAGGCTTATTCACAGTCACTGCAGCACCATCAACATCCCCTCCTTCATCTGAATCACCAATTTGTAAGTGTGATTCCTCCTGATGAACCAAGGCAAACGCCTGACTAACAGCAGGTAATGGTTTCATGGCCAAAATTTGACCTCTGATACGCTGGAACTTCGTATCAAGTCCCATGAGAAAATCCATTAACATATGTTTATTCTCACGTTCAAGATTCTGCTTGAGAACATTGCACGTGCACGTGTTAAAAGCTCCACACTCACAATCAGGAATTTCATCAAGAGAACGTAAATCTTCCCAAATAGTTTTGAGCTTAGCATAGTAATCAATAACAGGATCATCACCTTGAACAGTATGAACAGCAGCTTTACGCAGCTGATACAACAATGGAGCATTAGATTGATTATACCTCTCCAATAATTCCTCCCATAGCTGCTTGGAAGAAGTGACATAGGAAACACCTCGTTGAATAGATTCAGAAAGATAATGAAGAATCCATCCTAAAACAGTATAATCTGTGCGAATCCAGCCTTCAAGGCGAGGATCAGTATCAGATGGACGAGGACATTTACCAGTGATGAATCCAAGCTTGTTCTTCGAAGCTAAAGCAAGCTTCAATTTCCGAGACCAATCGAGAAACAATTTTCCATCAAAAACCGTATGAATCAGCTTGATGATCGAATGATCACCAGGTGCAAGATGAATAGGATCTTTGTAAATTGAAGTGTATGTTGATTCAGACATGATTGAGGAAAGAAAAGATGAAAATTGTGAAAATTTGAGTAAATTGAAATGATGCACACCAACTGTTCGACGAAACGCAGCAACGAAATCACCAGAAAAGTGATGAAGATGATGAAAATCACCAGAAAAGATGAAGAAATAGATGAAAAAACAAAAAAATTTGATGAGAAATCTCACGAAAATTGGATCAAAATCAGCGGAAGTTGGAGAAATCGGACCGAATTTTGGCGAAGGATACAATGCTAAAATGTATCAAATCAACAAACAAGCTAAATAAAAGAGAGATTTTATTGCTTTGAAAGATGAAAGTTATGTACAAATGAAGAAGATGAAGATATATATAAGGAATGAAGAATGTACAAAGCAGAGCAACTAACTGCTCATTTCATAACAGAATTCTGTTATGAATTCAGTTACTGTTATGGATTCTGTTAGGCCAACGTCAGCCATGACGTCACTCATCTCAACACGGCTCAAATGAGTTCGGATATCGGTTGGGAAACCAAAAAAAAAAAAAAAATACAATTACTCTTAGGTGCTGTTTAGTTGCTTTTTGATAATAAATTCTGAGGAAAACACCTAGAGGGTGAAACTATATTAACGAAATATCAAAATTAACTGCCTTTTAAATATGTAAAGGTAAGTTTTGAAACCAAACCACCTTACTAATGTTTCTTGAAGATGAGGATGATGAAGTTCGATCTTAATGTGGGTACTAAGAGCATTTACATTGATGAAGTTTCCCATATTTTCTCTCCCATTTTTCAATTCGTTCACCTCATATTCCACTGACTTTACTACCATTTAGCCTTTCCGTTTTACATGTCTCTGCTTCAATGAGATTTCCGTTTTATATTTCGTAACTTCAATTTGCTAGGTATAAATGTGATGAAATTGGCGTTGAGTGTCTTAGCTGAACTATTTCATGGGAAAGGAAGGAAAAGACGGAAAGACTATGTGGACAAGGATGCTTCTGATTTTGAAGCTGACAATCTTTGTTTTCGTCAACGAGATGAGCATAATAATAAATGCAGGAAATTAAAATCGACAAACGATATTGTTGTCCCTATAGAACCACAATGTGAGATCGTAAGCCAAATTTCAATATGGCTAGACGATGATAAGGTTAACACAATCGGTATTTATGGGATGGGTGGGATCGGGAAGACGACTGTTATGAAGCTACTACACCAGCAGCAGCTGCTTATGAATCATGCTGTAGCCACGTCGTCATGTGAAGTGGATAACAGTGGCGGTGTTGCTTGGGTATCTGTTGGTTCTGATTTCAGCATCTACAATTTGCAGCGACAAATTGCTGATGCAGTTGGGCTTAATCTTCAGGACAACAATGATCTTAGCAAAAGAGCTGCTAGTTTATACGCCTTTCTAGCTCGCTTATCCTGGCGAATAATCTTCCTTGATGATCTGTGGCATGGTTTCCGCGTGGAACAAGTTGGGATTCCTGAGCTGTGCAAGGTGATATTGAGTTCTCGATCCATGGACGTCTGTCGCGCCTTACGCTGCCAAAAGGTTATCAAAGTTGATCCTCTCCTTGTGGATAAATCATGGGAGTTGTTTTACAGAACTGCTGATAATAGAATGTTGGATTCTAAGGACATATTTTTGATTGGGAAAAAAATGTGTGATTTTTGTGGTGGCGTCCCACGTGCTATTCATGTATTGGCCAAAAGTATGAGACGAGTCGATGACGCCTCTGATTGGAGCGAAGCCCTTGACAGAATAAATGAAAATTCAAGGGGATTAGAAACCGTTTTGGATGACACGCTCAATAGCTTGAAGCGTTCTTATGATAGTTTGAGCAACGCCACAATACAAAACTGTCTTTTGTATTGTGCTTTATACCCTAAGGGTGACGCGATAAGGAAAGAAGAACTAATCCGCCATTGGATTGGTGAAAACCTCATAGATGAAAACGTGGAATCTTTGCAAGCGCAGTATGACAGTGGACATTCAATAGTGAATAAGCTTCTAAACTCGTGTTTGCTGGAAACCTCTGAGGATGGAAGTATGGTGAAGATCCATGATCTTATCAAGCGTATGGCTCTTTCCATCACTCGTGATAGCTTTAAGGAAACTGTGAATCCGTGTTTTATGAAGGATTCCGAATACTGTAAAAAGCTGCAAGTCCTTTCCTTGATCAAATCGATTCATTTGGTAACTTTCGATGCATCCCCAAAGTGTTCTGGTCTCACCACCTTACTTTTGCAACACAGTTACCTGAACGAGCTTCCGGATTCTGTTTTCGTGCACATGAGTTCCCTTCGCGTGCTCAATCTGTCTCATACATTCATTGACAAGCTCCCAAGTTCCGTCTCTAAATTGCACGAGCTTCGGTGTTTAGACATTAGTCATTGTCGAAACCTAAAGCAATTGCCTTCGATTGCAAATCAGAAGAAACTACGGTACTTGAATCTTTCTAAGACTGCAATCGGACAAGCCCCTCACGGGCTTGACGAGTTAGAAAACCTCACAGAGCTCAACATATGCGCTACTTTTGATCAACTAAACACCCCGTTAAGTGTGCTGTCCTCTTTATCGAGACTAAGAAGTCTATCGTGTGACATTGTCAACAGCGTCGTGCTACAGAGTTTTAAGTCACTAGAAATTCTTGACACCAAATTTGCTGATTATATCGACATGAGCAAGTACGTCAGGTCGCACCATTGGCACAACCTGAAGTCCTACCATTTACAGGTGGGCCACAGACAAGAACCTAAACGCCCATATAGTAAGGCGGTTTCCCTTCACAACTGCTCCTTGAATGGGGAGTACATTGTGCTTCCAGATAATATTCGGGAACTTAATGTTGACCATTGCCAAGGTCTCCGCAGCCTTACTGATATACTCAAAAATGTCGATGAGCAATGTGGTCCTACACGACAAGCGTCACCCTTTTCTAGTCTTGAGACATGTACCATAAGGAGGTGCCATGATGTAGAGCAGCTTTTCACGGTAAGTTTGATACAAAAACTACCACTTCTTGAATCGATTGTAATTGAAGATTGCAGACAGCTCAGGGAAATAATAGCAGACGATGTTGCTGCGGAAAGCAGGCGTCATGAAACAAGCGACAGTCATGTAATTCTCCCACGTCTTCGACGCCTAGTTATTGATCAATTGCCTCAGTTGAGTAGCATTTGCAAGAGTCAACTTGTTTGTGCTTTGCTACGTTCTCCTTCAATTACAGGTTGTCCTAGACTGAAAAACCTTCCGTTTTTACGTCTGGACATTGACTAAGGTAATTTTTACGGTAAATGTTTTGGTTCTAAAACCCAAAAAACTTTTGCACTAGAATTGAATTTTAATACTACGTACTATTGATGGAGCGTTATTAGTAGGGGTTTAGGAGTCGGTATTATGTTATTTGGAGACACTTGGAGGTTGATTTAGTAGTGATTTTGATATATTTCGGGTCGAGTTGAATAATGGATGAATTATCATTTTTACGACGTTTTACTAATTGGGTCGATTCATTGCGACTTCATTGTAATAAAAATCTGTTTGGGCTCGGAGAATCGAAGAATAAAGAAGACCGAGAAGAAGAATAAAAGACCGAGCCAGGGGCTGTTTTGGCAATAAGAAGACTTGTAATTTATTTTATTGTAATTAACTAGTATTAAGAAAATGCTTATAGGGTTTGCTTTAGTTTTTATGAGGAACTGCTACCACAACTTCTACCGCTTCTTTTTCATTATTTAGTTTAGACCTAATTTTCTATTTTGCTCAAGTAAACTATGGAAGGCTTATTTCATCTTGATTCAAACAACTAAGCGATTTTATTTATAATTGTGAGTTTGAAAGTTCTTTACTTTATTCTTGATTATTGATTATTGCTTGGTTATAATTATTATTTGCGAGATTGATTTTGATTTCTAGGTGCGCAACTAGTCGTCTTATTAATCGCGTAATTGTTAGTTTTGTTAATTGAACTGGATTGTTGATTAACTTAACGCTAGTAACAACTAGGTTTAATTGTTGAACGAGATACGTTAATATTTATTCCTAGAAGCAATTTTCATAATATCTAAAGTACAACTAGATTGTATGTGTTATTTTTTCTTATCGATTCTCTTGTGATTAAAGCTGCTAACTGATTAAATCTTTAACTGGATTGTGGGATTGTCTTTTAGTTCGGGTTAGTTAAAGGACGGGATACATTTTAATTAACTAAACATAAGGAGAATTAGAATTTTATGATTCACGATATGGTAGTCAAGAATACGAGTTTAAACCGGATAACTATGATCAATTGTCTTTAAACCGTGGATGTTTGCTTGAGTCGAGACCTTTAGTATTATTTGAGTTCATCGTAGTTATTTGTTTTATTTGTCTTTTCATTAGTCTTTTTAGTAGTTTTAGTAGATTTCAATCAAAACCCCTACAATCCTAGTTATTACGATCTTTAGTTACACTTTTACACGATTATAGTTAGTCCTATTCTCTGTGGGTTCGACCCTTACTTCCACTTTGCTATTTGTTTAGTAATAGGAATTAAGCGATATAAATTATTAATTTGCGGCATACGACATTAGGACCGTCAACTATGTACACTATATTTTTATGCATGTTGTAAATACAAGTATCAAATATCTAAGCCCTTACTGTTTTCTTGGAGAAAATGGATAGTTTTTTTTTAAATATCACCAATAGTAATTAGTAAGTTAATAGATGTCTTTAAAAAAAAAAAAAAAAAAAAAGTTGAGAAATAATACTTCGTGAAAGAGTATACTAAATCAACCACATGACACTAATAAATACGGCTAGATAAATATTTTACTCAATATTATGCAAGCACAATCCTAAAGAGTAAAATAATATTGTTAATTGGTTTGTTAAATTTTTATAAAATCGTTCCCCTACAATCAAAATATTATATGTCTGTCAATGGCTCGTTAGTATAAAACTTTTGGAAACAAAAATACGTGTAAGTCATATATTTTACGTTTTTGTTATTTATTCCTTATTTATAACAATATCTTGGGTTATCATGTTCAAATTGAAAAGTATAATACTTTTTTTTTTACCCTTAACTCAAAAATGGCATAACCAATATTGTGTATCCTTTCAAAATTGATTGAAAATATTACTCATATCAATAAGACGTTTTTTTCCCCATAGTGAGTCATCTTAAGAGTAATTCAGCTAATCATGTTTGATAGATACAAATTTTGGGATGGGTGTACAACCTACCGACCTATTGCGAGTGGATTATCAAATTAATTTGGGACCAGGATGTCACATTCATCATATATAGTACTCCCTCCATGGTTCCATCAACTTTTAAAGTTTCTACTTTTTTTTTTCATTCATCCATATTCAAAGTTCTTACCTTATTTCTATCAATAATCTATGAATATTATCAATTATGACCCTACAATTTTTCTCAACTTTCATTTTCATATATCACTTTATTCTTAAATTTTGTACCTTTCCACCTATAAACTTTAAATTTGAATGGAGGGAGTATATATTTTGTGTACTCATTCAATTTATAAAATATTATCACATGCCCTATGTTTCCTTTACCAATTTGATTTTTAAGTCATAACTGAAGAGGTGGCCATGATTCGGGATGAGACCAGCTTGCTATGGGTCAAACTTTGTTCTTCAAGCCTAGAATTTCTTTTTTGGGTGACATGTTAGACTCGAACCGAATCGATCTTGTCAAATTAAGGCCCAAGTTCAATACATTAATTATAAATTAGATCGATATGAACATCATGAGTTGTCCCATAATAAAACTAGTTGTTGCTGATACTTTCTTTTCGGTTCCTTCTTCCATAACCTGAGTTCAGAGGAGGAAAAGATAAGAGAGCCCTATTCTGAGCAAAATGCATTAGGTAAGCAAGTAAGAAATATTTCTATCGATCGATCATATAGGCCCGAGTCGGACATTTAAGTGCTTCAATTTGAATTATCCGACGAATACCTTATAATTTGTAAAAAATATAAAATCCGACAGGTCGGAACTCAAAACTCGTAACCCTAACCCGACATCTTCCTTGGCCGGGCAAGAACAAACCGGCCCGACGCAAATGACCGACCACGTATGCACACAACCAAAGAAACAAGTCAAAAAAACAAGTGTAAAAATAGCCCAAAAATAAGAGTATGGATTCTCTCCATTTCTTTTCAACGGTTGAGATCGGTTTTTGTGAAAATCTAAAGGTTGTAATTGTTTGATAAAAATAATGTTTTAATGAAAGAGAGAGAAAATATATTAAAATATTAGTGTATTAGAGAGGAAATGGAGAGAAAGAAATGGGGAGGATCCAAATTGCAAAAATAAAACCCCAAAATCGGCGCAAAACAATTTAAAAAAAGAAAAAGAAAAAAAAAGGAACTCCGTAGTATTTTCCTCACCATCATAAACTTGCAACTTTTTGCAGCTTAAACCCCACTAAAAACAATCATCTCCTCTTCACTCAAAATAATTTTATTTTATTTTTTAGTTTATTTTTTTTAAAAAAAAAAAAGCGAAAAAAAAAAAATGGGAGCATCAGTAGCAATAATAGCAGTCACCATCTCCCTGAACCTCATCGCTTTCGTTTTCGCCATCGGCGCCGAACGACGTCGTAGCACGGTACTCCTCCTCCTTCACCACTTACTTTCTTACTTACTACGAAGTATTATTATTATTATTACTGATTGTTGTCATTCTTATTTTCTTTTAAATTTTAATTAATTAATTTTATTTGGGAAAAATTGGAAAAGGCGGAGGTGGTCCCAGATGAGTACGACGACACGACGTACTGCAAGTACGCGTCAGATGCATCGACGGTGTACGGACTAACGGCGTTTGGGTTACTGTTGATTAGCCAAACGGTGGTTAACGGCGTTACTAAGTGTTTGTGTTTTGGTAAAGGTCTTGTTGTTGGCCGTTCTACTACTTGGGCTGTTTTCTTCTTCATTTTTTCCTGGTTTGTTCTCTTCATTTTTTTTTACTGCCTCTTTTTACTGTTTTACATTTTTACTGGGACTAATATTGCTTACCGTGTTGAAACTGGTGCTTTTGTTTTGATAGTTTTGGTTTAAAAATAGAATCTTTTTCAATGTTTATTTGTAATTACTGATCATTTGACTTGAATTGGTGTGGTGTTTGGAGGATAAAAAATTATTACACATTAAATTACCAACATTTATTCGGTGATAATGTGTTTGGGAACATGGAATTGGAATTCCGTTCTGGAATTGAGTTAATTCCAATGTTTCGGAAATTATAGGAATTATAATTGGAATTGCTAGTTCAATTTACGGTCACCTTAAGTTCTAAGTATGCGATAGTCATTTGAATTTTCCCATTTTAGATTTTTTTCACACTTTAAGACTAAAGCTATAAATATTTGTAAATATTCTAGTAAATGTTCTTAAATTTCATCTTTTTCTAAGTGGTATAAAACTTAGGATTAATGGTTATCTCCCACCTTTTTTAAACACCATTTTAAAATCTCCCACATTTTCTAATTTTTTTTAAAAAAAAACTCCCACCTTTTATGAATATTTTATTAAAAATTCCCACCAAAACCTCATTTTCACCATATTAAACGTTTATTTTCACTCATGAAAACATTGAATTCTCATTTTATCTTTTCACATTTTGAGTTTCAGTGCTTGATAGATTACATTCGTAATACATTTTTTTTTTTTTAAAAAAACATCATTAATTTTCACAAAAAATTGCATTTTGGTGGGAGTTTTGAGAAAATGCTTAGAAAAGGTGGGAAACTTTTAAAAAAGATTACAGAAGGTGGGTGTTTTTAAATTTGAAGTTATAAAAGGGGGGAAATATCAAATCTAAAACTTAACATATTAGCATTTGTCAATTCCAATTCTATGAGTCGTCAAACGTCACCATGGAATTGGATTTGGAATTGAAACATAACATTTCAAATTCGAAAATTAAATTCAAGTATTTCTGATCCATTACTTGTTCCCAAACGCAACCTGAAATCAATTCAAGCATATATAAAGGCTAGAAATTGTACCGTGTGTGAGGTGTTCTTATAAAGTCATCGTGAGATCATCTCACTTATCAATTTGCGTTAAACTAATTCATAGTATGAGACAGTCTTGTAGTAGATATTACCTAGGCTATAGTTTGACTTTTGGAAACATATGTCATTGACAAGGATTTAACTTGGGTCTCCATCACTAAGGACATGTTCTCTTCTTTTTAAGTTGTCTGAAGTTTAAAATTTTCTATAGTGATATGAATTTTTCTGAAATTTAGTGTTTTTAAAGTAGTGTTTTTCCAGAAATTTTCTAAAGTTTTCGTAAGTGTTTGATCAGTTAAGAACAAATAAGACGAGGAGAACAAGTCTAAGCCATCAAGAATCTCATACTTCATTATATCACGTGTTATTTGTAGACTATTGGCTACCTGAAATTTTTGAGCCCCGTTTTTTGGACAAGTCGAACAAACTTAAAAGCAGTCCTAGATATTACCATTGGCTCTAGTTATTGGAAGTCATCTTCTATCCATTTAAAGTTTGGATCGCTTACACTCGTGTCATCATTTAGTAAAACTATTTTCGACCTAACATAACGTTTTTAAGATGCAAAAGGGTCGTTGAAATCCTAAGCTAAACTATTGTTAAGTAGTCATTGAGTTGTTAAATGACCGGGTCAGGTTTACTTCTGGTGGGGGGTATCCGGGTATGTATATGGGTTGGGATGGGAAGAATCAGGTTGTCTTGGTTGTTGCTTTCTCTTAGCTGAAGTCGGTTCTGGTTTAGCATATGTGTGCTCTTGTGAAACGTGGAATGGTTATCTTGTGTGCACGCAATCTTAGACTTTGTTCAAATACTCGTTGCAAGAAAGGATTTTCTAAGCTCTTGAGCACGCTTTATTCTGTGGATAAATGCTGTTGTGGCGTTGATTATTGGACGCCTAAATAAGGCTACAAATTAATTGGTGGCGCAAAGTCTGTCGAAGATTATTAGACTATTAGGATACGAGAAGGCTACCTGCATCTTGACAAATTCCAAAAACTGTTGTCTCGACAGAGATATGTTGTGGAAGTGTGCATAGAAAATTTGTTAATGTCGATGTCACTCTGGATTGTTTTTTTTTTTTTGTTTTTAGAATATTACGTGATGCATATTTATTAGCAGAAGGCTTGGTCAGTGAAAAGAACAAAAAAGATGAGTGTGTGATATACGGAGTACTAATGAGCCATCATTTTAGCTCAAAAAAGATGAGTGTGTGCATAGAAAATTTGTTAATGTCGATGTCACTCTGGATTGTTTTTTTTTGTTTTTAGAATATTACGTGATGCATATTTATTAGCAGAAGGCTTAGTCAGTGAAAAGAACAAAAAAGATGAGTGTGTGATAACTGCAAAAGATTGAATAAAATCTGTTTCACTTTGCACTTGCTTGACCTCTACTGAGTAGGAACAAGGAGCTAGATTCAGCACTAAAATGATGGCTTTTCTTCAGCTCTTGTGCTATGTGTTGGATACGACGTGGTGTCGGAATGTCGTATGCGACCATTTAGCATGAAAGTTTCGTGCTTTATGGTGTCAAAATGTCGCGTGTGACCATTTTGCAAGAAAGTTCCTTGATTCATGACAATGAAACTAGTATCTCCTCACATGTGTCCTTGACATCTTTTTGCTAGATTACAAACCAGCTAGGGAAAAGCTGGACCTTTCGTCCCCTATAACCTTGTCTGGCAATGTCCCTGTGAATTTTTTTTGTCAGATGCGCCTTTTTCTGGTGGTACCCTCCATAGTCGTTCCAAACAAATGTACAGCGAATTTTTTTCTGCATCTGCAATAGAGTTGTCATCTTTTGGCAAATGCATCTGTTATGACATGATTATAGTGAGCAGTCTTGTACAGACCGACCCAAAACACTAAATTATGTTTTGTTTTGGTTTTCCCTTCTAGTCTTCACATTGTAAACTCGACTGCCATTGTAGAGCCTTCTAGTTCTTGTAAGATTTCATCCACCATTTCACCACTCTTCTCCTGATCTTTCTTTTGATCCAATTTTCATACTCATATATACCAAATCCTTCATCTCGAGACTTTGAAGTACATTTGAAAACATGTAAGCGCGGCCATAATTCCCGCAGTTTATGGCCAATCCTTTATATGGCTTTGCCTGGATCTATGAACTACTCCATATGTCCAATTGGTAGGGTAAGTCTGACATGCCCTTATTAAACTTAAATTGCTGGCATCTTAATCTCTATAAGGGATTATAACCTCAGTACGTGTTTGGTACTTGTTGAGCATCTTTTTCTTGGACTGTTGGGTTTAGTTGCACAGTGATATTTGAAATCGTGTTTTTTGTACCATGGACACTTACTTTTGGACCTATATCTCTGGATCATTGTTACATGCATATAAGCATCGTCTCGCTTAGTCACAGATTGTTGGCTCATCTGAGAGTGGCACACTAGTTTTGTTTATGAGAATATAAGGATTAATAAATGATGGAATTTTGAAGACGTACACAGATGTGACTAGGGATGTTTGTGGGTGACATGGGTAATCATGGTTTGCGATGAAAGTATGCATTTGCAAAGTCGCATGAGTACAACAGGAATAAATGACAATATGTTGGCATTTTATCATTGTTTCGTTGAAACAATGTATTATTTCTTCTTTGCTTACTTCGTCTCATCATTCCCTTGAGTCCTTGATACTTAACTTTTCTCTTGTTAGTTCCTTCATTTTAGCCTCAATGACTGCCACTAATTACAAAAAGTAAAGCCATTTGAGTTCGTAAACTGTCCAGGAAAACTAGAATCAAGATGATGTTAAGACGATTTATGCACTTTGCTGTCTCAGACTCTCAGCTTTCCGAAACCTGCCTTTGACGCCTAATATTCTCACTGTTTCACTGATCATGGGCCGTGCAGGGTAACCTTTTTGAGCGCAGAGTCATGCTTATTGGCGGGTTCTGCAAGGAACGCATATCACACTAAATACAGAGGAGTCTTTCAAAAAGAAACTATCTCATGCGCTACTCTTCGCAAGGGTGTGTTCGCTGCTGGCGCTGCAATGACACTGCTATCAATGATCGGGTCTATCATGTACTATTGGATCCACTCTAAGGTCGACACGGGTGGCTGGGAGAAACATCAAAATGACGGCATTGGTATGACCGCTGCAGATACGACTCACCAGGCCCAGACCGGTGGTTTCAGCAAACCGTGATCCGTCTTCAACACGAATTTGGTTCTTGAAAAGAGTTTGCCTTAAAATACATTAATATCTATATTTTATACAGTAGTATGTAGAGGGGGTAAATGAACATTTTAGTTTAGTTTCGAGCATATATTACTATAGTGCTCAGATATAGGTGCTGTAATATGTCGTGTCGTGTTGTGGTATTTATCAATCTTCGTCGTGGCTGGAGCTTATTTAGCGTTTGCAAGTCAGTGCCGACCGGAAGAATGCTTCCGAATCTGTAACTTGCTTATGCATTATTGCACGAAGTATGGACTAGTTTTTGCTCAAAGTTTCAGCTGTTATTATCATAAAAAGGATTTACACGGACTAATTAAAATTAGGGTTTTTCCCAACTGCACTCGCATTATTTCTAACCTGCATTATCAGATATCATATCGCTAACTGCATTCTCAGCTTTCTTAATTACTCCCAACTATAACTAATTATGCTTGTTAGTCAATTATCACCGTTAAATGCCAATTAGGATGCGTAATTTGCCTACGTGGAGCGCCTAATTTGCCTACGTGGAAGGATTAGTTGTAAATTAGAAGTTGAGTCAATTTATTAACCGTCATTTCTTTCTTTTGATTCAATTTTTTTAAAACCCTTTGAAACACTTTCACCTTCCTTTCTCTGTTCTCTTCATCTCCTTCCTTTTGCTATTAAACTTTTGCAGTTCATCGTCGTTGCAACATCTTCATCGTTGAACTTTTGCAGTCCTTCCTTCCACTGTTCAATTTCAGATATGATTTCAGGTATGATTTTGGGTAAATTAAAGAAACTCAGGGGTACAGTTGGGAATACGATATACGCAGTGCAGTTAGGAAACCTAATAAGATGCAGGGTATAAATTTTAAAAACCCTTAAAATTAACTTGGATAGTTGGATTGTTCATTTAATTGTTTTACTACTGATTACCATCCCTAAAAACCATTTGTAGTTAATTTCCAATTAATTAGTACAAAATGCAAGAAGAAACCGACTGAAATACAATCAGTTGAGCCAATCGTAATCGATTCAAACGAAATTTAAACACACACATTAAAAAATGCTATTCGACCTATTTATCAAATAGGTATCCGTGATTTTATAGTAGACTTCTAAATTTCATCCACCCTTATCGGATTAAATAACATGAACCATAATTCAATTCAAGTGATATCTTAAGACTAAGATATTTTGTCAATTTTTGGAATTAATTTTTATAAGTCAATGCAAGCAAGTATTAATATAACACCTAATTGTACTATTTCACAAAATATGTATTAACTAATCAGCCAATTGTAATTAGATGATTTTAATTGTGTTTTATATCAAAAGAAATTTATTTCAAGTTAAATAACAACCTCAAACTTCATTCATTTCCATGAGCGACATTTTTTTATTCATTCTTGCTTTCTTAACCGTGGCATTAGTTTATCCAACTCTAAATTCACACGGAGTATAAAATATAAAATCGTCTAATTTACAAGTATATATACCAGTAGTCGTACACTAGTACGTAAATTTTTGGGTTTTTATACGGTGTACCCTCAAACTTTTTGATTTTCTACCGTAATGCCTATTTTTTTTACGCTACACAAATACTTCAACTTCTAATTATTCTAAAATGTGACCAAAAGTCACTTAACTGTTAACTAAGTACTAACATCGTTAGTTAAAGCTATGATTTCTTACATTTTTCAATTTTTTCTTGAATTTCCCTATCTTTTTTTTTTCTTCTGTTTATTATTTTGATTTCCTCACCTTTTGTTAATCATTCTTCACTTTTTTCTATAGTAATTAGTTACCTTTTCTTTTCCTAATGTCTTCTTCCTCGTGGAGAAATAGTCCAGGTGAAGGTGTTTAATTCAAAAATCAAGCTTGTCGATATCGCGGAAGCAATGCGGTTCTGAAAATATGGATCGGTGAATAATGTAAGGAAAGTGTATTTTAAATGTCTTGAATGTAATGAGTTTGTTATGTGACTTTCAAAAGAAGATATCGATCCAGAAAATTTCAGAACTGCATTTCCTTAGTTACGTCTGCAAGCTTTATTTTTAAGTTGAAAGCCATCAACTGAATTATTTCTCCACGAGGAAGAAGACATTAGAAAAAAAAGGGAATAAGTATTACTATAGAAAAAAATGAAGAAAGATGAACAAAAGTGGGGGATGTCACAAGAATAATAGAAGAAAAAAAAATCATAATTTTGGAGGAAAAAATTGAAAAATGTGGGAAATCATAGCTTAAACTAACAATATGAGTATTTGTTAACGGTTAAGTGGATTTAGGTCACAATTTATAATAAATAATACGGAGTAAAGTTTAAGGGTACACTGTATAAGCGAAAAAAATAAAAATACACGATAGAAAACCAAAAAAATAATGGTACACCATAGAAAAACCCTAAATTTTTGTACCTAGAGTTACCATATAAAGTCCAACCATCACATTATTGACTTGGTTCAAAAAATGGTGGGACCAGTCAACTCAACTCCAGACCCAAACTCAAAACTCGACACACTCCGACACCTCTTCAACAAACCTGAATCCGACCCGCTCCGAATAACCTGCGTGGGCGCCGGCGCGTGGGGCTCCGTCTTCACCTCCCTCCTCCAAGACACCTACGCCCACCTCCCCAACCACCGCCTCAACCTCCGCATATGGCGGCGCTCCGGCCGAACCGTCGACCGCGCCACCGCCGTCCACCTCTTCGACACCATAACCTCCGACGAAACCGTCCTCCGACGCCTCCTCCGCCGCTGCGCCTTCCTCAAGTACGTCGAAGCTCGCCTCGGCGACCGCGCTTTGACCGCCGACGAAATTCTGAGGGACGGTTTCTGCCTCAACATGATCGACACGCCGATCACTCCGCTGGAGGTGGTGACCGATTTACGAGAGGCGGTTGTTGAGGCGGATTTGGTGATCAATGGTTTGCCGAGCACGGAGACGAAGGCGGTTTTCGAGGAGATTGGAGCGTGTTGGAGGGAGTGCCGGAAAAATGTGAGTTTTCCGGTGATCGTTTCGCTTGCGAAAGGGATTGAAGCTGAATTGGGGGATGTTCCCAGGATTCTTACTCCTACTCAAATGATTCATCGTGCTAGTATTGTTCTTCCCCTTTTTGCAATTTTCAATCCCTAATTTCCAATTTGATTGTTTATTATCGTCTTCGTCATTTGTTTGTTTACCTTTCTGTTTTCGGAAGGAGTGTTAATTGACGGTTTTCTTTTTGTGGAGTATATGTTTGATCCTAAATGATAGGCTAAATTTGAAGGATATCGGTTTTGGTTAAATGATTTTGGAGCAAGATTAGGTTAAATTTACGTCGAGTCCCAAATTAGAAAGGGAAACAATTGACCGAAAGAGAAGGAGTATATATTAAAACAATACCGGAGTTGTAGGTATTTAGAAAAAGTTGTTGATATTGTACGAAGAATATGCAGTGTGACCTTTAGTATAGAATTATTTTAAAGGCGTCCACTGGTGTAGGGCTAGTTCTCTTTTAAGATTGTCGTGCTTACGATGAGTTAATCATGACTAAAATGTGACCACTGTATGATAACTACTTCACAATGTTAAATCACGACTACAATGTGTTGAAGCAATACTTTAAATCAAAATCTATGCTAGTTTGGTGGAAAATTGACTTTGTACTGTGAATAATTTGTGCAGCTGGAGTTCCTATGGAGAACATTCTGTATCTTGGAGGACCGAATATTGCATCCGAGATTTATAACAGGGAGTATGCGAATGCCAGAATATGCGGTGCTGAGAAATGGAGGAAGCCTCTAGCGATTTTTTTGAGGCAACCGCATTTCGTTGTGTGGGATAACGGCGATCTTGTCACTCATGAAGTTATGGGAGGCTTGAAGAATGTCTATGCCATTGGAGCTGGTAAGTCTCATTTATTGTTTGCATGCGGAGCAGTAGTAGTCGAGTTTTACCAGATTCCTGTGCAGTTGAATAATGCAATGTCTTGCGATTACTTCCTACAACTTTTGTGTGAGATAAAAAATTCTAACTGCTGAGAGTTTAACCTGAAGCATGAGAGTTCCATTTGGGTTGGAGGTGGTATTTTCAGAGTGTATGTCAATGTGCTTTACCTTAATGAACTACAGTACCATTTTTAATCAGTAGCCATATTGCGAGGGAAATTTTTTTAGGATCAATCCCTATCGAACGGCGTTTGTCATGGTTTCTACAGTTTGTTTTTGTTGAGGTCGGTTTACTTCTGTACTCCTAGATGAAGCTTTTATTCAAATGTTATTTCCGAATCGTAGTCTTGTCAACGAGAAAAAGCAACTTAATTTTTTCATGAATCATATTACCTTCACGGCTTCACTTAAAAATGAGCAGATTCAATCTGATGGGAGCATGACATACAAATTGTATTGATGTACTCCTCAGTTCTTTGGGTTTCTGAAACGGTTTGGTTTTCATCTGTAAAACAATGTGTTAGCTTTCTCAAAGTGAGAGTTGTTTGAAGGATGAGAAAAGATTGTGTTCATATCTGCGTGGTTTGAGAGCATTTGTGAAGGCTTGTAGGCCAATAGTTAAAATAGTAAAGGGGCGAGTTCCGTACTTCCGTGTTTGCTGCATACATTGAGCGTTTTCTTATTTGACCCCTAAAAAGAGTCAGATGTAGAAGTGGAACACGTATAGTAGTACGAGTACCTGAAGGAACGTTTACATATTGGTTTGATTGTTTGACTTATCCAGGAATGGTAGCAGCATTAACCAATGAGAGCGCAACAAGCAAATCCGTGTATTTTGCACACTGCACCTCAGAGATGATATTTATTACTCATCTTTTGACGGAAGAACCAGAAAAGCTTGCAGGCCCATTGCTAGCTGATACATATGTAACTTTACTCAAAGGTCGAAATGCATGGTACGGGCAAATGTTGGCTAAGGGTGAATTGAGCCTCGACATGGGTGACAGCATCAAGGGAAAGGGTATGATACAGGTATTTTCCCGACATTTGCACCATTTAAACAAGTTGGTCTCTAGCGAGAGACAGTTTAAAATAGTGTGAAACAATCTAATTCTATTATTTGGAAATAATTACAACCAACATGGATACTTTTTGGTATAGAGAATTGTTCAAGGTAGACAATATGTGACTTGGTTTCATGCATGGTCTGATATGGTCGAGCAAAATACCCATTATTCGACTGGATCTGTTTCCAACCTGGGTAACTGGGTTTTACCCGAATTTTAGATATTAGACCCAGAATAAAGTTTCAGTTGGATATACAATCGAATTTTTTGGATATTGGTTACGATATGGTTAGTGATTTAGAAGATAAGGATATCTAATTTGATTTGAATTTTATTTTCCGTTTGTTATTGATCATTTACATTTTAGTTTTCTGGGAGTGACTAATATAATTTGTGATCTTAATTATGTGGCTGTCTTTTTTTTATCCATGTTTCCCACTTGGGATTTTTTTTTTTCTCTTATTTGGTGTTATTGAATTATACTCCGTAGTTGTTTAGTTTGATTATTTTATGAGCGACAAAAACTAAGTTCACAATGTATAAACATTGTATTGTGAACGAAATAGTTTTTTGATTTCTCAAGTCTGGCTTAACCGCATAAGGAAGCAGCAAAAAAAAAAAAAGAGAAAGCATCATGTCAAGTGATGAAAATAGTGACAAGATCTATTCGAGTAAATTGCAAAACATGCTAGTGGAAATTTAGTGCATACCTTTATTCGATTTTTACATTTTGGTCTTTGGATATCCAAATACAGGATATACTCCGTATGAACTATTTCGATAGGTTATAGATATATTATGTCGGAATTTTCGAATCCAAACCATGACTTTGGATTAGATATCAGATCAGTGCCTCTACTACGACAAAGGCGACCCCTTTCCCAGTTCAGCCTTCATTATCCACTTTGGTATTACTGATTGTTCGTGTATCCTTTCACTTGACTTGCAAGATTTCGATGGAGCAAACTTATGGTTCTACATCTTCTTGCTGATCGTTAATCATGTACACTACATGTCAAGTGCAGCCTTCTTTCTACTTTCTAGTGTCTTCTTAAGGCCAATCCTAAAGACGATCTTGTTGGTAACATTACTACAGATAGACACCTGAGTGATCTCAAAATTAAATCTTCTGCATTACCTGTTCTAAATTTTTATAAATCACTGCTAACCCCAACTCATGCAATTGACTTATCAGTTGTGGCTACTTGTTGACCTGATTAGTTCTTTTCGATTTTTATTTCTTTTACGTGGGAAAATTAATGTAATCCTTCGATTTAGTCAGTCGACAGCTTGATAGTTGATCTCTTAGTAATGCTACTTTATCCGTCTTTTTTAAACATTTATGCTCTGTGCAGGGTGTATCTGCTGTCAAAGCGTTTTATGAACTTCTTAGTCAACCCTCCATCAGTGTCTTTCATCCTGAAGAAAATAAACCCGTGGCTCCTGTGGAGCTTTGCCCCATATTGCAGACACTTTATAGCATACTTATAACTAGGTAAACTCCTACGCCCCTCTATCTTTTTTTCTATATCATGTTCGTCTAGGTCATGCCGGTGAATTTGGTTTAAACTCTAAAGACTTGCTTGATTGAGAGTAATTGTCAACCGAGTAATAAAACTCAACATAAGAGTTATAGTTACTCAACCACCTTCGCTTTCCACCTTTCATTACCTCTACTCGCCACCATTTTCCTGTATTTTGTTCGTGTTAACTACTACGGAGTATTATCCTGTAATAATTACCTTCAATCCATTCAATCCAAGCAGTTCCTTAGAAACAATGATATCTTTGTCTTGAGAGTTTTCCTGATTTCTTCTTTCAGGGAATTTCCTTCACAGGCTATACTGCAGGCTCTGAGGGACGAAACAATGAAAGATCCTCGGGAACGCATTGAAATGGCTCAATCTCATGCATTTTACATACCCTCCCTTCTAGGCGGTAGCAGCGACCCGTGATCAGCTGGAGTCTCTGACAGGCGTCAACAACCCGAAACAGTTAGCTCTCTTCGATCATACAATTTTTAATTTTTTTTCGTGACGGTTGAATCCGTACTGTATTGTTCAGTTATTGTTCAACTTTTTGGTGAGGTAGATTAAAATGACAAAGATGGTGTTATGGTTGGTGTGTACAGTTTGAAAGTGTTGAGGAATGAAAACTTTGTAGAAGGGTTACCGTGTAAAGGTTTGGTTTCGAAAGGACGTGACATTGATTCTTGTGATTCTCGTGGAGCAGGCTTGCTAGTTCTATATTGTAGAATCCACAGTAGGTTATATTATAGTGATGTCGGGATCACGCACAGCTGTTGTGTTGATGCTGTTCTAGCTCATAGTGCATTTCGTTTGTTTTGTCGAGTAGGTTACATTTGATGCCACCCATCCGCGGATGTTCACTTCTGTGGACGGAACTGGACAGAGAGCTGGGGGTGCATTTTGAACGAACTGTCCTCAAACGCGAAAGCTCATGGCCTTTTGATGGCCTCTTAGGATTCATTCCACAGAATTGACCTTCTTCATTCTTCGTGGTGTTCGTCTATTTTAAGTTTGATCAGTCTCATTCTCATAAACTCAACATCTAACTCAACGGTTTTGTAATAAAGTTCAAACACTACTCCTTCTGATTCATCTATTTCTTATCATATTCCTCTTTTAGATAATTTTTCAATTCTTAACCTTTCTTATTTTAGTAACTTTTTTACTCACAAAAAATCAAATACAAGGTGGATCCCACCACTTACACAGGCACTCGTTCATACGAGTATTGTTAAGATTTATCATATACCGCCTTCGGTTCATTAGAATCTTATCTTCTTTGTATGATATACGGAGTAATTATATTAAGGAGTAGTTAAGTAAGTGGTAAAGTATACTTTTTGTTTGGTTTTTATGGTGAAAAGGTTACTGAAAAGGAAATTATACGGAGTAAGAATTAAGATTAAGTCAATTGTACGACACTTTCACGCGTAAGACGTTCTATTTATGAGTAGAATATGACCACTTTAAACGATAAAGTGACTATTTTAATGCTTAATGTGACCATTTTTTGAAGTTTTAAAGTGTTTATTTTGAACATTAAACTAAACACATTCAGCGCTAAAATAATCACATTTTATTTAGATTTAGTCCGTCATAAGCGTGAAATCGTCTTAGACTTAGCAGGGTAGAATGGGTGCGAAGACAAAAGAGTAAGAAGAAAAGGTAAGCCATTGATTAATAGGAGTAATTGCTGTCTTAATTTCTCGTATTGTTGGAATCCTCACACATGTGACCATCCCCTCTGTATTCCACTTCACGAGACTTTTTACTCCCTTCTATGACCCATTTTACTACTTCTATACATTAAACAAGCTTAACCTTTTGTACTAACACAAAGGTTTAATCTCCATATTGATAAGTGGGTCACCACAAATACGATTCATTATTTCGAGCTGATCCCAGACCTATCATGAAATACCATTTCGATCTCTTATAAGAACTAGACAGACAAATATTCTTCAGATAACCAAAATTTATCTCCAACAGAACCGTCCATCCACACTATCCCCTTGCCTTCCAAAAGCAACCCAACTCACGATGAATCTCTTATTTGTTCCACCACCTATAACGAGTCCAATTTTAATACTCATACTCGTCTCATCAGCCCCCAAACATGAACTCATATAGTCGTCACATACAATTATACACTCCAACAGTTCAACCGAAATTAATACTGTATAATACCAACTTATACTCGCCCCACCGAGATATCAAACAACATTAATATTCCATCTGTTTCAGTCATTTGTTTACAGTTTGACTTTTTTCTCATTCACTGAAACGGAGGGAATAGATGGCTCCACTCCATCTAAATTAATCTCAATTGATATCAATTCAAGTGAAACAAGCTTAAATGTTGACACACTCTCCTACATGGCCTACTACTTCACTACATACATTGTACATATTGTAGTGTACTACACTTAGTACTAATAGCTATGCTTTTCTTTGCTTTGCTTTAGAATATTTGTGGGGACTCTTTTCACCCTCAACTTTTCTTCTTAATAATCAATTTCCTCCACCTTTTTTTCATTCTTTCTTTTCACATTTCATCTTTTATTTCACATTCTCAATTTGCAATTTCACCCCTCAATTTCCTCCACACAAAAAGGTTTCATCTTTCCATACTTAAATCTTTCATTTCTTTTTTGGTTTTCCTAAAATTGTTTTAAGTGATGTTTAAGCTGATTATTCTGTGTGTTGTTCTCCTAAGCACCTCAGAAATCCTAGTAATAAACTCCTTAAATGAAGAAGGTTTAGCACTAATTTCATTCAAAAATTCCATAACAAATGACCCAGAAAACTGTTTAAGTAACTGGAATACCAGTGATGAAACACCATGTTCATGGAATGGTGTAACATGCAAAGATTCAAGTGTTGTTTCACTAAGTATACCCAAGAAAAAACTCCTTGGTTTTCTTCCTTCTTCACTTGGAACTCTTTCTAATTTACGCCACCTTAATTTAAGGAGTAATTTGTTTAATGGGTCTTTACCAATTGAGCTTCTCAAGCTTCAAGGTCTTCAAAGTTTGGTTCTTTTTGGTAATTCACTAACTGGGTCAATACCAAATGAAATTGGGCAGCTCACTTACCTGCAAACCCTTGACTTTTCCAGTAATTCGTTTACCGGGTCGATACCGTCTTCAATTTTACAATGTAGGAGGTTAAGGAGTCTAGTCTTGAGTCATAACAACTTTAGTGGTGTGATTCCTAGTGGTTTTGGCAAGAGTTTCGTTTCGCTCGAAAAACTTGACATTTCTTATAATAAGTTTAGTGGTGTGATTCCTAGTGATTTGGGGAACTTGAGTCATTTGCAAGGGACTTGTGATTTGTCTCATAATTTGTTTAGTGGTTCGATTCCGCCTAGTTTAGGGTACCTTCCTGAGAAAGTGTACATTGATCTGACCTATAATAACTTGAGTGGTGCAATTCCACAAAATGGTGCTCTTATGAATAGAGGACCTACTGCTTTTATAGGAAACCCTGGCCTTTGTGGGCCACCATTGAAGGACCCTTGTGCTTTTGATTCCTTGGCTAAACCGCCGTCTTCTGAACCTTTTTTGCCTAGGGACAGTTCGCCTCGTGGAGGTGGTGACAGTGTGGGGAAAGGGAAGGGGATTAGTAAAAGCAGTTTGGTTGCGATTGTCGTGAGTGATGTCATTGGTATCTGCCTCGTTGGTTGGTTGTTGTCGTATTGTTACACGAAAGTTTGTCCTTATAGAGGTAGGGGTGATGATAAGGAAGGGAAGGAGAGGAGGGAGTGTTTTTGTTTTAGGAAAGACGAGTCTGAAACTCTGTCGGAAAACGTTGAGCAGTATGATTTGGTGCCCTTGGATTCACAGGTGGCGTTTGACTTAGACGAGCTTCTGAAAGCTTCGGCTTTTGTGTTGGGGAAGAGTGGGATTGGTATTGTGTATAAGGTTGTGCTTGAGGATGGTCAAACTTTAGCCGTAAGAAGGCTTGGTGAAGGCGGTTCACAACGGTTTAAGGAGTTTCAGACTGAGGTGGAAGCGATTGGGAAGCTTAGGCACCCGAATGTTGTTACTTTAAGGGCGTATTACTGGTCTGTTGACGAGAAGCTCCTCATATACGACTATGTATCGAATGGAAGCCTCGCCACTGCATTGCATGGTAAGAATCCGTAATGTCTTCCAGGACCGTCTTTAAAAATTTGGAGGTCTTGTTCAATTGTCTTAGATGAAGCCCTAAAAAATTTAACACTTTTGTTGATATTTTATTTCATTGTCGTACATTATATGTATACAAAATGCAAATTTCATTTTCGCCTAGACGATATGGATAAAATTTCATGCTAGAAGTAATTGCTGAGCACCTGTTTATAATGTTGGTTTCCTTATTTTCTATGGTTGGTTTTGGTTGGCCTTGTCCACAGGGAAACCAGGAACGGTGTCGTTTACGCCATTATCATGGTCAGTCCGCTTTAAAATCATCAAAGGCATTGCGAGGGGATTAGTCTACTTGCACGAATTCAGCCCTAAAAAGTACGTTCACGGGGATCTAAACCCAAGCAATATATTGCTCGCGAGTAACATGGAGCCCAAAATCGCTGATTTTGGCCTCGGTCGGCTAGCCAACATAGCCGGAGGATCCCCTACCCTACAATCAACTAGGATGACCTCCGAGAAAGCTCAGCAGAAGCAAACAACCAGCGTACCATCTGAGGTTGGTAGCGTCTCTATTGCGAGCATGGTATCATACTACCAAGCCCCCGAGTCACTCAAAGCCGTGAAACCCTCACAGAAGTGGGACGTTTACTCATACGGCGTGATCTTATTAGAAATGATCTCAGGAAGACCATCCCTAGTCCAAGTTGCCAACACAGAAATGGACCTTGTTCAATGGATGCAACATTGCATAGAAGAAAAGAAGCCTCTAGTCGACGTTTTGGACCCTGAGCTGGTCCAGGAGGTCGACAAGGAAGACGACATAATCGCAGTCCTGAAAATCGCTATGGCGTGTGTTCATAGCAGCCCCGAGAAGAGGCCGACAATCAGGAACGTGTACGAAACGTTGGATCGAGTGTCGGACACGAGTCCTTGAAAATTGGTTTGGTGTGGTGTAGAAAATAAATGTATGCTGGTTTTGAGGGATTTGATGTGTTTTGAGTTGTGTCAAACAGATGAATGCAAGTATAAAATGACAAATGAGGTTGTCATTCATCAATCTTAGTCTAGGATCTTTAGAAACTGAAGCATTTGTCTGCTTCTTCTTTTGTATTTAATGGATGATTGTTTTCAATTTTAGTGTGCCTTGTTTATTAATTTATCTGTTCATTTCTAATGAGAAGTATTATCTGAGACTCTATTGATAAAGGAGAGGAATTTTCAATACAATTTCTACCCATTTTTTTTCATTTAGAAACACGGGACAACTTTTTTCCTCGCAAACAATAGGTCAACTAGTTTAGATCCCGTGCATCAATGCACGGTAACTATAGATATTATTGTTTTTAACTAATAAAATTATACTAAGTATAAATTAACTGAAATATAAGAAAATTGTTAATTTGTATGATATTCAAGTGTAAATTTAGTAGCAAACAAACATAAATTCTAAATACAAACATATATGAAGTGCATATATTATAATAGAATGAAAAAATAGAATGAAAATAAAAAACATTAAAATAAGTAAATAGAATAAAAAGTAAAAAATATTATTTTTTAACAGAATGAAAGTAAAAAATATTAAAATTAGCAAATAGAATGAAAAATAAAAAATATTTATTAGTGTACAAAATTTTGGTAAAACATTAATTTTTGATTAGAAAAAATAGAATGAAAAGTAAAAAATATTAAATTAGCAAATATTTAGTTTAGGATAAATATTTTTTTGAAAAATATAAAATAAATATTAAAGATACATAATAGAAATTAAAAATGAAAAATCGTGTGAACATGGTTATTAAGTAATGATAATTATAGATAATGAATATAGACTTAATAATACTCCGTATATAATAGGGTGGATGATGTAAGCATGAGGTTTTGGCGGGAAAAAAACGCACAGAATCGCGACATGTGGCATTGATGATGTCAGCGATAACTGTGGTTTAGTATAATAAAGATAGGGATAATTGGAAACGATAAAGGGAGTAAAACATCCGAATTTCATCGACAGACAAATGGAATGGAAGAAGTATTACTTTACTTGTTGTACACATTTAAACTGCTATAAAGATATTTCAACAATATATTAAAGGTCTAGGAATCGCGTTCACGCTAGTAGTCAACAAGCAGTTTCAAAAGATTAATCGGTTGTTCAATCGTCATTCAAATGAGACACTACCCAAAATGTACCCAAAATACCGTTTTGCGGTTAAATTGGTTCTAACTATATATCTCGCCAAACTCCTCGTTCCCACAAGCGAACCCAACAAGTAGAAGCATTAAGGTCGATAGTCTCGTCTCAATTATCGGTCTAACATTCCCATGAGATGACAAATGATCTTAATCGGGAATTTGTTCTAGTCAAATTCCTAGCTTCCGCAAGTGAAATCAACCAACTAAACTAGGGCGTCAAACCAAACGACTAACGGTCAACGAATAAACCCAAACTCCCGTCGTAGGTTACATGTTAAAGGTCAATTGATCAAATTCTCAAACCCTAATTTGCTCAATAAAAATTCCCATTTAAATTCGCAATTACGATCAAACAACGACGATTATAGAAATTAAATCATGCTTTTCGAACTACTAGCGATTCCACGAACCCTAGATTAGAAAACTACTCACTCATGATCATAAAAGATAAGACAATAAAATAATAGCAAACATAATTAAACTAATGAGAGAAGAGAAATTAATACTTGAAATCGCAATTGAATTGAAATTGAGCGTTGAATCTGTAGAATAATTCTTGAAAATCAAAAGCAACTAATCTCCATGAGTTCTAAGTCTAAAAGTAGTAAAAACTGAATGAAAAAGTGTATGAGTATTTTCTAAAATATGAGTCTTATAAAAATCTAATTTTCTAATGAAAATAGGAAAATTCAAGAAATAAGTCTCCCCGCCCGGGGGATTCAATTGTCCAAAATCAATATTTTGTATTATGGGTGCCCCCGCCCGGGGGTGCTACGGCCAACTTTTGGCTGCTTCTTCATTTGATCCCCACGCCCGGGGGCTCTTCTCCACGGCCAAGGAAGGCCATGCTTCACTACTTCTCTTCTTTCCTTGCACTTCTTTCAAGCTTCCGCTTCCCGTCACTTCTACAGCCGTCGTCTTGTCGAAAATGCTCATTTAAACCTGCAAAAATCATGGAAACATAACTAAGCATAACATATATCGACAAACAATAAAATCAAATAAAAGTAACATAAAAGCGTAAAACGGGGTCAAAACACGTCGAGATAAGCATTCAAAACACCGTAAAATATGTACTCAACAAGAGGCATGTCACTTATCTCGACACCAGGAGGCCATATACTAGTAGTAGCATTACGGCCCCCTACATTTCTTGAACGACCGTCCTTTCAGAGTCGATATAATAGAAAATGCTGCAACTTTATATACGGAGTATATTTGTTTCCGATATTCCATGCATCATAAAATTTATCCTTTTACTCAATAAGTATTTTATATGGTTTCATATATATCTTATTAAATGCTGAAATGTCAAGAGAATAAAACAATTACGGAGTACTTCATATATAATATACGGAGTACGTTATATGGTTTTAGGGCATTTTGTCATATGGTTTGGTGTTTCACTTATGCGTGAATGTTTATTTGATACAATGAATTTTTTGGTTGTGTGATTTTTTTGGTGTATGTGGACTATGTAATAGCTCAAGCAAGGGTAATAAATTTCACCATTCAAAGTATATGAAATTTTGAAAAACTTTCGGATAAGTTTACTGTGATAAGAAGCCATATGACTGATTTAATGAGTAAAGAGATACTCAACTCTCTTGATGCTCGGAATATCGATAACAAGTACGGAGTATATATATCAGGTTGCAGCATCTTCGATTATATCGACCACCAAAGCGAGGGTTGTTCAAGAAATGAATGGGGCCGCAATGCTTCTACTAGTCTATAGCCTCCTAGTGCCGAAATCAATGACGGGCGTCTTTCCTATGATAATTGCCATTTGCGTTGTTTTAGTAGCCACTTTTATCATGGCATTCTTCTACAAATAATAAGTTGTACGTAAGTTTGTATATATATATAAACATCGATTACATTAGGTAACGTATAGGTAAATTATTTGTGTTCATTTAGCTTGTGGAATGAAAATAGACAAAGACGAGTTCTCCTCTTATAGTACGTCTGATGGAAAAAATATTTTAAAATGATACGGAGTATAAAATTAGTAGTCAATATTTAATGAGCATTCATGATATTGATTTAATAACTTTTTGACTAAATGAAAAGATTAATTTGCATTTATAGCTTTATATTTTGGTTGAGCATGGAGTACGTAATAGATTTTCAAACGGATTTTATATTATGTGCATGCGATGCACACAATATGAAGTAACTATTAGGTATTATTCAAAGGATATTTCATTTCAGTAAGTTTTCTCACATCAAATTAATGTGAGAATAAAGTATAAATTGTAGTTAAAAGGGTATAAAAACATGAAACGAATCTACTAAAATCACTTATAATCAACTACGGAGTAAAAATTTAGTGACAATTAATCATAATTATCACTAAAAATGGTAAAAAAAAACTATATAGTGGAGTATGAATGAGTCAGACTTACGATAATTTCTTATAAGACTCGATCCACACCGTAATTTGTGATTTTAGTTTTTAAAATTTTTTGGCTCTCGTGTTTTTGGCGGTAGATGTTTATAATATATATTCATGAAGTCGTATCATTTCTTGTTCTCTCGACATTTGAAGGAATGACTATTTAGATACTCCATTTGATTTGATTAATCAAATTGATAACATTGACTAAAATTTGACTAATTAGAGACACTAATAAATCAATAGATCTTATGAGAAACGATCTCACACTAAATTTAAACAATTTGATTAATTAGAGACGCTAAATCAATAGGTCTCATGAGATTTACGGGCGTCTTCAATTCTCCCCTTCGATTGATGGTATATTTCTTGTAGAAACATCCAACTTTTAATTTTGGCATTGAGATACATTGAATTTACGTAAGTTCGTATCATCGTATGCATAAATACCGATTACATTTAGTGAAAACGAAGTAAATTTACGCGAATGTAAATTCACGTAAACTTTCATTTTCTGCAAAGCTGATGAAATCTCCGTTGTTAGGAGTTAAAGATGGATGAAACTCTGCTCTTTGGCACGATCCTTAGACGCTTCACGCTTTCTACAAATTCCCTGCACGCAAAATGTGTACCCGTTATATTTACTTCGACTCTTCATATTCGAGTCTATACGATTGTCCAACACGAGACTTGAGAATTACAAACACGAGAACATACTTCCAAGGCACATCACCAACAAGCCGCAAGTGTTCCTGCCTGTCTTTGTAAAACAAAACAAACTCTGAAAATTCTGTAAACAAGCGTAGACCAGAAGTCGACAATCTACCTGTGATAAGAAAACACTTCTTGAAATGCTGTAAAAATTTTCATACAATACGGAGTATGTAAGTTCCGAAAATTGAGCTTTACCGAACATCTCTTCGAGTTGAACAGCAAGATTTGAGTAACAGGAATGATCACCAGGACAGATTTTTCTACCCACGACAACTCCGTCCATGTTAACCTTGACGTATGACAGTCGCTGTTTGCTTTGCACTGCCTCTGAGTCGTCCCCACATTCTTCGGGATTTGTTCTCGAGGAGGATCCGAGGTTTGAACCGTTTAGGTTGACTCGGGGAATGTATGGCCAATCTGGTAGGCCGTGGTATTCACTTGGGACAAACATTGCGTCTGATTGCAAACTCTGGCTAACTGCGTTGTCACAATAACATCTTATGACAGTAAATACTTTAATTTGAGTTGATTGTTTACATTTTCTTGGTCGTGTCAAATATCACATGTCAACGATGCACATTTTGGTGACACTCCTAAAATCAAGTTTCAAAAACAAATGCACACAGTCGTACGGAGCACTAAAGTAGCACACGTATATTACAAAAGGCGAGATAAAATCGTAGAAGCATACCAGGAATAATGTCGTGACAAGCCTGAGGATGCAAAGTTTTCAAGCTTAGTCCAAGATCGATAAACCCATCATCCTTGTTCACCTGATGATAGATAGTCTCCAAAGTAGACGCACTGTACAAAAAACTCGCCGTGTTTGTGTCCATTTTTTCTTAAGACCAACCAAACCAATTTGCTTCAATTTTTATGTCTATGGGGAAACAACGACGACAATTATATACACATTTTAAAAACATGAAGAATGTGATGTAGGCCCTATTATTACTGATTTCATTTCAGCTCAATACAGTTCAGTTCAGCTCTTTCCGTAAACTCTTTTTGTTGTTCCCTTCCTTGCGGATTCAGTTAATTCAATGTAGTTCAGCTCCAAAAGTCGAAAAATTTCAGACGGTAGAGGATAACAGTAAATGTTGGGACATAAAAACATTGCTCAGACTTTGCTAATCACATGTCCACTGAAGCTATCAACTGCAGAAAACATAATATAGTTTTGTGGAACAAGTGATGGGGGAATTTTGATTGCTGTTATTTGTAAGGCTAGATTTTGCATCCCAAATTTGGTACATACAATTCATTTACTCTGAAATTTGTATCGAAAGCGACGAATCTTGATGTTTTGTACATTTGGTTTTACGTGAATATAACGGATCTTAATTCATAACATGAACTACGAAATACTACTTCCCGAGTTTTGATGTCAGTACTCAGTACACATAATGGAAAGCTAACATTTTATGGAACTTCGAAAGTGTACCAAAAGCAAGCGACAAATTTCATGAACGGATGTTTTCTCAGACGTGACGTTAAACGAATTCCAAATTCCTCGACAGGCTATGAATCGCGACATCTGCTAGGCCACACTACTCAACATGTATTATGCAAGAATGGGCAAACTTTATTGCTATATACGGAGTACTATACTCTATATGCCCATAATATTGTGAAGCATTATCAACATAAGTTTGTATGATTGTAAGGAAACATTTTTTGGAGGGTGCTAAAGTTGAACACTTGGCCACCCACTTCTTCATGAGTTCCCTTATCACTTTAGACCCGACGAAATCGAACTGATAAAGGCCTGCCTGAAAAATATTCGCATTTTACGAAATATATTCGAGACCAAGTTCTTACAAATCTCAAGAGAGGCAGGCATTTATACGGTATACAAACTTAACGACTTCACTCAATTCAACATTTGTTCATAGCCAGTGTGACGTTGGATCTCGTTCACCTAGACCACAATTTGAGATACGAACAGACACACAAGTAATTTAACCACTCCACGACTTGTTCTGAACTTCAAAGTCAATCTCACAATACTCCCAAACAAGAAAGTGACCGATTTTACGCGAGACAGTTTTTGTACGAGCATCAAAAAACAGAATCAGGTCAATGAGGTTTTGACCACGTTCGACCAAAATGATCAATGATACGCCAAAGAGACTTCAATATAACTTTTTCTCGTTTGTAACGGAACTTGTTATAGACTCTAGGTTCCACAGACAAGTTTACAGCACCCTTTTAGTTTATTAGCGTCGAGGATACACCGACCAACTACTACGTAATATAAGAGACTCATGAGCGATTTCAAAATATGAAGCGTAAAATACGATAACATGCAGCAATTTGATCCTTTCACCGTCAGTCGCAGGAATATAAAAGGCCATTTTATTTCAGCAAGAAACTTTTATCGAAGAGCATGCAGCAACAAGCTAAACCCACTAGATAAACTACTGCGTACATGCTACAATTCACCAAAGCTGCATTTTTATAAATACAAGGCTTCCCTTCGACGTCTCTTCCAAGAGATCATCTTATTTACTGTGTGTTAGAGAGGAACACTAAATTTGGAACTGTAACCACGCTGGTGACGTAACAAAATCGCCTCTTTTCTCCGGAGAATAACACTACATTAGTCAATACACCAGAGTCTTTCATTATGTTTCATCGTAAAAGATAAAGAAAAAGTAGACAAATAACGAAATTACATGGATATGACACTAACAGGCCGCAGAGCGAAGAAATCGGACCATGAATCAAAATTTATATCAAAATTTATTTCGCTTCTACAGAAGAGACACAAAGAAATGCTTTACTGAACAAAGACAGTCGCAAAGACAATACAGATGTACAGTCTCAACCTACGAGCATGTCAGTATAATCTTGGTTGGGATAGTTGACACTGCAAAAACAGCCTGTCAAGCTGAAATTTAAAGTTCGGACAAAACAATGAACGAGCACCGACTTGGGCACGGTAGGAATACACGCGGAAAAAACAATCATTTGAGTATGCTACACAGCGACGAAATAAGGGGAACAGCATTGATACCGTTTCTAGTCGTAGGTGCTGAGAAACTCGACTATACAAGGATAAACTTCTTCTACGGCCTGTAATGACAAATTAAGCATTGACATAATGATTTACAAGGGAAAAATGATAGACGGGTAAGGTTAGAAGTTTTGCTTACACGTTTCCCTCCAACCAAATCGTAATGTGCATAGTGTGGGCCTTCAGGTTGTCCGAAAACCTTGTATTTGACCAAATCCTTGGGAAAAAGTTTTACCGTCTCTGTTTTATGAAAAGAAGATAGTCAAAGTCTAAACTAAATTATCTGCATTACTCGGTAGCCCACTCGAATCTTAGCGTACAGCTTTATCAAAATTCTTTGGCAAATAAACTCAGCATGAGCTACATGCACTAGCTATCAACCCAGCACTTAGAAGGCAAGGTTGTCAGTTACGAGAACTGATGCTTCAAAAACCGTGTTCGCTGAAAAAGCTTCTTAAAATTTAAAAAAAAAAAAAAAAAAAAAAAAAACTCTAAAGAGAATTCATATTATAAATTCTTAGTAACTCTTCTGAATTAGATATCGAAAAAGGCAGATCAAGTGATTTAAACGGTAAGTGGAGTGTCATTTGAATAAAATGTAGAGTGATCAATTGTACAATACTTACCATAAACAGCATCAGGAGGGCAAATGAGGTCCCGATCCCCTGCGAGAGCTAAGACTGGGACACTACTTTTGTGCAGATGGTCCTTGTAGAAGAAATTGCCACTTCTATCACGTAACCCACCTTCTCGGAAAGCTGTTGTTAGTTGCAGCAAAAGTTTGGCTGGTATAGTACCTGATATCAAAATTGTCAGCACTGTATTTTAGCATAAATATCAATGGCGCATCCAGCAGAATGCAATATGCTACGTAGCACTCAGTCCTCCAGTAGATATTATCAGAATTATAAAAGAAGCAATCACTAAATGCAATTTTGTGTCAGGACTCACAATTTAAATAGGTCTAACATGTAATAAGTGAAGGTTAACGTTCTATAAGTAAAGTAGAAGAGATTTAAGGAAAAAAATAATAATAAATTGCTTAGTTTTACGCCTCAAGTGCGCCTTTTGGAAACCATGCGCCTTAGGCATTCCGAGGCGTTTTGGTTGGTGCCTCACTACACCTTACACCAAGGCGCACCCGAGGCACAAAGGAAAAAGATGCTTCAACTACAGCTTGTACGTAGCATATTAGATCAGCTACTATATCATCAATTTTACTTGTATCAAAAACCATTGCCAGTAATGAGGTTCCCGCTCAAAGATGATAGAGGATTGGATTTACAGACCGATATGCAAACCAATCAGTTAGAAGGAAAGATGATCATGCTTACAAAAATTGTTCAAAACAAGCTTCTTTAGCAATTCTGGATCCATCATATCTTCCGCTGATATCAAGTCATTCAGCCAAGACAAAACATATGGAGGACTCGAAGAAAGAGGATAAGTTGCCGATAACATGGCTCCAAGTGGGACAACAGGAACATTGAGGACTTGAGCCGGGTTAGCCTGGAATAATTTCAAACAGACGTGTATCTTAGTGTCATAGCATACTCACGAAAAGTCTAAGCTCACTAGCAGAGGATTGACCAAACAACATTGCATCTCCAATTTCCGACTTACAAGGGGTAAAAGCATTTTGAGTGTTGAATTAGACGTCGTATAGTCAACTGATGAGGCCAGGGTAACAACAGCTGCTAACCTTGGATCTCTCCCTTCAGATCCTGAGTGAAAATAACAGCGAAAAACATAAATGAAAAAGAAGGATCTAGAGATACGGAAGTATCTCAGAACTCAGAAGTCAGAACTCTCAACACATGATCACGCACACACGAACAACGGTGAATATCTATCCCATCACACTTATAGTCAGAATTATGGCATCGATACATATGCAAAGTGCAAAAATTATTGTTTAAGCATCTAACAAAAGGATCAAAGTATCAAACGGATATGGAAAGTGGAACATATCAAGAATCAACATATTCAGCATAATAGGCTACTACACTAGACTGTAAACTAGTTGTACGTAAGTATATTTCCAAGTTTAGTCCATACAATCTTTGGCAACCATCTAGCTGATGGTTTATGATTTCTTATCACCAAATTTTCGACAAAAGATCAACTAAATAAGCATTTTCATTGCAAATAGCCTACTTTGCTTCAGGATAACCTTAAAGGAATCAACAACTCTGCAAAGAGCTAACTATGCTCCATGATAACCTTATAGGAATCAACTATGCTCCATTTCCAAGGTATGAACAATGATAGCGTTAGAGGAATCAAGAAATCTAAAAAAACATCTCCTACATCTTGTAGGTATCTAAAAGGTACGACGTTGTAAACATGTAACATGTTCAGCTAGAAGGCAAGGCCAGCAAAGTCAGCTTCACACAAGCTTAAAAATACGCAGCAAGCCAGATTTTAATATTTTTAGTGGGGCCATTAAAAACGAGACAAAGCTACACTTACACTAAGTGTAAAGAATCTTTTCTACACTCTTCTAAATTTCCCTTGCAATCAAATTAGTGTACCAAGTTTTAAATTAAAATTTAAAGTTGCCACTTGTTAACTTCTACACCTCATGTACGGGTATCATCTTCCACACACTTGGACTGTTAGTATATTGAAAGAATGAAAGATGCATTCCAGCTTACCGTATTTTGAAAGCATCCCGTACAATAGTATACCCCCCATTGAGTGTCCAATAGATAGCAATTTGTCAGCCTTGGGATTGCTTTGAGCTAATATATAATCCATCTGTAATCACCACAAACAAAAATATAAGATACGGGTGATAGCATAAAACACAAAATTCTCTAGAGCACTCGTATTTCAATGTAGTCAACCCAGCTAAGGGAAGAAACAAAAACCAGTGAGAGTGTACCACGAGAAATGAAAATGCAGAAACTAAGTACGCATAATAATAAGAAGAGAAGTCACCTCACCACAGCAGGAATATCTTCCTCCAAATGTTGATCGAAATCCCAATCATACTTCACAATCAGCTCAAGCTGCTTTTGAAAATCGTCTAGTGTAGTAAAAAAACGGCCTTGCAAATCATATAGCTGAGGCGAAACTGAGCGTTGCCCTTCTTCAAAAACATTTACTAGTCTTTGGCTTAGATCTCTGATTTGACCTGCGACAGCAGAGTTCCGATCAGTTTCTAATAGTGCTGACAGCATGTCCCATATCTCATTGAACCGTTCTAGTAACTGAGACTCTTCAAAAAGTTCCTGCAGTTGATCAAATAGTCTAGCAGACATAGTTATTGATTGACCTTCGCCAAGAAACTCCGAGAGCCTTGTGGACAAACTCGTGAGTGTTTCCGTCAGCTTCGTCACCAGCTCTGATTCATCCCATACTGTGCCGACTCCATTAGGAACTGGTAAATCGGTATTAACTAATGCCCTGTCGTTGGCAACCTTGGGCTGCGCAGCGGGAGCTTCACTATCATTTTCCCTCTCAGATGTCGATATTGAAGCCTGCCCTTCATTGATTGCAACATCTTTTGCTCTCTCAGCAGTTGATTCCATGCGACCTGATATTTCATGAGCAGACTGCTCGACGTCCTTGGCGTATTTTTCTTGCATACTCAGTCCAGCCCCTCTAACTTCAAGAATCCATGTATCAAATCCTTGTCCAGACATGTGACGAGCAAATGAAGACTGCACAAAAAGACAAAATGGTATAATAAACAAACAAGCACAACTGAAAGGCATGACTTCCAGAAGGACCAGAATCGACAATAACTGACTTGATAAAAGATGAGGCTTAACAGCATCACCAAGTCATAAGCACGACACAAAGTTAAACTTATCATCAACCATTTAACACACCATGCTCGTGATTTAACGTGAACAATTTATTGAATAGAGAACCAGAATTGAGTCAGTCACAAAAACCTTTTTTTTTTTTTTTTTTTTTTTTTCTTCCATACAATGTTATACTGCAATTGAAATGCTCCAAACATGTCCAGAATACATATGACTACAAATAAGTTAATGTTGGAAAAGCAATCAATAAAGTCCATACTACAAGTACTTCATCGCTCGTCAAGACAATAGAAACAAAATACTCCGTATACAAATCAATCACCTAAGAAAAAGCGTACATATACAACGATAAGAATAAATGCAAATAAATTTGAGGTCAGGTTGGTGAAAAGGTGATGACGCCAGAATTAAAACCAATTTGCCTCACATGGTCAACATGCACGCTTCTTTGTTCACATGCGCACAACGTAAAACTGGAAGCTCTACTTTATTTATCGAAACTGCTATAATGATATCATAATTTCTAAAAAATTCAGTCGTATTTGAAATGATATAGGTCAGAGTAGAGATCAAATGACCACATGCTCTGTGGTGGTTAATTAAATGAGGAGTTAGTAACAAAATGCTCACAAATTACTGGTTATTTACAAATTATAACGAAATTACTCCACCTGATCCACTTGATTCGTTACATACGTTTGCTTTTGGATTGGTGTTTAATTACTCCATCCTAATCCACTTCTTACATACATTTGCTTTTAGATTAGTTTTTTCACATGAATAATTAGAATACTCTTAACATGTTAGGTAGTTAATTACTTAATCATCCTTTCTATTATCCGGGGCTTGATCGTGTCAAACACTCAAACCCCAATTAAGCTAAATGAATGAAAAGGACGGAGCAACATCAATCACCCAGAGAGAACGTATCACAGTAGTACAAGCACTTGTGCAAAAATGTGACAATTTTAACGCTTAAAAGTGATCAGCAACCTATAGAGCAACAAAAAAATGAGTACAATTTTAGGACAAGTAAACAAGTTAGAAAAAACATGAACAAGTTTCATGCTTCCTATATGTTGATTAAATCATTACACAAAACAATCATAGACTCTACTTCCTAAATTTAGCAAAGAAAAAACTTGCTACCAAACATATGCAGAGCAAATCTTCGGGCCCACTTTATGTCTCATTTGATGTCCTGTTACTTCATATAATAATAAATGACCCTTTTATGTAGTTTTTAATAATTAAGAGTAATGAGACATCAAATAGGACACGAGAATGGAACCAGTGATCTCAATTCAAACACATGATACCCACAAAACATAAAACCATCGTCACATTTCACAATAGTAAAACCGTCTCACACTAAATTAGTGTCGTAAAGCGTGCGTACCTCAGGAGAGAGATCATAACCAATAGCATTGGTCCCCACGCCAGACAACAACAACAACGGATGCCTCCTTGCACTCGCCTAAATCAGTCATTAAAACACAACCCTAATTAAAGTAATTAAATTAATTAACCAACTAATTAAACAATTAAGCAGTAATTAATAAAGAGAAATAAACCTGAGGATTAGGGAGGTAACGCCAGAGAGCAAGGCGCCAATCAGAGGAGGGCACGTGGACGTAGTGAAGCTCATCAGCGGTGCACACCGATGGTTTATTACTCACCTTCTGTACGACGCCGTTTAAGCTCGAGTAAGCCCGAACCTGTAACCGAACCCGAACCGGTACCCGAACCTGGAAAGTGGAACGGAATGTTGAAGAAGCTATTCTTAGAGCGCACCGCATATCTGCTTGGATTGTTATTGTCATTTTTTTTATTTTTGTGGCCCTTCAATTTATAGTATAAATTCAGAAAAAATTAATAATAGTACGTTATACTAAAATTAATTAAATTAAATTAAATAAAAATGAGAGTTATGAGTTATATTGTGGGAGTTTAATCAATCAATTAATTAATTAAATTAATGGACTAAATGAATGACAACAATGGAGAAAATCGGTTTTTATTTTTTTATTTTGGAGGATTTAATTTAGTGGATTTAAAATTAAGGCTAATTAAATATAGAGAAAAGAGAATAGAGAGATGAGGAATGAATAAAAGAGTAAGATCCACGTTTGTTAAATGGGTGGAGTGATTTGTGAGATTGATTTGACTGGATTTTTGGATAATGGGGTCGGCGGAAACCGCTTTTTAGTTTTCGTCTTGTCTTTCTCACTCATTTTTTTATAATCATCCCTTCACATTGCGCAACAAGTTTGAGAGTATGAGACTAACGTAAGATCATACTATAAATTGTAGTTAAAATGGTATAAAAATATGAAATAAATCTACTAAAGTCATTTTTAAAAGTATTAATAAAAATTTAATTACAATTAATAATAATTATTACTAAAATGGTACAAAAATTATATAATCGAATATAAATGAGGCAGACTTACAATAATTTATTGTAAAACTTGACTTACGTAAATTTGTGCAACACGTTTAGAATATACATTTTTGGATTGGGCAAATACTTGTGCAAGACAAGTCTTACAATAAGTTTATTGTGAGACTTCTCACACAAGGGTGGTTATTTTTTTATTTTACATTTTTTTTTAATAACTTTTGTGTGTGTGTCTTACATTATATTAACGTAAGTACGGTCTTACACAAGAACTACTGGATTGGATTGATGTCCTATCTTATTTTGTCCACCACCAAGGGAAAGGTTAAAAAAAAAATCTACTGGAGTAACAAAATAAGAGACGTATTTCATAATGCATTATGTAACTAAATTTAGGGTAATTATGATCAATATTGAAATGTATAAAAGTGATCACATTTTAGTTGGTGATGGTCACAATAGTTTAACGTCGTCACATTTATATGTACTCAAAAACTCATTTTTCACTTTATTAATAAAAGACAATCTTTTACAAATTTTAGTCGTCCTCAATTGTTAAAAGTAATTACTTGAGTTTAAGCTTTTAGGAGGTCCCTTGTCAAATTTGTGGCTCTACTCTTTATGATGTATGGAGTACTTAGTAAATTGAACTGAATTTTTTGGAGTCAACGACTTAACTTAATTTACGTTTCATATTTTGGGCCAATTTTGACTGAATTTACGTTTCATACTTTTAACAATTGAGTACTTAGTATTTCATATTTTCATTTCTTTCAAGTCATTTGAAATTAATTTACATTCAATCAACTTAATTTTGGGCCAATTTTGACATCATCAACTTCAGATCAGGTGGGATCAATTTGAATTTTGGGCATGTTCGGGAATTTTTCAATTTACGTTTACCTGGTTAGGCAGTCAAGTCGAATCTTATTTGCCATATCGTCAAGTCTATTGAGAAATATCCATCGAGCCAGCCACTTCCAAGATAAATCTCGTATTTTTATTACTTTAGCCAAGTGTTTGTGTAGCGAAGTAACTGCGGAATATCAAGGACAACCCTGTCATAAATTTAGGGGATTGTTATACGATGGAACGAATTACTTAAAGATGGAAAACTCAAATGACTAATTTGCCCTCCCCCCTAATTAATCTTTTAGTTAACTAAACTAACTTTATTTTCTTTTTTCCTTTTCCTATTTCCTATTCCTCACATTTAAAAAAAAAAAAAAAAAAAAAAAAAAAAACCACAACCCCTTTAAAATTCACCCAAATTAATTTCTAGAAATTAAAATATGTTAAGCTTGCTCTTGATTCAACCCGAACACAAAATCTAGAAATCGTAAGTTTTTATTTTGTCAATTTTATTTATTTTATGTTTATATTTAGTTTTCCCTTATTTGTTTATTATATGTTGTTGAATTTGTTTAATTTTTTGTTGTTGTTGTTGTTGTTGTTGTTCTTGTTGTTGTTTTTTTTTATTTGATCGAAATTTTTATGTTGAATTTTATGTTGTTGTTGGTTGATTGTTGTTATTTGGCCGAAAAAAAGCAAAAAAGAAAAAAAAAAAAAACTGGGTTTGTTAACTTGGCCGTGGATAATCCACGGCTTGGGGGTACTTGGGCCGTGAGTAATCCACGGTAGGGGTGGGGATGGACCGTGGATTACCCACGGTTGGGCTGGGCTGAGCCATATTATTTCTACGGCATTTTTTTTTTTTTTTTTTTTAATTTTCAGTTTATTTTTTAAAAAAAGTTAATTATTTTATTTTATTTTGTTTAATTATTTTTTTATTTTCGGTTTATTAAAAAAAATAAAATTATTTAATTTTTTTTTTGTTTTAATTTATTTATTTCGGTTTATTAAAAAAAAAAGTTATTTATTTGTTTGTATTTTTTGATTTAGTAATATTTTTAAAAAAAAAAAGTTATTTATTTGTTTGTATTTTTTGATTTAGTAATATTTAAAAAGAAAAAAAGTTTTTTATTTGTTTGTACGTTTTGATTTAGTAATATTTAAAAATCATTATTTTGGTTGTATTTTTTTTTGTAGTTGAAATTGTTAATATTTTTTTTAATTTTTTGAAAATTTGTTATTTTCGTTGTAGATGACTGATAAAGGGAAGGGGAAAGTGAAGATGACGGGTTCAGAGTATCGTGCGTTCATGGAACTTCGAAAAAGATGTAATGTTGATGAATCGGCTTATGTTGGTCGAATAGATCCCTCAATTCCTTCAGTAAATGCGGAGGAGGAAATGGAGGAGGAGACGGATGAGGAGTTTGAGGAGGCTAGTGATGAGGAGTTAGGCGTCGGGTTCCAAGCTAAGCGAACGAAGACCGGTCAGTTTGCAGGGTATTCTGGGAGTTCTAGTAGTTCTAGGAGTAAAGGGAAGGTTGATCGTAGTTGGATTATCACGGGGGAATGCCCTGGTGGACCTTTTCTTCCTGATGTTATTCCTAGTTTTGGCGGACACATTGCTCGGCAACTTTGGGACGATGTTGGGTGTCGAGGCGTTTTAACCGGATATCATAGGTTTAATAAGTTGTCTACCTTGACGCGGTTGCCTTTAGCAGTTGAGGCTGTCCGTTTGGTGCAGAGGTCCGGTTTGGGCCATTTATATGAGTGCGTTCCAACGCATTTGAACTTGCCATTAATATCGGCATTTATTGAGCGTTGGCAGCCAGACACGAACACTTTCCATTTGCCGTTTGGGGAAATGTCGATTTTGTTGCACGATGTTGCATTTATCCTAGGCGTACCTATAGATGGCTTAGTGTGTGGTTTTGGTGGTGACAGTGAGGGCTCGTCTGCGACATTGATTGCTGAGTTTTTTGGTAAGGGGTTACCGGAACTGAAGACGCCCTATAGGCCTGGTGTTTCGGCGCCAATATATAAAGGTGGAGCGGTGTTAGTGGAGGCAGTCATGGATGCTATTCCTACTGCGAGTGTTGAGGAGCAGGCAAGGGGTTATATTTTTTTGTTGTTGGGTATGACTGTTTTCGTCGACAAGTCTAGTGATAGGGTGAAAAGTTTGGTTTTCCCGATGGTTCGTCATTTGTCTAAGGTATCGAAGTACGCTTGGGGAGCAGGTATTTTAGCGTACTTGTATCGAGAGTTAGGTGTTGCTACTCGTACTTCCTCACGTGGGGTTGCCGGTTGTTTGGGACTACTACAGGTGTGGATATACGAGTATTTCCCTATTTTCAGGCCGTGCATGCCCGCTGCAGTGACGAAAGGTCGTCCTCGAGCCGCTGCGTGGGTGAATGCACCGAGGTTCGAGAACACGGCGGTGAAGTTGGCGGAGTATCGTAGGCAGTTAGATCACCTAACTAGTGGTGAAGTTCAGTGGTTGCCTTTTAGTACGAGGCCAGATCGTTTGCATGAGCGATCGTTGTATCATGGGTTTATCAGATATATGGACATTGTCGAGCCATATCAGCCTGATCGTTGCTTGCGTCAATTCGGGCATGTGCAGATCCGTCCAGCTCCAATGCCGCGTAGCGGCAATTGTCATCGTCCGGGTTCGGGAAAAGGATACCGAGTTGACTTCGGTGGGCACACAGATCATCTTTGGGAGACTTGGCCGATGCATCGTACTCCGCTATCGTCGTTGTCGAAAGTCGATGTAGCACAGATCATCTTTGGGAGAATGTAGAACAGAACTTCGAGATCTTTCTAACAATCTTCTTATCTCGACGTGTTGGCCTTGTAGCATATTATCGACCCGATGCCAAATCGAATCCAAGGCCAGAGTAGAACTTGCTAACCAACTTTTCAACAATGCATGGGCAGATTCAACTCTAGAAGTTGCAGTGTTTCCAAAATGTCTAACTGAATTCGTGTAACACTTGGCCCACTTTGTCGAGTACCTCATCCAAGTATCATTAACATATGCAGCTACCCCAGGCCATTTTTGTTGAAATTTACTCCAAGCCGCTTCAAAGCTATCAATTGTAGGCGCTTCAACGACAAGCCTAAAGTACAAAGAAGAGATTTTATTCCCCAACTTCTTATCTTTGTGTATATAAACAGCTTTTGCCTCAACTGCACGATAAATGTGCCACAAGCAAAGAAAATGGGGGACGTCGTCGAAAACCCTCTCAACAGCTGCCACCAACGCCAATTCACGATCAGTTACAATGACGTTTGGTTTTAGATCACCCATAATCGTCTGTAACTTCTCCAACATCCACACGTAACTCTCAATTGACTCATTAGCCATCATACAATAACCAATGCAAAACGTCTTACCGACAGGAGTTACTCCAATTATTTCCACAAATGGCATGTGGTGTAAATTGGTTTTGTACGTTGAGTCTATCTCCACCACATCTGGGTACGCACGAAGTAGACTTAAGCTAACTGGATGGGCCATGAAAATGTGCGTCACTCTGTTCGTTTCCTCTTCAACAAGATAGTCACTGTAATACCCTTTCTGTTGAGCCAAATTAAACATTTGCTGCGCCGGATTGCGCTCACCACGCTCAGCAGACCTAACCTTTTGGCCCAAGTTGTATATCTGCCGCATGGAAGGTCGTGGCTTATCGGGAGACTGGTAGTGCAAAGACAAACTTATGTTCTTAGGTGGAACATGAGCCTGTACCTGCTCCATTATCGACGTCTTCTCGCGTGCAGTTAACGCGGCGCTACATCGATCTCCATCATGATACACTCGTAACTCGTGGTTGTGAAATCCTGTATTCGTACATACAGCCCATTTCTGGGTGAAACGTGCATCCCCGTATACCAGTAGCAACGTCAACTTAAACGGACAATCACACAACTTTGTAGCCGTATCTGACCGTTCAATAGCCCCTTCAACAGGTTCCTTCGGTCGATATTTTAACGCCCGGTCACAATACAAATATTTTTTCGCTAAACCACGTTTAGCGCTAACCTTTTTAGTACCCGATATTTTCAACCCAAAACCAAGTGGAATAGATCTTCCTTTACACCAATCAACTGCATCCGACAGTTTATCAAACAACAAAGTCGTTTCAAAATGATTACTATAATCAATGCCGTCACCTGCTAAACCCTGAAACAACATATCCAACTAAAATCAGAAATTATCTATAATTTAAAAAAATATCTTAAAAAAAAAAAAAAATTTAATAATGAAACAACAATATCAATTATAACCTAAATAAAATCCGAAATTTATAAGCTAAAAAAGAAAATTACAACATATGATTTTTTTAAAAAAAAAAAAAAAAAAAAAAAAAAAAAGAAAAAAAAAAATAGAAACGTAGAAAAATCATTACGCTTTGGCATGGGTAGTGAGCGATCCCAGTGGTTGGGTAGTGAGCATTCCATGACCCATCTTTGTGTCATGTTCTACGTTCACTATTTTATTTTTTTAAAATATAAAATTACATACTTAAACATACCGTAACTCAAATTATTCGGTCATAATAATTACATTCTACAAAACGAATACGAATACAATACAAATAGGAACCGTAAACAAAAATTAAACCGTAAACAAAAATTAAACATAAACAACAATATGATTTATAAAAATCAAAAAAAAAAAAAAAAAAAAAAAAACCAAATACAAATATTTATAATCTAAAAAAAATAACTCAACATATGATTTAAAAAAAAAAAAAAAAAAATAGGAACCGTAGAAAAACCACGGCTCAGACCAGCATGGGCCGTGAACAGTTCACGGCTCCTACCAGCTTCTGCCGTGGGCTGTTCACGGCCCTTGCTGGTGTGGGCCGTGTTTATTCTACGTTTTATTTTTTTTTTTTTTTTTATTTTAAATTATTACTTCAAAAAACCGTTACACAAATTTTTCGGTGATAATAATTACTTTCTACAAAACGAAATTAATTTACAAGGTTAGGAATACCTGATCTTCGATATTAGAATCGACCGATCCCGACATTATATTACTTTCAATTTAACAAAAATACCCTTTTATTTTTTTACTGTTTTTGTCTTCAAGATTTACTCAAATTTTTTTTTTTTTTTACTATTTTACTATTTTCAGAAAGTTTTCTTCTACTTATAACACAAAACTAAACAACAAATAAAAAAAAAATAAACAAAAAATTTTAATAATAATAAAATAATTTAAACAACTTTAAAAAATAATATAATAATACAAGGGCAAAAAAGTAATTTCAATATTAAATAAATTCAATAAATCACTAAAACTTTCCATCTTTAAGTAATTCGTTCCATCGTATAGTAATTGTGTAAATTTAAAACTAGGAAAATTCACTCGAAACTAAAAACTACAGAAAAACGCCTGAAACTTGCAGATATACTAACTCTAATAAGAATCAAAATTCACATAAATCAGCTGAGAAATGTTATACAAAGCTTAGATTATCTACTAATCTATAGCCGTATACCTAAACATTCACCTCAAATACACGTACACAGTTATCGGCTCCACACGAAGCAAGCTGAACACTTTGACAATCGTCTACCCTCTCAGAGTTTCTCCATGCCAAACGCTGCACGGTAGACGCGTGACACATGAATGAATCTAACCGTATAGCGAGGTTGGCGGTAAATCCTGGAGCCGTCTGACAAAGGTGCCAGAGTTCTATGAGCCCGGATTCCATTCCGATGGCTAGTAGACCTTGTTTGGATTGACGGTCCACGCCGAGCCAAGATAAGGCAGTGACGCTACTAGAGAATGGTGGCAAGGTCAAAAGTGGTTTGACGGATAATTCGTTTTCGACGCCCCATATCTTCACTGTCTTGTCTCTTGAACCAGTAGCAAACTCGTGTCCGAACGGGTTCCAAGAGCAGGCCCATATGATCCTTTTGTGGGCCTCTTGCCTGGCCACAAGCTCATAGCTGATTTCATCGCCACCTGATTAACATTAAGATGTAGATAAGCTATCAGATGATGAACATCATTTACATAGTACTAACTACTGTGTATAAAAAACCGATAACCAGGTACACAAGTTGTGTAAGGCACCGTAACAAAACTTTTTTGTAAGACTGTTTTATTAACCCTTTTTTCACCAATTTTTGCATTTGTTTTACAGTCGAATGGATCATGAAATTCAGAATGATTAATTATTTAGCTTACATTAGAATAATATAGTTTCACATGAGACTAATTGACGTCACACGTACTTGTGTGAGGCAGTCTTACATAGGTATTCCATATATTGTACGTTAAGCACGTTCTCCACGGGAGAGGGGTGAAGCAATGATGTTTTCTGATAAAATCTTTCAATATTGGATGTAGTTTTGATTAGGCTTCGAGAGAGGAAAATTATTTCTCCATTTTCGTCTTATCGAGTTGCTAACCAAACAATTAAACAGCCTCGATGGATGCAGGAATAGACATGGAAACATGAATGGTACATACTCAATTGCCTGCAATGTAAGTACCCAGGCTTACCATTTCTTTTAATGGAGAAAACAGAGAACTGCCGGTCTCTGGAGACGGACAAAAGTAAACTATCATCATGCGAGAATTGCATATGCGTCACGGTCAAGTTGTGAGACTGTAAGCGACCAACTGCCTTCCATGATCCAACTTGCCACAGCCAAATCTCTGCAACTGAGACTGTCTGCGCCTGCAAAATTACACCTCGTCACATTTACTGATTTACTGTACGTCTACTCCTCTAGTCTTCTAATGCCTATGTTGTCGCTGCAACATAATTGTAGTGCCTCAAAGATTCCCCCACCTTTGGCCAGTAAAGGATACCTCAGGTTAAAAACGATTGATTTGTGTTCATCCTTATATAGAAAGGTAAACAAATGATTGGTAAACAGGGTACAGGGGTCATGTGGTAGATTCCCACGCATGCAGCACCAATGTAAAACTTCTGGGTGTTCTGTTCTGACAGCAAAAATCTATACACCTAATTCTGAAAGTTCAATCAGTACATAAACGTCGTTCTTCTTCTACAACCAAAAAGTTTCTTAAACAGGAGACGGGTAATATAATATACAGCTCATATGTTTCGAGGATCTTCTTAAAAACAAGAATAGATGGAAGCATAAGATTTGTTACAATACCTTACATGAAGAAGCAACAAGCTTCCCTTGATGATCACAGCAAAGAGAAAACAGTTCATTTCCATGACCGTAGAGTTTGTGAGATTCTGGCCACAACGTATGCCATGACAGTTGGTCCTCTATAGGAGGTTCAGTCAATGTAACCGGTACTGCTTCGGGTACAGTTTCAAGGGTGTCAACTGGTTCACTGACAGATCTCTCGGCAGTTTCTTGTGCAGCTGCACATGATACTTACGAAAATCAATCTTTAAAAAAAATTTCAGATACAGAAACTGAACAAGCCATAAGTATATCAGACGAATGCGTGGGTTGGCAGAAACGCTATGCAGACAAACAGAGAGGAACAGAATGACGAGTTACCATAGACATATATAGGCTTTTGCGATAAACCAAGGGCAGACATATTTGCCCCTAAGATTTGAACATCCTGTTGAAGATCTTCCTGGATGTCAGATTCGTCCGAAACAGCACAGTTTAACGTCTTCAGGAAGGACAATGGAGCTTCAAACACTCTTGCAACTTTTTCGTCAGCTCCACTTACAAACCGATAGTTGCCTTTCCCTTGAATAAGTGTGACACAGTTGATATCATGACCGTGAACTTGAGGACGGGCAATTTCATGCCATGAGTTCCCATCTCCAACTTGGTTCAACCACGGAGCAAAAATTCGAGTAGTCTGCAATTTGAAAGTTCAAATGTAACCAACACCGTTAATATAAAGAGTACCAGCGCAATTACGGAGTACAAGTTTACAGCCAGGACTATATATATAACAGTGCTAGCTAACATCTCATGGGATCATATGCTGTTTCAAAAAGCAAAAAAATTTCCAGAACTACCAAGTTTATTCTTCAATCTCTGTTCGCAAATGTTACCTCTTTCGATTTCATTAATTGGTAAAGTACAGCACAATCAACTCATAGATGTATAATGATTCTCACTCCAGCAGATGAACCGAGACAAACTTAGTGACTGAAAGTCAGCTTCCTACATTGGCACTACAGTTCAGACGCTGTTCTAGCGGGCCAAATCTACCTACGGTACTCCAGAACTATATTGCTAGTATAACAATGGTCTCAAGTCTCAACATTGTTAAGATGGTAATAAGTAATTTATCTACTCGCTAGTATATCCAAGTCTAATCTCCTATCAATTTAATGCCATCATGAAAATCGTCAATTAATATCTATGCAACAAATTGGGCTGAAATGAATCCACGGTGGAGGCAGTTGATCAAATTAATACAATCAGAATAATTCAGCACCACACAATTTGTCTGACAGCTGACTATGCACAACCCTCCAAAGTTTTGTTTGTGGAAAACAGACAACCGCAACAAAATTATAGTAGGACCAAGCTCAAAGCCTTTACAAGGCTAAATAATGGCAACAGTGTCAATTCTTCCCAAAACTATATCCCAGTAAAAATCACTCGGCGGCAACTGAACTTTTGAATAGGAAAGGTCTTCATGCTAATGCGCATAGACCCATAGTAGAACTGTGACGTTATAAAGGAGTTGCAAGTATGAAAACAGCCAAAAAGTTGCCTTCTACACTCTAAAATTTAATTTGCTCATCAACTGAACATATCCATTATAGAAAGTAAGGCCATCAACTCGCTTATCTCACCCGTAAGGAGCCTGTCACAAATGTAGACACTTTGAATGTTGCGCCAAATTATAAAAAATTGAGAACATGAGGCAACATATGCAGGACAATGAAACATCGAAAATAATGGGGCCGAAATCAATTTTTCAATCAATTGACATTATTAAACAATAGCATTATATGTCCTCTCACACTCCCAAAATTATGCTTTATCTAACGCCATATGTTTTCGTAAAAACTGGAGTAGACACATATCACTGTCAATTACAATGACTAAAGCTAAGTCTTCATCTTATCACTTTGAAAGAGTAGTTTTACCTTAGAATAGACCGTTAAGACAATAACATTCTGATTATTGTAGGAAAGAAATGAGAACGTACCCCGAAAAGATTCCTTAGATTTAAAGCTTGTTGTAATTTGCATAGAAATAAAACAACTTGTAACACAGATATTTTGTATTTACATATCAATCCATAGCGTCAGCAGTAAAAACAAAAGCTCTGTGATTATAACATGAAGACGAAACCCCTAAAATCGATTATTAAAGTTAGTGAAATAGATTAGACATGTAAGTCAATATTGATTGAAGTTTCTGCACGAAAACATGTTTTTGAAACTGTTTACGAGAACCACAAGACCCAGTCCAATATAGGAACCCTCATAATGCTTTTTTTATTCAAGATCTAAGTTTCTAATGGCAAAACTATATAGTTAAAAGCTGCATCTTAGCATGCAAGAACATTACCTGGTCATGACTAACGGACAGCAAGAATTTTCCAGATCTAGCCCATGAGATATCAGATACAGCTGCATAATGCCCAGAAGGGACTCTTTGAGGCTGCCAGTTTGCAGAATCGATACCAACGTCTTTCCAGAGATGAAAAGATCCACCATACCCATGTGCCAGAATCGCATCTCCATTCGGACTCCAGTGCCCACCATAGAAACCTAAAGCACAATGGCTAAGTTCTCCAACAGTGACCACATTCATCCAGATACCTGACATTCGCTCTGGTTGCCATATCATCATCGTCTTGTCCATGGATGCAGACAAAATACTAAGTGGTTGTATGTAACCTGTCTTCTCTGCAGATGTAACAGAAGGCGGCTGCCACTGAACTGAATAAACCCAGTCTTCATGTCCAATCAAGAGAGACTCCAAAGATATCTGGTAGGAAGATGAGCCCGCGACAAGTACAGGACCATCGATATACGATGCCAGACCTATGATCCCTTTCTTATCAGAACTGCTCAAAGATTCACACTGAACCAATTTCCATATGCGTATGGTTTTGTCCTGTGATGAACTCACAAGTAGCAGAGCATCTCTTTTATCGCCCAAATCCACCGGCAAAGAGAAGTCTAGATTACGAATCCAATCTGAATGCCCTTTCAGTTCACAGGCACGAAGAAACTGAACTCCACCAAATATAAACAAAATGAGAAAAGTGCACTGTCATTTCCTCCATGAGAATATAGGGTGAAAAAGGAATAGAGAGCTCTGCTATCCGTACCTTCCCTGTTCTTTCCCCGCAATAGAGATGAACCTTGTTATCCAGACCTCCCATAGCCAAGACCACGTGCCCTGTACTACCAGGTAGCTCTGCTAAGGCGAGGGCAACCATTGTTTTTGAACCGATTGGGAGAGCATCCAGATGTGATAGCTTACAGTTGCCTAGAAAAAGAAAAGTGGGTCGAAAAGGGTTAATCACATTTTCACTGCACAGCAGAGCATACAGATATAACATACAAGTATCAGGAATCAATAGGTTACAAAATACTTCTTCTGACATTAGACCTAGTGCAGTCTCCAAGACGACACTTAAACTTAGTATGTTGCATCTATATGTCTTGTCTTTTGTTGCAAATATGATCATATATAAATAATTTTGAGTAAGAACTGCAGAAGTTTTTAACATCATGTTTTGACTTTTTATATTTTTTTTATGTATTACAGTCGGGTTTTAAAACTTTGATCAGAAAATATCAAATGGGAAAAATACAAACAGTCATGGAAGTGATATTAATTCATCTTATTCGTACTATGTTTAGAACTTAATAATCGAAAAATATAAACAAATATTAATTCTGGAAGAGCAAATTGGATAAATAGTTTAGAGACGGAGCAAAGATTCATGATCTAGGTCCATTACTATTTAAAATTACAACTAATAAATACTCCAAAAACATAAGATAGGCTACATATTTAACTTACCTCCGGCAGCTAGTGGCAGAATGATTTCCCAGATGTTAACAGTACCGTCAGATGAGGTAGATGCAAAAAGTGCTTCATTGGAGGATAACATAACTCCAGAGATGCATGTTACACCTTTCTTGTGTTTTTCGGCTACAGTCAACACATGCCTCCACTAAGATCACAAATAAGAGAGCCCCATAGTCATTAAAATGGACCATATGAATTTTCTGAGAAGTAGATACACAACAATTTAAAAAGCACTTGGATCTCGGACAACCATAGAAGTGAAACCTCCCCCAAACGACTAGTTTTCTTTGTTCAATATGCAGATAAGGATTTAAATTAGGATTTTAATTATAGCACACCAAGGCAATCCCTATGAACTTCATGGCATTTCTCACAAACAATACCGATATACGGAGTATATTTTTGTCACTAGCAGTCATTGACTTATTGGAGACTGAAATTTCCATGTTATTCTATGAGCAACAATTTACTGTAAATTTTCAATTGAAGGAGCACAAAAAATCTCAAATTTAACGTCAAATCCAAAAATGAACTCCTTGCTGTTTGACATGGCCACTCAAATTTGCAACATTATCATATAATAAAAGGTCAGCAAGAGTACCGTTTTCTCTGCTAGAGAGTACTCCCATAGCATAATGACACCATCGGCATCACCAGAAAGTAAATAATGAAGTTGCAATTCCTGAGCTGCATTAATCATAACCAATGTATTATTTCAGTAGTAATAATTTTAGCCAACCATGTAGAAAAGATAAACAGACAAAACCAAACAAATAGATCAAAGAATGTGAAATATCTGAAATACAATTAACTACCAACTTCTAATAGAGTAAGAGAACAGAAACGTAGGGAGAAGATGCAGTATTAAAAAAGGATGTTAACTCATCCTGGGACACTCATGATATACACCTCTACTACGTTTAAGTTTAACATGGGAGACTTATCACATTTTCGTGATACATGGAGGTGGTGTACTGTGAGGAATAGGTTCAAGAGGAGGGTTTTAAGTGCAGTGGTGGGCCCTGGAGGCTGCTCTTCTGAACAGGATTTGGTGGGCCAAGAATGATGCGAGATGTGTTTGTGCCGTACCTCGTCCCCACATACTGGCGTAGAGCGCTAAGAATGAGTCTTTGTGTTATATTCCACTTAAACAGGGTGATAAGCTAGTAGGGCGAGATTGAATGAGGATAGTCATGATGTAAAGTGTACTGCTTTCATTTGGACGTCAACGAAAGTTACTGCTTACTTTGATTAAAAATTAAAAAAATAAATAAACGTCGATTAAAGCGCTAAGCTTGTGGTATTCCCATCTATGTCACTCTTACTTTTCAATTTGGCTCACACGCCCATGCCCTATACTCAACACTCCGACATTGTTACAACACTTCAACATTCGACTTAAAGCCAAAAACAAGAGAATTTTTCAACAACTAGTTGAGTCAAACGCTTAACGGTGTAGAATACTTCTAACCACGACTAGGAAACAAAGATTGACGTCACTCAGCAAACAATTTCTTCAATTGAACAAAATATTGAAATAAAGCTTTCATCATCAAAAATTCCACAAAGTTTCATTCCTTGAGTACAAAAACCGCGCAAAATGTACACTTTTATCTCCGAGATCATAAAACCTCAACAGTAAATAGAATAGAATAACATGTCAATCCCATAAACCCTAATCAAAATTAATCCTAAACCCTCAAAATTAAAATTAAGTAACTACACAGAATTTCACAATCAAAATACTCTAGATTAACGAAGCACATCACAAAATTGCAGCATAAAAGAACTGAGAACCTAAAAAAGCAAACTTGGTGTTGGGGAGCCAGAAAGTGCAGTTAACAGCGGCCTTATGACCAGGAAGCGTAGTCGTAATCTGCGCCGTCTGCGCGACAAAACAAACAAACAAACAAACAAAAAAATGAATGTCGAAAACATCGAAACAAAATAATTGAAACAAAAAGATTGAAAAGAAGAAGAAGAAGACGAACAGAAGGGGAGAAGATGGAGAGAGCATTGTGGGAGGCAAAGGAGACAAGATTAGAAGGAGACCAAGAGACATTGTTGACAACTCTATTGCAAGCTGCTCCTATGAACACCTTCTCTACTTCCACCATTGTTATCGTTTTTGTTGCTCCACTCTTGTCTTTGTCTTTTTACCTCAAGGCTTGTGGAAATTGTCCTCTTTGTTTAAAAAAAAAAAAAGGCTACTAGGAACTAGTACTAGTTGGATTGAACCGCTACCGATGGAATTTAACTGAACTGAATTTAAAGGAGACGTGTTTCAGTATACGATTTTTTTTCAAACTAGTTTTGGTTTACAGGTAAATGACGGAAACAAAATTTACCAAGTAGAGCACCTCGTGTGTGAGTTAATTTAGTGATGTGAAAGATGTCTCTTGATAAAATGGAGCGAGAATAATTTTTTCTTAACTCGTAATTATTTCATTAGCGAAAGTATAGACAAACATAATTAGGGTTTTTGTTTCTGATAACCCTTTGTTTAAAAAGTTCTAAGTAACCGTTAACATCTACGAATATATATGTATATTATTAAAAGCAAACTGACAGATTAGTTGAAATGTTAAATACCTCTCGACGTGCCATGTACGAAAATCAGGACATTTATAGCGGCATCTCAAAATTTACTTGGCCATGAAGTACTCGCGTAGATGTATGTTTGATACAGCTCAATGCAATGGCTAGAACGCCTAGAAGTGACAATTGGTCATTTAGGTCGGATTGAGAGCAACTCAATCGAGTTCGGGTAAAATCGGGTCACTACAACGTTTAACTCGAGTTTAGGTCATATTGAATCGAGATTTTTACTCTCTAAGTCGGGACCGAGTTGAGCTTGGGTCAAGTTGATGAAGTGAATTTCAAATATTAATTTGTCTAAGTTTTGATGTTTGGAAATTAACAAAAAAAAATTTACAAAGGTTTTTACAAAAAAAAAAAAAAAAAAAGTAAAGAAATAAATAATTGAAATTTATCGATTTTTATATTTTTAAAAAATAATAAAAAGTTTAAAAATGATATGTTGTATTTTATTATTTATCACACTATAAATAAACCTTCCAAATAGGTTTCGAATAACCTGAATCTGATCAGCAGATCCGTTGAAACTTCAACTCGTAACATTTCTCACGGGTAAAAACCTCCGATATCAAATTTCATATGGTAAAAAAGGCCGACAGTAAACATCAGTCACCAGCGGGGGCCCCCGATTCTTGGGTGCACTTTCCAACTTGTTTGCATGCTTATGTGGGAGTCCGCTTCTACACAGGAGGCGTCCCGAGAAGGCCGGCACACCCAACGCTTATGGCGGAGGGAGCAACGGTCCGCATGAGTTAACCGGGGTGGAGCACAGTCCGCCAAAATTGGAGGACTGAGATCCGTACATCAACAACAATAGTCTCAACCGTCTGACACTAGTTGCCAATAAGTAGCACCGGAAGACGTTCAATGGACAGCCTAGTGAAGCCTTCTCCGCAATGGAGCAACCATCTGTAGACCCTCACTGCAATATACTGGCATATATAGCACTAGTACTTCAGAACAGTACAGTACTGTATCCGAATTCTTACCTACATCGTCTGAACAATGGGTTAAAACCAACCAGAGATTGTTTTCTTAAGACAAAATTATGTTGAGAATTGCAACACGACTGTTCGCCAATGAAACAGGTTGCTTCCTCTGCTCAGAAAGCCTAAGATCTTGCATGTCTGATGTAGCAAAAGCTACAAGAGGCATCACCGTTATACCATAATTGTAGGATTGTTTACCAACGGAGGATTGTATTCCACGGCTTGGACGAAAGACGTAATACAACCCAACCATTAACATCAGAATCATGGTTTGAACCGCCCATTACAAATCAAACAATTAAAACGACAATACAGACAGGTACACAACATTAATATAAATGATAAAATCTTCTATAAAGCCCTCGCTGTTTTATATCAGTTGTAAAAGACTCACATTCACCAAACAAACACAATACTTAAGTTTGAACTTTTAACAAATGATCACTGTTCACTTGTATATACTACGCAATGCAATGCGAATATGATAAGATACATGAACCCCCAAACGCTTATTTCCCTATATGAAATGCACACTGGACACCAAATGCAGAATAAAATACGCGAAAAGAAACTAAAAAAGTGCGGAATAATATATAAGGTATACCAAATAATTTGCTTCAAAATTGTTACCGCTACACCAAACTGGCCTACAACGGCTGAGACTGAGAGCTTGCTTCAGGTTTGCTGCTTAATACTGTCATTAGAAAGCTGAGAAGAACCATCGGAAATAATCATTGTAGGACCAGCTGGAGTCATGCCCTGATATTGAGAAGCAGGTACAGGTGCAGGTGCCGTTGCAGGCACGGGTGCTAGAGGTTGAGTAAAGTACATTTTGGGATGAGCAGGATCCGCAAACTCATATGCGTAACCTGAACCCGCACCTGAATTCGGAGCAACAGACTGTTGTGGGTGATGAACCTGAGAGTAGCCCACGTACTGATGTTGCTGTTGAGGCTGAGATTGGGATTGTGACTGTGACGACGTTTGATGCAGGCTCGAAGGAACCTGAACTAACTGGGGACCACCTCCTCCAGTGGTTGTTCCGTACACAGCAGGGCCGAGATCAGAATTCACAGGTTGCAGGTTCATATTTCTCGTTGGATTATAGGCCGAATTTGTGAGTATCGTAGGATTAGGTGGAGCTTGGTTACGGTTGGCTGGGACAGATGTCGGAGCTTCAACCATATTCGGCGGCTGCTGCTGACCTGGCACGCTGTAACCTTGAGAAGGCCCAGCTGGCACATAGTAGATAGGGTATTGATGTGGATGATTCTGAGACGGATACACGGGGTAGTAGGCTGGCATAGGCACGGCCCCGGGAGGAGGATGGTGAACAAAATGCTGACCAGCGGGAATATATTGTGGTTGGGCCTGTGGCTGTGTCTGCGTCTGTTGCTGCTGCGGATGATATTGCTGAACAAATTGCTGATTTTGATGTCGCTGAGTGATTACTTGACGAACCTGGTCAGACTGCTGGAGCAATGCGTATCCAGATTCATGAACTTGATGCACTGGCATGCCTGGAGGGAACATATTACTTCCCGAGGATAACTGGCCGTTAGCGTCTTGATACATGACTGGCTTTTGCCGAGCGATTGCACCTGTAAGACTACCATCGCTGCAAAAGACCATCCAGGACGACTCTCGTTGTTAGAACTAAGAACATATCATCATCACTCATCTATCAAACTTCAATAATCCTTATCATTTAATACGGAGTAGTATATATCCCGTATTTAAGTTACAGTCACTTGCAAAAAGATTGATAACTTTTTCTTTGGGATACGGGAGTTATCAAGTAAACCAAAATGCAAATACGATCACTAATAGGGACAGATGGGGTTCACGTCGACTCCACTGAACGAACCCTCTAAAAAACTCGATAGACAAATATCACTTGAAAATACACACTGGACATAGAATCATCAATCAATTTTCAATTCAGGACCATTCTAAACACATTGAAATAACACCCATAAGTAGGTGGACCTACAAACTAAAGCACCTGCTCATAAATTAATTATCCCGAACCAAGATAATAATGTTAATTACAGGCTTTCAGCTCTAATCCAATTTCGATAGTGACAAAACCTACAAGTCTACAACAATTACTGTAATTCTTCAGCACAACAAACACAGACAATCCCACAACCGCATCTAAGACTGGAAGGCAGATTGAAATGAAATTCGTGTCGAACATTACCACAAGTAACATTCTTTACAGCACATGCAAGCAAAGCAAATATATTGAACTATACTACTAAAATCGCAAATGAAAAAAAAAAAGACGGCAACTTTAAAATCGAGGAAATTGATGATCCAACAAGTAAAGAGTACCTAGCAACAGAATCAGGAGAAGGCAATTCACCACCCAAATGCTGCTGCTTCGGTGGACCATGCAAACTCATAACACCACCACCCTGCCCCATTTGCTGCTGCTGCTGCTGTTGTTTCCCAAACCCGAGATCATCCACATAAACACGACTCCCGAAATCCCCTCCTCCGCCTCCTCCACCAACCGCCACACTATGTGGTGACGACATTACCATAAAGCCCTCATCAATTACCTTCTGCACTTGTGCTCCCCCACTTCCACCACCACCACCACCACCGACACCGTTTACATTCATCTGCGCAAACTGCTCCTCAATACCGCCGCCCCCTCGCTGTTCCATAAACCTAGAAGTCCCGTCATCAGCGTGAACCCTAATTTGGGGCAAACTCCCTAAACTAGGCAAAGACGACCCCGACCCAAACGACGACGTCGTTTCAACAATTGGCGAATCGGGAACGGATTGCACATCCTGCGCACTCGAATTCCTCAATTTCTTTCCCCCCAAACCCTCACCCACCATCTCCCCCTTCAAATTACCACCATTATTATTGGTACCATTATTATTATTATTGATATTATTATTATTATTTAAATTATTATTATTATTATTACCACCACCAGTACTAGTATTATTACTATTAGAATTACCATCACTCCCCAAATTCAAGTAATTAGGGTTTACAATTTCGACATCATGATCAAGCCCAAGCAAACAATTCACCGAATTCGGGTCAGAAAACCCGCGGTGGAGCTCCGACGTACCATTAAGAGCGCTAACGAACCAATCCTCGGACCTATTCGACCCGTCGAGGATGGGCCCCATGGATTGAGCACCCTCCGGTCGAACAGGAAATAGAAACAACCGGATCCGACCCGATTTACCGGCATTAACGGTGGAACAAAGGCGGTCATACTCATCGATCATGTTGTCGAGATCTTCGTCTGTAGAAACGGTGATGAGAGAGTCGAGATCTTCGTTCGGAAGTTGGTATTTCAAGGTGAACGGCGGTTTCCGGCGGTTGTTGTTGTTGTGGTGGTTTCCGGCGAAGTTAAGGGTTTTGGAGAGGTAGTTGAGGAGGTCAGAGAGAGTGAAGGAGCGGTCAACGACAACCATGCGGGTGTCGCCGCCGACGTAACAGAGTGATTTGGTGTGGGGCCGGGGGACTATGTGGCCGCCGTAGCTGCACATAAGGCGGAGCTTTGAGGCGGCGGTGTTGGTTGTTGTGGTGGTGGTGGTTGGTGGGGCGTCGTCGAAATCGGTGGCGCGTGAGTGAGGGGAGGAGTCGATTGAATCGGTGTAGGGTTGAGGGATGGTGGTCGCGGGGGTTGTGGTGGTGGTTTGTGCGGTGGTGAGTGGTGGGGCGGCGGTGATCGGTGGCGCGTGAGGTGGGTCCATGGTGAGGAGAGAGAAAGGAGTGTAATTGTGTTAAGAGAAGTGGTGCGGTGGTTATAGGCTTCTCTTAAATATTACGAGTATTTGTGAAATTCTAATAATAATAATTAATTAAAAAATTGATGAATTAATGAATTATTATTAATTGATTAAAATAAAATGGTTGAGTGTATGAATTAAATGATTAATTAAAAAGGAGGTCTAATTAGGAAAGAATTAAATACAGCTGGAAAAGAGAAAATAGTTTCTTTTTGGAGAAAAGGGAAGGTGGGCCCGTAATATATGGAAAACAATACGGATTTTTTTTTTTCATTCACAAATTCTATTCAAGAATAAAGGATTCATCTTAAACTAATTAAGACGGGTCGAATTTGACCCGTTTGAAATTTTATTTTATTTTTTAATTTTTTCATTTTTTTTTTAAGACCAATTTTTTTTCGAAAACTTCTGTCAAAAAGCGGGTATTTAAAATGGTAACAAAGTGGATAAAAATAGTAACATATAATATTATATTAGTGACATATTGTCACATATAGGAAATAAAAACTAGTTTCAACATTATTGCAATATGTTACCATAATTGTTAAATATGTTATCATAATTGTATGATATGTTTTGGTTATTGTACTGCGGAGTATTATTTTTCAAATAGGTTAATATTAAATGAAAAAATATTATACTTTAATGTAATATATTTGTATTTTGCATTTCATACTCAAAAACTTGATAACAATTCATTAATAAATGATAACATAATATATTATGATCCAAACATAATTAGTTTATATTTGTAACATGTATTATGTTTTCTATGTTTGAGAATATGTCACCAATATAACTACTGCTCTTTTCAAATTTAATTTCACTCTTATAAGTTAATTTCAATTTCCTATAAGTTAATTTCAATTTCATATAAATTTCAATTTCAACTTTTTAATTTCTATAAGTTAATTTCGAACACATAAGTTAATTTCAATTTCACATAAGTTAATTTCAAATTTCACTATAAGTTAAATTTCTATAAGTTAGAATTTCTTATAAGTTAGAATTCATATAAATTCTATTATGTTTTATTTTTATATAACTATTATTATTGCATAATAATAATAATAATAATAATAATAATAATAATAATAATAATAATAATAATAATAATAATAATAATAATAATAATAATAATAATAATAATAATAATAATAATAATATGTTTCTCATATTTTTTTTTTTGTGGAATAAAAAAATTAAGGGTCGAAAATGAAATAAATTGTTGGAATTCAACTTGTTCATTTTGATTTATGATTTCATTAAATTTAGAATTAGGTTAAATATTTTGACTGAGCGATGAATATGTTGGAATTCAACTTGTTCATTACTTTGTTTGTTTTTATTTTTATTTTTATTTTTCCACATTATATAGAGTATAATTTTTGTAGGTTATTTTGGTTTATTCGTTTTATTTTTCTTTCATCTCGAATCTCTTTTTACCCTTTTTCCCGACTCGTTTTGAGTTATCTTTAAATTGACACCTATAAAACATTTCTACAAAATGCAATACTAAAATTCTCGAGAAAATAAATATAGTATATTAAAATATTTAACCGAGCCAACTTATTTATAATCAACTATATATTGTGATATTTAAGTATACTAGACATAAAATCGATTTTGAACACTATTGTATATTATTAGTAAAATTAATCATTTTGAATAAATTAAAAGATTTTAATTATTGTAATCATCATCATCATTACTATAAATATCATTGTTATTATTGTTATTAATTTAATAAATTTTTTCATATTATATTAATATTAATATTAATATTAAAATTATTATTATTGTTATTGTTGTTATTATTATTATTATTATTATTATTATTATTATTATTATTATTATTATTCAATAAGTTTTAAATTCTAATAAATTTAACTCCAATAAGATTCAGCTCCTATAAGTTCAGCTCCTATAAGTTCAGCTCCTATAAATTCAATTTCACTATAAGTTCAAATTTCAATTCTTATAAGTTCAATTTCAATTTATAAGTTCATTTCAATTTCTTATAAGTTCAAATTTCACTCCTATAAGTTCAAATTTCACTCCTATAAGTTCACTCCTATAAGTTCTCACCCTATGTTCTAAAAGAATAAAATAACATAGTATGTTACTTCCTCCATACTTTCCATTTAACCCCCTTCAATTTTACACTATTTTTAATAAAAAGGGAAATAAATGGGGTATGGTTGGAAAAAAGTAGAATAGTTTAATTATAAAATATTATTTGTGAGTGAGAAAAAAGTGGGGGTATGTGTGAGAAAAGATAGGGTATGTGAGAGAAAAGTTTGCCTTATAGGGAAATGAGGCTAATTGAAAAAACATTCCATAAAAGAGAAGTGAGACTTATTGGAAAGAATGGATGGAGTACCTTTTTTATCAATATTATTACCATTTAAAGTTTGTGTTTTTTCCGATATTTGAATTAAATTAAAAAAAAAAAAAAAAAAAAAAAGTTAATGGGCCAAAACGAGTCATATTTGACCTTGTCTTTAACCTTAAGACGGATAGATCCGTTTTAAGGGAGACTAATTCATATGACATGTATTTCTAATAAGCAAATTGGATCCTCTCCGGCTCTCCATTATTTTTCTCTCTATTTTCCTCTCACTTCATCTTATTTATTTATTATTCCCTTCATTTCACTCATTTAGCCTCACTTTCTTTTTTCAACAATTTCACTCATATAACTCAATTACTATGTATAGTAGCTTTTAACAGTGAAAATAACACGTTTACCCCGCCCCTACTATTATACTCATTTTATCAAAATACCACACACTTTATTTTTAAATGTGAGACTATTTCACCAAATTATCAATATTACCTTTAACTTTTTTTACTTTCTTAAACTTTGTGAAATACCCATTTTGGGGTTATCTCACCGAAATTGAGGGAGTATTTATTGTATCTTTTTATTTCTAAATTAATCTATAATTATCTGATTAATCCGAAACCTAAAGGTAATGAACCCTCCATAGAGGATCCTTACTCATTTTCAAGTTATGAGTCAATGTGTGGCGATCCAAACTTCAATTTCGAAGTTACGTTTCCGCTTTCTATATTTGTATAATTGGAACTATAAATCTTTTGACGAGTTTACTTCCTTCGTGTTTTATTTTAATTTGGAATAATATTGTTTTTCTAGTTTTCTAGTTGTTTTAAAAAAGTATAATTAATCTACACGTTCAATGTGGAAAAAAACTCTCTTTACGGGAACCAAAACTTCTTTGTACCCAAAGCTTTGATTGTGTATGCATTGATTTCCTGTTCAACTAGTATTGCTTATGACACCCTTGAACATCTTGTACGTGTCGATCACTGATAATCGTTGTTAACCATAAAAATTTCATAATAAAACAAATATGGAATACAAGAATTTTATTTATTATCGAAAGATTGAGGGTTACAATTTTCGTGACTACTCTCTTGATTCCATTCTAAAGGGAATTTAGGGTTTATTTGATAGTGACTACGAGGGTCTTATCGACTTAATCTCGTAGGGAACGATGGGTCTTTGTAAGACTTATTCCATTTACCTACAATTTGGTAGTAGGATGATGGGGTCTCTTGACTTAATCTATCTGCTCCCTTAAACCCTAAATCTAAGTTCTATAATTATAGAGTTAAGATGACCTGGAGGGCAAGACAAGTATTCCTAAGATATTACCACAATATTTATTGATAATTATATCTAAATATTAAAGATATTGCAAATAAAATAACTACCAAAAATACAAAATTTTGGTGTCTACAGATACCCCCTCGAGACTGGTTGTAGAGAGTTGATGTCGGTTGCAACTTGGTCTCGAATACCTTCTGCATTGAATCTAATCCTTCAAAATGGAGATGAAGAGCGAAAATTCTCCCACTGTGGTCGCCAATTTGTACTTCTTCAGATTATGGATCGTTTCGGTGCTCTTTTGGAGTCATCATGCAACGTATCTACATGGCCGTCTATTTGCAATTCTTCAGATTATAGATCATTTCGGTGCTTCTTTGGAGCCACCAGACAACGTATCTATGTGGCCGTCAAAAGATATATACATCGTCGTCATGCTCTTGAGTTAGTTCATTTTGCGTTACCGTGACTTCCATCGTATTTACTTGCGCTCTTGTGTGCAGGTACGCGATGGTGCATTTTAGAGAAGTTACCGAGAATGGGTCTGTATACCTTTATGTGCTCGATCGAGAGGATGATGCAAACAAGAACGGGACTTCATTCGTCATTCGTCGTTCGTCGCTCATTGCGAGATCCTGAAGACGACATTCTTCATGTTGACACTGCACACCTACCTCGTGTAATGTCACGGGAGCTAGATGTCACCCAGCGCGATGCTTCTGCTCGTCGCGTTCTTAAGAGCACTTTGAAAACACGAAGTGATCGAGACTCTAAATTCGAACTGCTTGGTCGAGAAATCATCGCAGACACCAAAAGATGGGAATCCACATATGTTAAGCTTTGCGGTACGTTTTAATACATCGTGGGTTACTGGGAATGGGCGGAAGACATATTGGCTCGTTTCAGTGACTCCCTCGAGGCTGCTTCTCTCTACATGGCGGTGTATGCTTCGTTATACACTTATGACAGGAATGTGCACATCATGCGGGCCTTCTTCGAGTGCTGGTGTGTTGAAACAAACACACTGTACACCACCTAGGGTGAATTCTCCATAGCTCTTTGGGAGCTTTCCAAGCTTGGCGGTCTTTCAGTCACCAGTGAGATATACGACGAGACTATTCCCCGGCTTAAACTGTTGAAAAATCAAGATCCAGAAAGTACCAGAAAAGTCCCTAGAACTTTTGAGTACTTATTTGTGGCATATCATCGTATAGCGAAAAAGTCGAAGGGCCGGAGCGTGGGTCCTGCTTCTGAGTGGATCGCATTTTGGTGTAAGAAGGAAATAATTCATAATTCTCCTGATAAAGGCGGTCGAAAGACTCTAAATCGTCCGAAGTCCAAGGAAAACCCAAGAGGGGAGATACTGCCTCGGCCTAGTGATCAGTGGACCCGTGAAAAAAGGAGGTTTTCAAGGAGATTGGGCTTGACAGATCTCTACGAGCAAAGACTTATCTGGTTGCGTTTCTCTCTTGTTGGCTGTGTGTTTTCGCTTTGCTAGAGAATGATGACAGAACAATTAGGCCCACCACCTTTGAGATAGCTAGTTTAATGGCGGAGGGTCATATTTTTAGCTTGGCCGTACCAGTGCTTTCTAGTATCTACTGCGGTATAAACGAGGTGGTTACGCATGAAAATCCTGCATATTACTATGCGACGTTTCCTGCCCATTATCTATATAGCTGGATCGCGCATTATTTTGACACTTACCACGATGTCACACTAGTGCCTCCGGGCCTGCCATGGTACTTTATTCAAGAGTGCGGGGGGCAAAAGCGTATAAGGGGGGGACCAAGCTCGTGAGATCATACACGAAGGGAACAAAGTCAACATTAGTTGTTTTATGTTGAACAAAAACAGGGGGGAATCCTTTATCGACAATGTCGAGCTAGAGGCTACCAGATTTGCTTACTTGATGTCTCTGCGTTCTACATATCTACCGTTGCGTAGAGGTAATTCTTTTCATATTGAGCCTTATAGCCCTCATCGCTTCAGTAGGCAGTTCGGCTTCTGTCAAGACCTCCCTGGCTTACTGCCTCGAGAAATAAGACATCGTACTGTACAACGTCGTGAAGCATCGAGATATTGAAGACTTCTATTATTCTCATGTAGTGGGTCTCAAGTGTCTCTTTCTAGTTTTTCAATCAACTGGCATAAAGATGTCATTTCTGCTTTTAAAGACTGGTGGGCAAAGGTCGGTGTGGATGATCTGAGAACGAATGTCGGAGCTTTCCTTGGCGACGCTGATCAGGACCAAAAGCTCGGAAAGGAGGATGATGCTGCGAAAACAACTGAGGAGTGTCCCAAGACTACTAATTCATGAAAAAGGTGTATCGATGGACACCGCAGTGAAGAAGTCGAACTAGAAATTGATCCGAAACATGCGCGTAGTCAAAAGAGGAAGGTGCGTGAGCCTAATGTCACTCCCATCGATTTGGGCGAGCGCATATTCGATGGCGTATAGAGCTGCTCCGAAATACGTTCACAACAACTAGTAAAACACTAACCCCTCTCATTATTTTACTAACTCACCACCTTTTTTTTGTTTAAGGTGTCTTATCACTATATTTTCATTGCAGGAGGGCGACCTGAGCTTGGAGGCGGGGACGCAAATTTTGATGGGTGAGTCATCTATTCCACCACCACAACACCCCTTGAAGGTGGTCATAAGGAAAGGAAAGGAAATTGCATTGATCAGTAAGGTCTTACCGACTAATGACGGCCCAGACACCGCTTCTCAGAACAGTGGGACTAATTAAGGACTCATTTGTGAACGCTGAGGAAGACTCTGTAGCTAGTTTTTTAAACCCTCCGCTTAGAGCCATCGTCGTTCCCACGACCATTGCTACTGGTCCTACTCAGTCAATGGTTTCGTTTCGACCGTCTGCGACGTTCAAACCCGTCTTCGAGGACGCATTGAGACAAATACATTCCCTGTTCTTGAGAGATTTGAAGAGTACGAGCTTTTCAGAGGTCGAGAAGGTAGCGACCTGTGCTAACGAATGCTATCACAGCATACGACATCTTAAGGGTGATCCTACCCGCCAGAAAGAGCATGTTGACTTTTATGTAGGCGCTGTGAAAGCTTATCTCATGGTGGAAAAGGTTTCTAAAGAGCGTCGACGATCCGAGGACATAGAACAAGCCATCATTCGACAACATGAAGACTTGGATCGCGCTAAGACACAAAATAAATATGGAAAACAAGAATTTTATTTAATAATCAAAAGATTGAAGGATACAATTTTCGGGGCTCTCTTGATTCCTTTCTAAAGGGATTTAGGGTATGATAGTTTCTACGAGGATCTTATCGACTTGATCTTGTAGGGAGATGATGGGGTCTTTGTAAGACTTATTCCATTTACCTACAATTTGGTAGTAGGATGATGAGGTGTTTTTGACTTAATCCATCTAGCTCTCCCCTAAACCCTAAATTTAAGATCTATATATAATAATAATGGCTTAGAGAACAAGATAGCTAAAATATTCTATAATATCTAAGATATTATCACAATATTTATTGATAATTATTTCTAAATATTAAAGATACTGCAAATAAAATAACCACCAAAAATACAAAATTTTGGTGTCTACAATCGTGATTGAGATTTTTCGTTGCATGACCCCCAAATCCAGAGACCCTTAGCTTATATGGGTGATCCCCCATCAAACATTGACCACCAAATTGTCTGCATCGTTTTCTCGTGTTAGACAATGGTGCTTGTCAAGTATGGTGAATGTCTATTTTGTATATTTTTATAATTCATTTCCCTCTTTATTTCGTTGATAATCTTTTGCTTTGAAATCGATTTTTGATTTATTATGCTTATTTGAGACGGAGGTACTCTCATCGTATTATTTGGTTGATTTAACGGAAATTTAACCGACTTGGGTCATCCAGAGTTTTGCACTAGACAAAGCTTATTTTTGTGAGTTAAAGAAAGGGTTATTTAACAGTAATAAACCAACCTATCACCCATCTTCCATAAATAAACCAAACTACATTTTAATTCTAAATAAACCAAACTATAAACCCCTACTTCCGATATTATACCCACTCATTTATTTACCTATAATCTCAGGTAAAAGCAACACTCGCTCCGGTTAACTCACCTCTGAAGTCTGACCTCCCTATGTCTATCTTTATCCCTGCTTTCCCCTCTTTCATCTCCCTCATTCATCTTCTCTTTTACAGTTTTACTCCTTCTTCCTCTTAATTACGCATGTCTCAACTACCACCACAATATTATAATCCCTCCATTGTTTACAACTTCAGTAACAACCCTAACAACAAACATCAAAATCAATTGTTCATCCTTAATCAATTAACTTTTGTGCAATTAATTGATTTTTTATATTAATTGAAGTCCACATGATCAACTTGATCGTGATGTGTGATTGACTCCATTTTTCTCATTGATTTTATTACGGACTTTGCTTTTAACATGTTTCGATTTGATTTTAGTTTTAATGAGATTATTGGTAATTTTTGCACAGTTTTTGATGTGATTTATTGAATGTCACTTCTTTAGCTTGATTATGATGAGTGAGTTGATGCTTTTTCTATTCTTTTGTACGGATTTTGTTTATTATATGATGTACTATGTAATTAATCATGTAATATTGTTTTATTGAATCGTCATTTACTTGATTTTGATGATTGATTGAATGTGGTTTTCTTATTAATCTTTGATGAGGAATGTAATATCGTTTGTAATTTCCTTATATTTTGATGGTTTGTGTTCACTGGCCAACCGACGCCAAGGATGGATTCCTTGAGGCGAGGAGAGAGAGAGGAGAGTGAGGCGGTAGAGTTTGGCGGTTACGGGTTCGGCAGCGTCGAGGGTGATCAGAGAGGTGGTGTAGTTGGAGAATTTGTCATTTGTTAGAAGCGTTAGGCCGGAGTTTGGCGGCAGTGGTGGCAATGGTGGTGATTTGAGTGGTGGGTTTGAAGAGGCATACATCCTTCTTGAGGGAGGAAGAAGGTGAAGAGGAGAGAGTTTAATTTTTTTTTCCTACCTATTAACCTGATGAACAGGTAACCGGTAATCCAGTTTATTAAAAGAAGACTAAGGGAATAGTTTGGTTTATTGTGGAATAAACTATAGGTTGGTTTATTAGTGGAATATGAGCAATAGGTTAGTTTATTCTTGGTAAATATTCCTTAAAGAAATGATAAAAAAAAAAAAAGTTTCTAAATTCTATACTTTTCTTATTATTTATAATGATGGTGATAATAAAGACTAAGTAAAATCTAATGTTTTAACAAAGTAGGAAAACACATCAAAATTGATGGGAATTGAAGCTTCAAAGCAGTCGTTCAGCGCGGCTCAAGCCACTTAGTGCGGCTAACTTGAAGTGTGTAGATTGATTCAGCCGCGCAATGCGTTCACAACCATTCAGCAGTACGAACTTTGGCCAACAATTTTTTGGTCTTAACTTCACTTAAAAACTCAAAATTTCATGATCTTTATTTCAAGGCTCATTCCCAACACCCAAAAGTAATCTTTCCAAGTCAATCCCAAGAAATCGTGCAGAGGTAAGAAAATCACGTTACTCTGTCGAAGTGTCACCGACTTCAATGAGCACCAATTTAACAACCCGTACAACTATCTCATATGCTCCAAATTCGCCCCAAAATACACCAAATAAATCATACAAAACTCGTCTCATCAATATTATTGTATTGTATATATTATATATATTTGTCGAATTTGTGTGATTTTGTTTTTTAAAAAATTATTCCAAACAAAATACTATGATACCATATTATCATAAAAATAGTACTCAAGGTCATTAAACCCTTGACACTCAAATCTTAAATTAATACGTAAACTACTGCACCACCAACAACATTGAGTGTGTTTTCGTGAAACCAACAAAGTTGCTGACTTTATGGCTTCTATTGAACATTCTTGTCCAAATCTTTTGAGGTGGTCTGAAAGCCGGTGGCTTCAACTTACCTCACTCATCCGAAATGATGAAATAGGTTGGTCTTATCCTAGAGGATCAACCTAGTTTTCTTACATTATCAAAAAAAAAAAAAAAAAAAAAAAAAAAAAAAAAAAAAAAAACATTGAGTGTGTTAACTCCCTGTCACGTAAATATTTTCGATAAGGTTGTGATGACACGTTCACTCAATACCCCCACCCATATACGTTACTGCTTTAATATGAGGGTAAGATTGTATAATGGCGAGGTGAATATTATTGATAACTCGGTTTACATTATATAGTATTCTTAGCTGCAAAATATTCCTAAATTATTTGTGAGAATATTATCATAAGCATAATATTCTCATCCTACAATATATCATAATATTTCTCTAATATATTATTCTTAATATACTATTATTTTCTAATATCCTAAATATTCTCTAATAATGAGAAAGTAAACAATACCTTCATACCTTCATCAAAAGGATAGTCATTAGTTTACACAAAAAAAAAAAAAACGTTGGTTTTATTATAAAAATGCCTTTTTTTTTTTTACTCCGTATTAGTTTTTTTTTACTCTCTCCATTCAAGTTTAAATTAAATGGGAGATTCACTTTCATCGAGCTTGCCAAGCAACGTTTTGTAACAATAATATCTATAAGTATACAATGTGCAAAGTTATGAAAACTTAAGGGATAATTATTAGGAGTATTAGGATAATATGAAGAGACATAAATAATAGGAAAATTTAACATGAATAAACCATCCTATCAGTGATCTTTCATAAATAAACCAACCTTTTGATTAACTCTCAATAAACCAACCTTTACATCTTATTTTCCAATATTAGACTATCCCCATTTTTAAACGACTATTTAAGGGTGAAGATCACATGTTTTCCCCTTTGTTTCTCTATAACATTAATAATGGAGTGAAAGCATGTGTGTTATAGTTTTCGTTTTACCCAAAATGACAAGTTTAAAATCGAGACAGTTTAATAATGGAAGATGGGGTGCAAAGGTTGGTTTATTCAGAGTTAATCAAAATGTTGGTTTATTAATGGAAGATGACTAATAGGTTGGTTTATTCATGTTAAATTTTCCTAAATAATAATTCTCATGGTACCCTCGAATTTTGTCAAATTACACATGGTACCCCTGTCCGAGATTTGTTCATATAGTACCCCTAAATTTGGTGTTTATGTACCGCCTTCGTCATCCCCAGCTCTCCTCCACCGAAGAGGTGGTCTTCCTTTGGCCCATCTCCGGCAGATCGGCTATTTGGGTGTAGAGATTTGGACCAATTGGACAATTGGTTATTTGGAGTTGGTTGGCTGTAGTGGCTTCGCTCGTCGATTTGTTGCGTTTTGGCTGCTCTTCTATTTAGTATATTTAAAATAAGCGAATCTTCTATTTGTTTTGTCCGTATTTTTGGTGGGTTTGTTTTTTCTATTTATTAGAGTCTTTCTTTTATGTTTTCTATAAGAGAAAGATAAATAATTCGATGTTACTAATGGTATGTCGACTACATTCTATAAAATTCGAGGAACTCCTCTATCTTCAAAACCTTTTTAGATCCATAGAGCCCCTCATGGAAGAAGGCTGTATTTAAAAAAAACAACGATGGAATAAAGGCGGGTGTGCAGAAGCGGACTTTTTTCTACTAGTGATCTGTGTTTTAAGGAATTTTTCTTTTAGATCTTTGTATTTTCGTTTTCGGTTGATTTTGTTATCAATTTGTATTTTGTAGGCGCGATATGATTTATTATTCATGAATCAGTATTAAAAAAAAAATAAAAAAAATCATGTTATATGACCCCAATAGTATAGGTGTCTAGATCTCCAACCTACCTAGGGCAGTTTACAATTTACATGATCCCTAAAAATAACTTCCTCCTTGTTGTCCCTTGCATTTGCATATCATTTGAAAACTTCCATCTTCTCCCAAAAGTCTTCTTCATCCCTTTTCAACTTTTCAATTGCATCAAATAGCCCAACTTCATAATATATTCTATCAACAAAAGTAATCATAATATATTCTATTAACAAACATAATTAATTTTTTTTTTTTTTTAATCTTCTACAATTATCTAGCAAATCTAATCATTTTTCGGTTTCATTACGACATTTCAAATTTTTATAGAATCTATTTTTCTTAAGAAATTCGAGATACCCTAAGGTCCGTGTACCGTGTACGTACCACATTGCCGTGTATTGGTAAGGATTACGATGACATGGTACATTACGGTGTGCTAAGAATTTCTCCATGAAATGTTTACATGATTAAAATGTTACCATAATTGCTGATTTTATTTTATTTGAAAAGGTGTACGTTGATCAACTATAAACAACGTGGAAGCAAAGATTTTACCATTTTAAGGGTAAAAGTTAACTTAACTTATTACTTTAAAGTTTTGTAAACTATGTTTTCTCGTGTATATGAACTGAACTTGTTTTCATTTCGCAAGTAATTGTAATATATATCATGTTTTATTTGAGAAACTATTAGGTAAGTTGACATTTTTATTTTCTTATAAAAACATGGTCACATGCAATTTTCAGATCTAAGTATATAATGGTATAATTAGTTGGTTCATATCGAATGATCATTTTTTATTATTTCATCATTTTTGCGAGGAAGATTTTGGTCAAAAGAATAATAAGAATCTGATGAATAGAAGGGAAACGAGCATAAGACGGTTTTATAAAAGACGCAATCTTAGGGTGAGTAGCTCTTATAATTTGAGATAAAACACCGATTTATTTTCAAGCTCTTAGTATGCACGGTATTTTTGGCTATCAATACAATGAATTTATCCCAATTTTCGACGATAATATACATAGAAACTTATAGCACAGTGATATAGAGTTATTAATTAGTAGCATGGATTATTTTGAAATGAGATTGGAGTAATTCAATGCACACAAGTAGACTTGTCAATTTCTGTGACTTGACTCGATTTAATCGATTCGTTGACGACTAGTTCTTTCGATCATGAGCAGTAATTTGAACGAGTTGACTGGTAAATCAGGAGGCGGGATGATGGAGTCAGAGATACGGGCTTATACAATCCGATCACATGGCGCTACATTAGCGAGAACACACCTTCACGATTGGCTCATACTAGTGCTTCTGGTAGCCATAGACGTGTTCTTGAACGTCATAAATCCGTTTTATCGCTTCGTTGGGAAGGATATGATGACTGATCTTAAGTACCCTTTCAAACCCAATACCATACCTGTTTGGGGCGTTCCTGTAAGTTCTATTGAAAACTATAATCGATCTTTTCGTGTAAATATATCTGGTTTTCGTCGGATTAATAAGTGGCTTACATCTGTTGCAGATTTATGCTGTTGTGCTCCCTATAATCATTTTTGTTATCCGCTACTTTAAGAGAAAAGACGTCCACGATTTACACCACGCCATCCTTGGTACGAGTAGTTCATTTGGTTGCTGCAGTTTCGGCTTTGTTTGTTTAAATTATATTTCGATTCACAGATGTTTCGGTATGATGTGCAGGCATATTGTACGCAGTTCTTATCACTGGCGTGATTACAGACGCGATAAAAGATGCAGTTGGCAGGCCTAGACCGAACTTCTTTTGGCGCTGCTTTCCTGATGGAATGGATGTATGAGTCTGTTAATAACTTTCGTGTCGTTTCAGAGGATTTATAAGCAAATTGGGCTGATTTTTTGTTTGTCGTTGTGTAGTTTTATGACGAATTGGGTGATGTAGTGTGCAACGGGGATCCTAAAATCATAAAGGAAGGACACAAGAGTTTTCCGAGTGGTCACACCGCTTGTAAGTACAAATTTATAAACACGAAAAATAGCAGTCGCTGAATATTTAATTCCTACAAACTGTTTTTCCTATGTGATTATTTTTACTCCGAAATTGAAGTTGATCAGTTGAATTCCGTCATCTAACAGAGAACTCTTTATACACGTTCGTTCCACAGGGTCATTTGCAGGTCTCGGATTTCTGTCACTCTACACAGCTGCCAAAATTCAAGTATTTGATCAACGAGGGCACGTAGGCAAACTGTGTGTCGTACTCCTACCTCTCCTTATCGCAGCTCTTGTGGGTGTTTCTCGTGTCGACGATTACTGGCACCATTGGACAGATGTTTTCACCGGAGCTTTAATAGGTCGCTTTTCATCCACTACACCAATGACCATTGTATCCTCTGATGCATTTTCTTAACGATTTTACTGAAATTTTTCTTTATTTCTTACGACACAGGTCTTACTGTCAGTTTCTTTTGCTACCTCCAGTTTTTTCCGTCACCACATCGTACCAAAGGTAAAGGCCTCATGATCAAACGCGTTTAAATTAGGTGTGTATCGTGTCACGACAATACGTAATTTTAATAATGTATGTTGTGAATGTAAAGGTTGGGGGCCATATTCATACTTCACAGCAATAGAAGGAGAATCAATAGCAAATGGAAATGATGAAGTAGTTGAAGGCAGCACACCACCTTTTTCATCTGCTCAATCAAGAGAGTATCATAATATTACTATTCATTGACAATTTACTTGATTTGTTAGTGGCAAACATTTTACTGTATATATGTTATTTTCAGACTAATTTTAGTCTAACTTATGAGGAATTGTGACCTACGGATAATTGACACGGTGATTGTATGAGATCGTCTCATGGTGATACGATTTTTACATCTGATGTAATTGGAAATAATGGAAAGGGAAAAACAAAAGAAAGTAAATAATCATGGTAATGTGTATATAGGTTTTCACTGTGATTATGATTAGCTACTTTGTTATTGTGACAAATAGTTGATTATTCTATATAGAGTAGTTACATTGGAGAATTTTTTTTTAAAATTTAAAAATGTAACATGGATGAAAGTGAGATAATTAGTTGGTTTGATTTTAGATTAATTTTTAAGAGATATGAACAAAACAAAATGAACATCGATATTAAATGCACAAGACAAGTATAGAATTGATTAGAATGAAGGAAGTAACGATATTCATAAATTAAACTCAAAATTTGATAATTAGTGGAGTTATAAAATCGATTGAAAAAACTACGAAATTATGATACTAATATAGGCTCGTCTAACAAGGGGAACCGTATGGATCGTCGATCATAGCCTCAATTTTCGAGACCACATATAAGGATGTCGATGGGGCAAGTGAAAGCGAGTCTTGAAATGTACCTCGCCAATTAGAGCCGGTATAAATGACGATTCAGTGTGGATATAAGTGTCATAAACGCAAACCCCGCCACAGGTTGGTAGCCGTAGGAGGCAGATTTCACCTTAAAATTTGCACTCACCCCTCCCACTTATCCGAATCCCACAAAATCACAAATACCCGCCTCACCGCACCCCACAAAATATAATTAAAAATAATTTTTCGACTAGAAAAACCCCTCCGACTTCTTAAAATTTTAAAATGACTCGATCTGACCCGGTCCAATCGATCATGAATGTAAACAAAGAAAAACACAAAGAAGCCACAAAAATCCACCTAAAATTGTCGTTGTACTGCTGCAAAATCTCAAATGAGTTATAAATCCACCAACAAACAAATAAATGAGCAGTCACACTCATTCTCAATTCTCATCATCTTTGATCTTTCTCAAACAAAGTCGTTTTCTTTCAGTTCTTAATAAATTTCCATCAATTCACACACACCTTACCTTTTCTCACCAACTATGCTTATGTTATCTTATTAGATTTCTTGTTAGTCTTTTTTTTTTTTTTTTAAAAATTATCAGCAGACATTGTGGAGAAGATTAATAAGTCAGTTCAACACCCTTTGGTCAGCATCTTACTCCTTGAATATTCACTTATATTTTAAAAAATTTCTGCATATTATTTACTAATTTCTTGTGTTTTTTTTTGGCTTACTCAGTTAAAAGTGAGTGCTTTTGTTTTCTTAACTTCTTAAAAGTGTACTAAATTAGTTGTCTTTTGTTTAGGGCTTTTTCTTTTGTTTTATTATATATATTTTGTTTAATATAATTCTGAAATTTAACATAACTATGTGTTTACAAAGTTCAAGAATTTGGACTTAACATTATATGACACCCCTATACCATGTCATTTTCAAATTCAAATTCAAAAACCTTAATTTTTAACTGTCTTATATTAAATCTAAATTTCGATATGAAATTTGAGTTCCCAGACGCCACCATATAGTTAAGTAGTACCCTGTACTGTTTGATCGTCGTGTTCCGCGGCTCCAATTGATTGTGGGACTATGAGTTAGTTGTTGTTGGCTTGTTGTCGTCGTCTTTGTTTAATTGATGGTTGGTGATAAGCTGGATGCTTAATGTACAAATAAATCGCTTTCTTACTATTCTTTGTTAAATTCCACGGGCCTGGCCACACCCGAGAGTATGAAAGAGTCCGCTTATAAGTTTTAGGAGGTTACATCCTAAAACCAATTGGCAATAGAAGGAGTAACCCCTAGGCCTTATAAACAACATCAACTCTCGTCTCACAACCGATGTGGGATCGCAATGTGGGAATTTATATTAGGCTGGATCCATCTCCAACATTCTTGGATTTGAAGCTCACTTGGCATTGTTGGGTTGTTGTTGTTGTTGTCGTCGTCGTCTTTGTTTAATTGATGTGGTTATTTTTACAATGTTTTGATTTGCGAGTGCAAATTTGACGCGTGCTATCCCTCGTGACTTTCTCAGCTAACGTAGTCGACACGTGCTCTTTTGTAGTTGGTGAAAATGCCAGACATCGAGCTTGCTCACACCTTGAGGTCCCATGGGGTAAAAGTGGCCAGAATACATATGCATGATTGGCTTATTCTTATTCTTCTTGTAATAATTGACATTGTCTTGAATGTTATCGAGCCTTTTCATCGGTTTGTGGGGAGGGGAATGATGGAGGATCTCATGTACCCTTTCAAGGGCAACACGGTTCCCTTCTGGGCTGTTCCGGTGCGTTTGTACTTTTATGGCTGACATTATAAAACCAACTTCTTTAGTTGCTGACATTTCTATGTTCTTTTGGTTGCAGATAATAGCGGTCTTGCTTCCGATTCTCATCATCACAATCTATTATTTTATCAGGAAGGATGTCTATGATTTCCATCAAGCCATACTTGGTAAAATATCTGCTCGTTTGTAATTAGCATTTTGATGCTACATGCGTATATTTATCTGCGTATCTGCTTGTATGGTTCCCTTAGGTCTGCTGTTTTCCATTCTTATAACTGCTGTCATTACTGATGCGATTAAAGACGGTGTTGGTAGACCTCGTCCTGATTTCTTTTGGCGTTGTTTTCCTGATGGCATAAAGGTTCGTATTTCGTGTCTGTCAGTTTTGTTTCTAAAGTCTCTGGTACATTTCGATGAACGTTCTAAAGTCAGCCATGTAAATAACTTGTTTTCTTCAGAAGTTTGACAATATCACTGGACAAGTCCAGTGTACGGGTTTAAAGGCTGATATCAAAGAAGGTCATAAAAGCTTTCCAAGCGGTCATTCTTCATGTAAGCAATGAAACAATATCGTTTAAGTTATCTCTATTTTCAACGTATTCTATACGTTTTATACACACTTTGCAAGTGATTTGCTTGTTTATGCTTCATACGACCACTTATAGATCATACGGAGTACTACATTACTCCTGCCCTCAGTGACTTTCCCGTGAATATGTCATTTTTATTAAATTTCGAAGTGTGTGCCCGCTTGATGAATGTTTAATCATTACCATATGCAGGGTCCTTTGCAGGTCTTGGTTTCTTAGCGTGGTACCTTGGCGGAAAAGTTAGAGTTTTTGATCGCAGGGGCCATGTCGCAAAGCTTTGCCTCGTTCTTTCTCCCATTCTTTTGGCTGCCATGGTGGCTGTTTCTCGAGTTGATGATTACTGGCACCATTGGCAAGACGTCTTCGCTGGAGGTTTGTTAGGTATGTATTGAAGGCTGTTTGGTTCAGAATCTCTCAACTCCCAAAATTATTTTCGTGAATTTTTGATACGAGAGATTAGAATCCATGTTTGCTGATCAATATGTTTCGTTTTGTTTAAGCAGGCACGGTGATATCTTCGTTTTGCTACTTGCAGTTCTTTCCGCCGCCATATGATGTTAATGGTAAGACCTTTACTCGTTGCAGTCGGTTCTCTGTTCCTTATACTCCGAATATTGCATTTCAGCTTCGTTTCTCTTTACATTGCTAAAATATATCTTCCTTAAATGGTTGCCCGAAAATCTAAATAAAGGTATTTTTGCTCGATTCTTCCATTCACAATTCAACTTTTATCAACTTAGTCGAACTAGCACACAAAAGAACGTGGCTTTGTGTACATACACTATTATTTAGAGTTCACGAGGTCTAGGGAGACTATTAATCCCACTGCTCCCATCACCACCGCTTCCATATAATCCACCAGGACTCAAGCCAAAAGTAAAAATAAGGATAAGTGAACAAAATGAAATAACTGTTCAAAACTTGAACAATTGAACGTGAATAGAGGGATTACTATGTTTTGTAGTCGGTTTATAAGAGCTTTTTTTTAAGTTGTAGCAACGTTAATAAATCCGAGAAATGGAGAGTTCAAGGACAAATAGATGGGTAATTCAGATTTCTTTATGCATTTAAAAGCCAATGTGAGGTCGTTGAGACAGTTGATGAGGAAATGTTCCGATCATAGTGGATCTAGTTTCCATATGCGACCTAGTTTGGCTATATTGGAGTTCATTTATGCATTGAAGAGACTATATTGGAATTCATTGATTTAGCAACTTCGTTTCCACATGCGAGACTATATTTGAGTTTATTTATGCATTTAAAAGACTATATTTGGAGTTTATTCAGATTTTTTATGCATTTAAGAGACTATATTGGAGTTTATTTGGCAATTCGTTATTGATTAGCGACTTAGTTTCCACATGCGTGGAAGATGTTTTCTTATCGATGGAGTTTATGTTGCAAGTCATTATTGACGCGACTAATCTCAGATTGCCTAATATACGTTAGATTTTGGGATGCCTTTTTTTTCTTGAAATTACGAATTCTGGCCATTTCTAGCACATGAGAATTGAGTTACGGAGTACTCCGTACATTGTAATGTCATGGCCAAAGCAACCATAAATAAAATTTTGCTAATGTTTTTTTTATTACTTCAAAATATTCCCCTTTTACCTAAAAAAGTCGCCCCCTTCACAAAAATTTATTCCGACTTGCGTTTTTGCCCACAAACTCCAAATCCTAGCCCTTACACTGACTGTAGTACACTTCAAAATCTGATGAAACAAAGAGAGGGTTGGTAACAGAGGGGCATCACTTGGTTTCTGATTCCATAAAACTGTTATTGTCTGGATTTCTGCCTTTCATTTACGAGAAGTTTAGTGATCTCGCTGCAACTGTTTGCGCTGAAGACGTATGTTTTTAAAATTGAACTAGAATGGTTGGACTAAATATTACATTTGGCTTCGACTTTTTTGGGTTGGTTGTGTATATGCATTTATTTGAGGTGAATCAAACTATATATTTAATACTTTAATTGTTTTATTGCTTAGGTATCATTCAAAATACCATTCTGTGATTTATTTCTTAATGAATCCGAACATTGATGTTGATGTACCATTTCAATCCAATGACCGAAAGTTAACTATATTTGACAGGTTGGGGTCCGCATACATACTTCTACATGCTGGAAGAGTTTAGAAACGGCCTTCCGACAACAACCAACGAACTTAGTGTTCGACCTACCGAGATGGGAAATATGATTGTCCAGTATCAACCTAATCAAGGTAGGCCGGAGTTCGGTCATTGACCCTGCATGCCGATTATACGTGGCGCTGAAGGTGAGATGACATAGTATTATATTTTTTATTTTTAAATTAGTGTGCATATAGTTTGTAGATCAATGGAGTTAATTAAGTTGGTTGTTAAGTCAAAGTATTGTAGAACAATTTTCCCATCTTTTGTTATCAGCACTAGTTATTCTTCCTCTTACCTAGATACTACGTTCGCCTTTTAATTTGGCCTCTAATGAAGTCATTAGCCGTGAAAATATATGTTCGTTAGCGTACAGTTGTTTCGGGTTTACGACAGTCTTTTGTGAGCCTATGTGATTCCACCAAAGTCACCTGAGTTTTCTATGAGTTCGACGTGCATATTTAAATTACGGAGTACTTTTTAAATTCCATGGAAGGGTTTGACGGAAAAGAAAGGGGAGGAGAGGAAAGTTCGGGATACAATTTCTGGTATTTTGAGGGATTCGTTTACTTTAACTCCTGAACAGGAAACACAAAACAATGACTCCTGTTTAATATTCTCGTTGATCATCTCGACAGTTAACACTGTCGATAACAATGAAGTATGACTTTGGAGATGATTGATGGGAAATTGATGATAAAAAGATAATTCGCAAACTATTTAATTAGGTCGAGAGCACTGATAGATTTTCAAATGGACGATACCGAGTTTTATTGTCATTATACTCATGTGAGTATAAGTAAATTTACATTAGCATCACCCGTTATTACAAATGTAACATGGCGGATTATCGGAAGCGATGAAGTCTAAACCCAACTTGTGCACTTGTTCTTCACCATCATTTGCATGGCGGATTATCGGAAGCGATGAAGTCTAAACTCTTCACATTATCATCTGCAAAATCACGGTGAAGCTAAAACAACAAGGGAGGGAAAAAAAAAAATAAATAAAATGTTAGATTTTGGATTTAAAAATAATTATTTGTTGTTCATAGAAACAATTTATTTAAAATTGGATAATTGTAAATTCATGAAAAATGGTCAAACCTCGGGAAAAATATCATCCAAGTAAAGGTCGTCGTCAGCAAAGTTGAAGTCGTCACTTGAAACATTTATTTGATTTTCATTCTCTTTTTGTATATTCGCCGCATTCATTGGTAGTTCTTGCTCCAAATTCACAAATCCGCTATCCTTTGTTTCCAATCCTGCACATTTTCATAATAAAACGTTATCGGATGTTAAGAAATTTCAGTATCACCCTCTCACATAAATACTGTACTAATGAGAAGAGAATATTTGAATTGTGTAAGAGGTGACGACACCACCAGATGATGCCATTTTATTTTCTTACAGTTCGATTATAAATTTGTGCATTTACCTTTATTCCGGTATTCACGCCTGATCTGATCAATTCTTGCCTTCAGATCAAACACGAGGCCCGACGAACCAGAGCTATTATTAGTAAGCTCCTGGCTAGGATGGTCTCCTATGTTGGATTTATCCGACCCAAATAATTCGGACCGTGTATTGAAACCCGTCGTCCCTTGTGCCACAACATCTCCAAGATATGTGCCATTTGAGGGTGAAAAATATGGTGTATTAATGGCCTCAAATTTTGTTGCATTGAGTAGAGGGTTGCATTGTTGATTCAAAAAGTTGGGAGTAATTTCCATATTATTTGAGTAGTTATTGAACAAATTTTTCGCATGAGATTGCACCCACATCGTTGTCCATGGATAAATATGAGTGTTATCAACATGTGAACTTGAGTTAACACCGATCGTAGAAGTTGAACTTCTAAGTTCCGTAGACTTGGTAATTTGATTATACGTCTTCATGTATGTACTCTGAAGAAATAGTAAATAATTTGTTAGTTAAGTATAGTTATATTATATGCGCAATAATTAATACGAGTACATTCTTTTAGATTTAGATTTAATTGGAAATTGTGCCGACTTATACTGCACTGAAAAATATTGTTTTCATAAAGCTCAAAAAAGTGCATATATTATTGACATTGATATTCATATTCGATTTCAAAACTTTTTATTTGGATATTCCAATATAACAATTTGCATATAAATGCCTAATTTTAGAAATTTAGAATTTAGATATCTAATCTAAACTAACATTTAGATATCCCTAGTAAAAAAAAAATGATTAAATATAATTAAACTTATAAAATACACATAATTTAGGGGTTGAAATTAAAGTAGTTTAACCTGAGGAGGATAACCGGTTTGTGGTGGGATTCTGGTCATAGTCAAATAAGGCGTTACTTGTGCTTGTGCTTGTGCTTCTGATTTATCTGGAAATAATTAATTAAAGCCTCGTTACATGCAACGTTCATTGTAACAACTAACAAGTCAACTACGGAGTACTTCGACAACATTTCACAATAACAATTGATAATCTTCTTTGATATATGAGTAGTAACGGTATTACATGAGACCTATTCTAATTTGACTTCAACATAAATTTTAATTTAAAACTGATATATTCGACTTAAAACAAATTATATAAAATATCTGTTCGGAAATATAAATACCATAAATCCGACTTAAAACAAATTATATAAAATATCTGTTTAGAAATATAAATACCGTAAAGTGAGTACTAGTATGATATTATATCTGATTTAGTCATTTGTTTACTTTTCTATTTGAAAAACGAACGAATTGAAGATAGATGTTTATATTTGACTTAATAATTTTAAATCAACAAGCAAGCATAAATACAACCATTTTTTTCATGTCTAATTGATTTTATAGTGTCAAGATAATTTTTATGAAATGAAAAATTGTTTTATACTTATTATACTCAAAATAAAAATATAAACTAATGACTAAAATATAGAGAATGTAATTCATTTTTGAATTTTTGCAAAATTTAAATTTAAAGGCTTCATCTCAGTAAATATATTATTGGAAAATTTCCCGGTGTACCCCTCTATTTTTCTGATTTCCACTTAGTAGCCTCACTGTTTTAGAAATATACGGTATATTCTTTACATTCTTAATATAACCATAAGTTATTTCTCTGTCTCAGTTATTTTATTTCCAAAATAGTTATTTTCAACACTACATAATTTTGAGCTGTATATATAACTTACAAATGTACTAATTAGTGCTCTTAAATTTTCCACTCAACCAATAGTTTATTATTTTAAATCATTATTTGTATTATATCACGATATTAATTGTTAACGACAACTTATTATCATCAAATTAGTCCATTCGTAATTTCAATATTTATAGCAATCATTCATCATCACTTTAATATAAGCACCATCACTCCCTTCCTTGACAACAATAAAAGTAATTCGGGGAAAAATATGATAAATTATCAAGTATACTGAGATATTTAATAAGTTAAATTAACAAAAAGATGAATACATATCAAATTCAAGATAAAATTTAAAACTTAGGGGTACATCATAAAATATTCTAAATATAAGAATATATATATCATAAAAAAAAACAAAAAATAGAGGGATACACTATAAAATATCCCTAAATTATTTATGTAGTGGTAATAAAATAAGTAATTCATAGAAATTGATAATTACCTTGTGGTGTGTTAGTATCAAGAACTTTGATAAACTTTTCATGTTGTTGAGAATTCCATTTAATGCGACCATCGGAGTAATTAGCATTAATTACCTTATTATTAAGTCCTTCATTAGTCCCATAATTAATGTTATTGATCATGTGATTACTTATTAATTGAGTTTTGTGTGGATAATTATTATCATCATCCTCCAATAATAATTTCCTTTTGTTGTGAGATTGTTCTACAATTTTTTTGCCTTTGCCTTTGTAATTAGTAGTTGATGAGCCCTTCTTTGTTTTAGAATAATTTACGACATTTTTAGGCTTCAATAATTGTGCATTTTTCTTTGGCTTCTTCCTAAACACAAATTGCCACAATCCTCTAGCTTCGTTTCTCTTAAGAGGCTTCTCTAGGAAATGACATACTCCTTGTCGTAAGGTCGTCATGGCGAGGTCAAGATCCGTCTCGTTAGATATCACTGCATCGATTGATCGATCAAATACGAATTTGTAAAATGAATAAGATAACTAGTACAAAGTGAATAAAAAGTGATCAGAATTAGTGAATTACAATTATAATGAAAATAAAATACAGTATGCCAATACGTGAGGATGAGAGACAATCGATCCATATCGATCCTTAAAATGTTATTCATGTATAAAACTGATCGCGATAAACAAAATATCAGTTTAAACTATTACTCCGTAGTTGAATTAGTTTTTTCATAAAAATTGCAGGGTTCCACCCATAATTTTTATTTTAGTTCAAATAACTGGAACATAAATTCTCTTATAAAATGGCCTCACATTAGATTAATTTCTTAAAATTAATTTTATTTATTATATGATAGATCTTACGTATGAAACGGTCTCACGTTATGATTAAAGAATTAGGATTAGGAGAACATACAAACAATAGGTGTGTCGGAAATATTCATGAGACTTTTAAGGAATGTCAAACAATCAATGCCATGCAAGTTTGTAGAGGCCACAATTAAGTGGTATGCATTTGGTCTTTCCCTCATCATCGATAAGGCAACAACCGGTACCCCGATACATGTCACTGCAAAAACAAAAACATTTTATCACATTATAATTTAGAGTCCGACAATACAACACAATTATTATTACACAATTAATTAACACTATCGCTTAATTAATAGGAGTATTTTTTTGCGTCTAGAATAATTAAGAGTTCAATAATACAAACAATTAATATGATCGGTAACACTTCGTTTAAATCATGTAAAAATATATTAAAAAAAATTGTAGAGTTAAAATTCAAGTTCATCAATATATATATACATAGTTTCATAATTCACAACAATCATGCAATGCACAACCTAATGTTGGTCACAATAATTTACTTTTCTACATATATTTGAAATATTATCATTCTCTAGAGGTATAGTATCTTGGATTATAATTAGGGATGTCATTTGGGGCGGGACGGGGTGGGCTGGGGCCAGAGGAAAAGTTCCCTACATCTGCATCCACCAACTAAAATACATTACTACACCCGCTCCACGACAATGGTGGGGGAAAAAAAATTTAAAAACCACACCAGGTCCACTACCTTGCTGGTATCTATGTTGATTTCCACGTTGATGCTCACTTATCCGTCTCGTGTGTACTCAATTCAATAATTAACCTTCCTCATACTCGATGAATGAATACTCGTTTATGACCTTTTTATTATCTTAAATTTGTAAATCTTCTAAAAAGATGTACCCCGTAGTTATTTGATAAAATATTAATGATTAAAATTATTGTTTTATTTCAAATAATATACTAGTTAAAAAAAAAAATCTCTAGTTCTTAAAATTAAAAAAAGTATAATGTATAAATAATGAGTGTCAAGCGGGGCTAAGGCGGGGCCGAATTTTGGTGAAATCCACCTCCGCTCCAGCACCCGTGGCGGAGGTCAATTTTTAATACCCATTAAGGCATCCACGCTCCAGGACCTACTAAATTAACATCCATATCCACCCTAACTGAGGCAGATGTAGAGTGGTACTTGCATTTATTCGCCCCGCTGACATCCTTATTGGATACTCACTTTGAAATTAATACTCCCTCTGTTTCGGTGATTTGTTTACGTTTACTTTATACACATTTATCGATGTGAGGAGAGAGATTGAGAAAAAACTAATAAAATAATAATATAAGTACAAAGGGGGTCCAGTTTGCTTAAAATTATCAAATGTAATTGGTTGAGGGAGTAGGGACCACCTCCCACATGGGTCAAGCATGACTATTTTTGGAAAGTGTAAACAAATGACCCGTACGCCCCAAAATGGAAAGTGTAAACAAATGACCGGGACGGAGGGAGTATATATTTTTGATTTTTATATATGATGGATTAGATAACTATTGACATTTCTCATGAGAAAATAAAATAAAACCAAGACAGAGTAAAGCCACAAATTAAGCATACAATAAATATATTTAGTATAATTATAAAATCGTCGTATCGTCAACTCTGCAAATAAATTTATCACATTGAAAAATTAAATTTGAGATAATTAAGAAATAATTATAAATTCTTTTGCTTTGTTATTTTTTGTAGTATATTATATATTTTATCGTAATTGTAAAGTGAATAAACACTTTAAAAACACTTAATATTAAATGTGTTTTAATTCATTAAAGAAAACACAATTGTTTAGAGAAATTATCAAAAATTATTCTTCTATAATTGTTATTTAATGTCTCCAAAATGTTAAGAATATTGAAATACCGGCACGAGCCTTTTATTACGACAATATACGACAAAAAAGTATCAACAAAAAAAAAAAAAATTGTGTATATTATTTAACCTTTATATGTTGATTCTTCCAAAATTGAAGTTGTGTCTCTGAGAGACATTATGTCAGGATCAATTAATAAAATGCGAATTCCTACTGCGTAAGTAGGAATTGGCATTTCAGTTATCTTATCCTCCTTGTCCATATATTTCTGCACAAAAAAATATTGAAAAAACTTACTCAAAAATTTGAGATCAAATTTGTTTATGAAGTATTATTACTCCGTATTAAAGAATGATATTAGTACCTTTGAATAAAATTGTAAGTAAAAACAAACCTTTGTTTATGTTATTAATGGGTTATGGGTGCATGAATATATGAAATTGAGTGTTTTAATAGTAAAAAATTGTGATTTTGAAATCCAATTATTATGGAACACTTGTGTTAAAATGGGAGGAGACTTGAAAAAAAAAGAAATAAACTACTCTCGGATTTTAGTTTTCTTGCATTCACTCTCTAGTTAGCCCACAGATTACTTTTATGGAAAACCACTTTCATACCTTTTTTTTGTAAAGTGTGTATTTATTATGGTTAACGTATTATTTATAAAGTGAAAAACCGATAATAAATGAGAATATAATAAATAGATGGTTAAAAAGAAAAGTAAAATAGTTCACTTTTTACTTTTTTAAGTGAAAGAGTATCTTTTTCTAGGGTGAGGATCCTCTCCATTTTATGAAAAGAAATGGACATCCATTTCTTTTCGATGGTTAGGATCGAATCTTGGAAAGATCTAAGGGTTGTAATAATTTGGTAAAAAATAATGTTTTAATGAAGGAGAGAGAAAATATATTAAAATATAAGTGTATTAGAAAGAAAATGGAGAGAAAGAAATGGAGAGGATCCAAATTGCTTTTTCTAAACATGATGTACAAAATAATTTGAGGTAACTAACTTCTAATAATTTTTCAATAATACAAAGTCTTACCTAAGACGGTTGCAAACATCACATCTAAGCAATTTGGTGAAACGAATCCAAATACAATCCATTTTTAACTCAATTAAATTAATCACAACTTTTAGTTTAGTCAAAACTGTAAATATGTCGTATTTATTTTGTACGGAGTAACGACCATATAGTGTTTTTGTTACCTATATATATATAAGTTTATTTGTTACCATATTAAGTTATATGATAATGCCACCTTTTATAATCACAAATTTAAAATTTCCCACCTTTTGTAACTTGTTTCGTGTACATGTTTCCGTCCATTGTTGTCGCTCCGCTCCACCATATCCACCTTTTACTCAAACCCTAATTAATTGTAACTAAATTCAAATAAGAATTAATAAAAGTTGATAATTAAAGACTAAAATTAAAATTAAAATCGATTAGTACTTAATTGAATTGTTTATCAAATTTTATGATTGATTAAGGGTAAAATTGATCAAAATTTGATTAAAAAAAGTTGAAGAGAAAAAGAGATAATTTTGTATACAAGAGGAGTAATAAAAGGGTAGGTGTGGAAAAACAAATGAAAAAAAACATACAAGGAGAGTAAAAGTCGTATACAAAAAATCAATTACGTTAAGGGGTAACAATTGAAATGGTATGTAAACAACATGTTTTAAAGGATGAAACAAATATTACCCGTTTTAAGAGAGAATTGCTATTTCAATAATTGACTTCTTAATTAAATTCGATTATTTAATTTCGATCCGTTGCAAGTAGAGGTGACAATCGGGCCAGTCGGGTCGGGTTCGGGTGGGGTCAAGTCGGGTCGGGTCGGGTCGTGTCGGGTTCGAGGCATATCGGGTCAAAATGCTCTTTCGGGTCGAGTGGGGTGAGCTCGGGTCGTGTCATTTCGGGTTCCATAATGTCTCGGGTCGGCGGGTTCGGTTCGGGTTGTTATCGGGTCAAGTCATTTCGGGTTAAATAGTATATCGGATCGGGTCGGATTTGGGTCAGGTCATCATCGGGTTTGCGCAGTTTTATCGAATTACTCAAATTTTTTGATGCTAAAACAAGTTTTTCGACCATTATTAGATTTAATTATTTCATTATTAAGTGTAATGTATCAAACTAAATACTAATTTGCTTTCGGTTTAATCAATATTGAGCTTAATAATTACCGAGTCATCAATTTAATCGGGTCAATATCGGGTCGGGTTTGGGTCAGTGATTACCGGGTCGTGTTGGGTTACGAGTCAATGTCAGGTTGGGTCGGGTCGGATTCGGGTCACTGATTATCGGGTCGTGTCGGGTTGCGGGTCATTGTCGGGTCGAGTCGGTTTCGGGTCACAATATTTTCGGGCTAATCGGGTCGGGTTTCGCTAGGGTTCGGGTCGGGTCAGAATTGCCAGCTCTAGTTACAAGCATACTACGAGTTCATTAAATTGTTGATAACTCACTGAGTAATAATTGTTGGTGCATTTGATTAAGTGTTCTATAAAATGGTAAGAAAATAAAGGATTAATTGTCAAATACATAAAAAACGCATTTTTGTTAAACACCACCGTTAAAAAAAAGTTGTCAATAACCACCTTTAATTTTTTTGTCAAACACGACCTTTTGGCCAGAGTTTGACTTAAGTCAACTAAATTCCAACATTTTGTTCACCGGAGCACTTTTTTTTTTTTTTTTTTTTTTTTTTTTTTTTTTTAAGTTGGAAGTGTAAGATAATATAATGACTTAATTATTAATTATTAATAGTTTAGGTTACATTATATAGTTATAAATTACCTAAGGAATAAGGTAAAACATATTTCTAAAATATTGATAACATAATCTTTATAAAACATATACGATATTCTATCTTATTATAATTTTCTATTTCTAATATTATCTTTAATATCCTAATATTCTATAATACACCCCCAGTCAAAATGGTAGATAACGGACACTTTGACTGGACACAAAAAAGTAGTTGATGATACCGTTGTAGATGAGCCAATTGATATGATGTTGTCGATGCTTAAACCGTGTCTTGTGTCTTGCTCGTGTCATGTGTAGATACCCGTATTCGTACCTCCCAAAACAAGTCTTATGATGAAAATGACTTTTATGCATGTTTTATACATTGACAAAACGGTACAATGTGTCTAAAACATTTTAGTCGTTTAACACATTAAAATTGAATTTGCATTTTTCGTAAAATGAATATTAGTTTAGTCATTTTATTTTGGGTCGACAAACACAAAACTAGCCTTTTACTAACAAAAACGCCCTTCTAGAAATACACGAAACACACAAAACAACCCAAAAAAACACCCTAGAAAACAGGCCAAAATGCATCCCGAATCATTTTACGCGAGACCAAATTTTACGACAAAAACACTCATCACAAAATAATACGTGTCAAAGACGATTTTATTTAGGCTCAAAAAAACCGAAAAGCCCAACGAAACACGGACACGAGACGACGAAACAGACTTAAAGAATCTCGTCCCAAACCAACCAAAGGACACAATCATGACCATAGCCCATCAGCCAACGGCCCAGGTCACTTCACAGTACATTTTTTGTAACACCCCGGCCCCAACTAAAGGCCGAAATGTCATTCACGGTAGCTCGCCAGGCTGCGTACATCGCCCACAAACCAACACGGGTCCTTTCCAGCGCACTTTGTCCTCACTCGTGCGCATCCTGAGAACTTCCCAGGAGGTCACCCATCCTAAGACTACTCTCCAGCAAGCACGCTTAACTGAAGAGTTCTTAAGATGAGCCACCAGAAAACAAGATGCATTTGTAACACCCCGGCCCCAACCAAAGGCCGAAATGTTATTCACGGTAGCTCACCAGGCTGCGTACATCGCCTACGCGCACCAACACGGCCCTTTCCAACAAGACTTTGTCCTCACTCGTGCGCATCCCGAGAACTTCCCAGAGGTCACCCATCCTAAGACTACTCTCCAAAGAAGCACGCTTAATCAAGAGTTCTTAAGATGAGCCACCGTAAAAGAAGATGCATCTTGTTGATATGAGTAGTACTTACAATCCTTTTAAGCACTATGTCACTGAGCCAACACATGAACCTCTTCAACGGGTACCTGGCCGAATAACCTCGGACAACAAGATTATTCTGCGCCCCACTTGAAGAACGCAACGTCCTCGTTGCGCTGGTAACTACTTACAATATAGCATTCCGTAATCCTCCCGGTAGGTGCGTGCACGGCCAACAAGACCAGGATTCGACCACCACGGTCGTAGGGTTGCTCGATACCATTTGTAACGCTCAGGCTGACCAAAGGCGAAATGTCATTCATGGTAGCTCGCCCATTTGCGTACATCGCCCTGAACCAACACGGGCCCTTTCCGGCGCACTTTGTCTCGCTCGTGCGCGTCACGAGAACTTCCAGAGGTCACCCGTCCGAGACTCTCTCCGTGACGCAGCTTGGCGAAGAGTTCTTAAGATGAGCCACCGTAAAAACAAGATGCATCTTCTTTTCCTGGTGGCTCATCTTAAGAACTCTTCGCTAAGCCGCGTTTGGAGAGTAGTCTTAGACGGGTGACCTCTGGAAGTTCTCGTGACGCGCACGGAAGTGACAAAGCGCTGGAAAGGACCCGTGTTGGTTTGTGGGCGATGTACGCAGCCTGGCGAGCTACCGTGAATGACATTTCGGCCTTTAGTTGGGGCCGGGGTGTTACATTTTTGTCTAAGCCCAAATCGCCAGTGAACAGGCGATTACAAGTGAAATCGTCAGTCCACTGGCGATTTCACTTTCTTCCCAAAACACACTGACGATTTCCTTTCTTGACTGGAATGTACTGGCGATTTCTAAACCTAATCGTTAGAGAACTGGCGATTTCAAGCACAACCATGTACAGTTTCGAATCAACTACTATAAAAATACACCCCTCAACCACCTCATTAAACACACATTCAATACATCCTTACATCTTTACTTCTCTCTCTTATAACGTCTTTGCATTTTAAAGCTAAAAACTTTACCTTTCGGATTAGACTTTGACTTAGACTCGGACAATACGTGTTACATTAACCGACTCGGTATTAGCACCGCGAATCCGTATCCGTAATATGGTTTTAGCAATAATTCGGATTCATAATCCGTCTTACCCAGCCAATACCGCATAAACAAACGGCTCAAATACATATGAACAAACGGATACCACTTTACATTACGCATACTCTCATTCATGCATTAAATTTGACTAAAATACGGATTCGACATAACTTGTATTGTTTAAGTTAGTCTTTTAAACATGTAAAACCCTAATACTAGAATCGAATACGAGTCGAAAAATAACGTTTACATAATAATTCAAAACAATGAATTGTTATTTACGTATATTTCCTAAAGCAATATGTCACAACTTTGACGATTTACACTCACTTTATGCATTTTTACAAAGTCTTATTCGCACTTGTACGTAGCGTCTCATTAGCTCAAACATCGAAATTAAACATTTGTTTTCAATTTAGTAGAAACTACTTTTACGTAGGCTTTTTTTATTACAGTATTTCATCACACATTTTGACAAACTTTCAGAAAGTAAATTCACTCCGAATCCGCTCTAATTTCACCAATGCCTTAGACAGATAGGTATTGACGCGCCTTGAACTCTAAGACACGCGTCTTCTAGTCCGAGACGCGTTAAACGGTCCAAATTACCGCATAATTTGGGGGCGACTCCGAAAACGATCTTTAAAAGATTTTTACATTTCTTTATAAGGTTTTAAGTAAACTTAAGCGATGATATCCAATATAGCAAAGTAGCGAATCAACTCATCTCGACTCGCGACAAGCGAACTTGCATTTTTCTTGTGTAGCGATTCGCTCCTATTTGGGCGGGCCCGCACGAGGCGTCGAGGGGTTCCGCTCCCTGATACCTTCATCATGTTCTAGCCAGAAAAAAAAAAAACTACCACTACTAAAAATAACGGTGGACGAGGGTCGAAACCGGTCGTGAAATGCCTCTAAACTGTGAGGGTCGAAGCAAAGTCAACAGTGCAAATAAATAAAAAGGATTAAACCAAATATCAAAGCTCAAGTCCAAGCTCTTGACGGCGAAGGTTGGTCGTGCGGGGCTTAACTGGCGAAGTTGGGGTGAACCTAATGAGGACAAGGAGAAGGCAATGATGGGACATGACTAAGGTGTATAATGATGGCGGTTGCTGAAGCAACGAGACAAATCTGGTTGTCGAGGCAGCGATAAGTGTAATACCCGGTGTTGTCCGAGGTTATTCGGGCCGGGTATCCCGTTGAAGAGGTTCATGTGTTGGCTCAAGTGACATAGTGCTTAAAAGGATTGTAAGTACTACTCATATCAACAAGATGCATCTTTTTTTTTTTGGTGGCTCATCTTAAGAACTCTTCAATTAAGCGTGCTTGCTAAAGAGTAGTCTTGGGATGGGTGACCTCCTGGGAAGTTTCCAGAATGAGCACGAGTGAGGACAAAGTGCGCTGAAAAGGACTCGTGTTGGTTTGTGGGCGATGTACGCAGCCTGGCGAGCTACCGTGGGTGACAATCCGACCTTTAGTTGGGGCCGGGGTGTTACAATAAGCATGTGTACGGTATTTGCGTTAACGAAATCAAAAGGGCGACATAGAGGCAACTAGACCTGGCAAACAGGTCATGTCGTGTCGTGTTCGTGTTCGTGTCATATGTAATTGTGTCACGAATATTTCAACCCTAACCTGACCCAATTAAATTTCGTGTCATGTTTGTGTTGACCCACTTACATAAACGGGTCATCATGCCTCAACCCTTCGTGTCGGGTTCGTGTTTTGTCCATTTTTGGAAAGTTTAAACTATATTTTATTAAAATAATGACTATTTTATTTCTTAAATGGGTCCTTCGTGTCGGGTTCGTGTTTAAAGAGCTCAACCCTAACCCAACCCATTTAAGTTTCGTGTCGTATTAGTGTTGACCCACTTACATAAATGAGTCATAATGCCTTAACCCAAACCCATTAATTTCGTGTCGGGTTCATGTCATGTTTTCGGGTCGTGTCATTGTTTGCCGGCTCTAGAGGTAACCATAGAATTCGAAATCATTTAAAAGATACTCCCTCCATTCAAATACAAAAGCATCATTCACTATTGGGGTGGTCTTCGAGGCGGTAGTTTGACCGTCAATTTCTCTATGTATACACGGAAATTTCTCGTTAAAAATTTAATTTTGTAAAAGATTATGTTCTAATGTATTCAAATATATTATTTTCATATTTTAATTTTTTGTATTTCACGATATATTTGAGGAGTTGTGGAACCCGGGAACCGCGTCGAGGGACCCAACTCGGCGTCTTGCTTAAAGGGCGGATTTTAAAGTTAAAAAAGATTAAGTTGGAAAAACCTTTAAGAACTGTTATGGAGTCGCCACCTAATTATCGCGGAAATTAGGAACCTGCTACCATGTTCTAAGTTAAAAACATGTCCTAGATTTTGGAGCACGCCGACACCCCTAGATCTAAGGCTTTGTGAAACCAGATTGGATTCGGGGTGAGGGTACTTTAGAAAAAGAGTTAATTCAAATAATGATTTATGAAAACCTTTTAGAAAAGCCTATGTAAAAATAGCCTCTACTGACCTAGAACAATCCTTGTAAGATGATATTTGAGCTAATGTTATCGCTACGTACAAGTGCGATAAGTTTGTAAAAGAATGCAGATGCAGATGCAAAAAGATTGATTAAAACCCTCAGTTTAGCATGTTTAACTTGTTAACGAATACGGTTCAGTTAAAGGTCGAATTCATTGTTTAAGTTGATTTTAAATGCAAAATAAGAAGGGTGCAAGATGCATGCAAATAAAATAAAGTTCAATTGTCCGTTGGTTTATTTTATAAGGGTCGGTTGCTTATGCGACTTTGGCGTGTCATCGGATATGGAGTGTACCCGAAGTAAATAGAACACTTGGAGTGCAAGCGTATTTGGGTGCCAAAGCCGGCGCTAAAGTGTAGACCCCTTTGTTAGTCCATAGAAAATAAGAAAAAGCTTTGATCCAAGTGGATCGGTACCTACCTTGTCCTGGCGCTTGAGATCTGGCGAGCCGTTCTTGAACTTAAAGGAGGATGAATTCAACACGAGATGGTGTGTTGAACTCAAGGATTTGAGTGCGTGAGGCTTTGTGAATGTATTTAGGTGTATACCGTGCTAGGCGGTATATTTTGTGGGACCCAGTGTGGGTGCTAAAACTAGGAAGAGAGGTTGTGAGAAGAGAGGGTTTTCTTGTGTGGAAAACTTGTGAGAATAGGTCGTCTGCGAGGGTTGTATATATAGGAGAATAGCCGAGAGAAAATAGGAAGCGAGGAAAAAGCCAGCCTGGGAAACCGCATAGCCTTATGCGGTTTGGTGGGCAAACCGCATAGGCTTATGCGGTTTGCACCATGAGCCTCATAAGCTTATGCGGTTTGCTGGTGTGGTTTTAACTTCGAGATTTCGTATTTCCTTAATCCGGATTGCTAAATCTTAGGAATATTCGGTGTAATCTCCTTGCTTGTGCTTCAAGAAGGCCTAGTATGATCTTCTAGAGAGTTGTTGAGGGCTTTGGAGTGCGGGCCAAAGGTGGGTTTGGGCTCGATTCTGGGCCCGAGCCCTGAAAATGTAAAAAGGGTGTATTTGCATAGTTTTTGTGAGATAAGGTAAGACGTGAAGCCGTATTTTGTGTAAGAGGGGGCTAAAGGGAAGATTTAGCTACCGGGCCTAAATTTAGGAATTTAGGAATGCTGAATTAGACCTTGTTAATGTAAAAGGACTAATTGTAGTGTAAATGCGAAGCTCATGCCAAATGAAGCGGGACAAAGACCTAGCTAGACTCCAAGTGGACAAAATGAACGTTTATTTAAAGCGATGTGAAGCGACCTTAATCATTTTAACATTTAAAACGACTCAAAATGAATTCGACATTAGTTAGAACCGTTTAAGTCAACGTTAAAGCATGCGTAATAAAAGTCCGTGATACATCACAGGGTTTTGGTTGGGAGGGTACGGATATGGGTATCCACAGAGCCCCCAGTTTGACTGAGCTCGGACTAGAGCGCTAGTCAAACTCCACGACCATATCCGGACCATTACAGTCTCGATACAGTCAACGGAACGAAGCATGTGTCCATGGGTGAGACGAGGACTTCGAGCCGGGCTAAACGGGGTGGGGCGTGCGCATTTTAAGGACTTGGCGGTCCGTGCATGCTATAAGGGCCTGCCGGCCTGCTGAATGTCTTCGTCGTGCTTGTCGTTGTTTGTTGGTGCCTTTGCGTGTGCTTGGTATCGTCAGCTGCTTGGTGCTGGTACTTGTAATGTCTTCGTATGAAATGTGAAAGGGGCTAAAGTGCAGGGGTGCATGTGCTTGTAAAATTGAACAAGGATGTTCGTGTAGGTGTTAGTGTAGGTCTCGTGAAGAGCGTCTGTGTAATGCTTGTGCTTGAACTCGCCGAGGAGCGTCTATGTAGAGTGAAATGCTTGGAGTTAGGTGTATATTGCAGAGTGCTTGTGCTTGGGCTCGCCGAGGAGTGTCTATGTAGTCGTAGTTGCATATGATTGCCTTTCGTTGAGGAGAAGGTAGTGCCGTTGTCGTTGTTGATGCCGTTGTTGATGTTGAACTGGGTCTCGCCGAGGAGCGCAGGTGCTTAGTGTAGTATTTGCTGGAGAAGTACTAGTTTGCTAGGGAAGGGTGTATATGTATGGTCTCGCCGAGGAGCGTAGGTGTAGTTGTGGTTGTTTGGGAGAGTGATGGTGTTTCGTCTTGTTAGGGGTGCAGGTGTATATTCGCCGGGGATTATGGTCCGAGGAAGGTGTATGTGCTCAAGTGCTTGTGCCTTGTAGTTGTATAGTACTTAGACTTGCTGGACGTGATGATGTAGATGTTTGGTGTTTATACCCCGCAGTTGAAGGATGACTCGTAGGTTAGTGATTTGCTGGGGAAGTCGAAGGGTATGTCTTGAACTCCGTAGGAAATGTCTGTATAGGTGTGTGGACTCCATGGGGAGGAAGCGATACTCCACAGGGACGTGTAAGAGGGTGTAAGGACTCGTGAAGAGTGTTCGTGTTTCTGCTTCTGTACCGTGTATTAAATGCTTAGTACACGTGTATGGCGGACTGTAGGTGACGCCTTAACCAAGGCATAGCGCATAATGTATGTGCTAGCGCTTGTGGCGGACTGTAGGTGACGCCTTAACCATGAAAGCTTGCGTGTATGAAGAAAAATGAGGGGAAAACGTGGAACAAAACATGCTCTGGAAATTGCCTGTAGACTAGTGACTCTTCCGGGGAATCTCTCATCAATTGGCGACTTTAAGCTTGAACTCATTCGCACATGTTGCGGTTTCAAATCCGGAAATATTCGAACTCGCGATTTTCCTTTCGAGATCTTCAATTTCGCTTGCTTCGACCATGAAACGTGGTATCTGGTGATTCGTTTGGATTCGTATGATACATGTCTCTTGGACTTGGAATGCATGGTGCTTGGGATGTTTCTTGGATATGTTAGGGTGTTGCTTGTCTGATGCACACATGAAAGTGTTATGCTTTTAGTGTGCATGTTCATGTTTGTAGCGGTTCTGGAGGTGTCGTTCAACCGTAGATGCTTATGTTGATGTGGGTATTTATAGCAAGGGTGTCTTCAAAAATGCAAAAAATTATCCCATTTTTCGTTGTAAAGGTTTGATGTTGTAAAGGCTTGATCCTTGATAGGAAGCGTCAGCCCCCAGTTGTCTTGGTCATGGTGCCGGTGTATGTAAGCCTCCAGTTTGATCGAGGTATGGAATATAGCGATGATCAAACTATGTAAAAGGCTATGGGTTGCATTAGGATGAGGGTGTTTTTGGATTACCCCCTCGAGTTTGACTAGGTTTTTGGATGAAAACTGAGTCAAAGTGTAATGGGATGTGTACTTGGAGAAGGAGTTTTTGGGTTACCCCCTCGAGTTTGACTAAGTTTTGAATGAAAACTGAGTCAAAGTGAAGAGTATGGTGTTTGGTATTGAAATTTCCCAGTGGTTCGACTTAATTTGATTGAAATTAAGGTAAAAAGGAGAAAAATGTAAGCGTGGGCGGGCGACGATCTGGTGTGTCGTAGTCTTTGAGGTGGCTCGGGTTCATGAGACTTTGACGAAATCTGTCGTCTTCACCCTTAGTTGTATTAGTATGCTTGTGTAATAAGGATTGTGTGAACCCTTGTTTACATGACTATTTGTTGTAGCTTGGCTTGAACTTTGTAGTTGCTTTAAATGCCGTCTTTTAAACCAGTCTTTGTGTTGTGCTTCCGTGTACCTGCGTAGTTAGTAGGCTTGGATTTGAAAGTGAAATGATTCCCGATTGGGATGTTTGGATTAAAAAGCTTTTTGTTGAAAAATCATTTTGTGAAAGGTTCATTTTAGTTGTCGAAATGAGCTTTAAAAATGAATGCTAGAAATGTCGGTTGTAAGGCTTCATGCAAGATGAAGGGGTGTTAGACGTTGTAGATTCAAGCTAGAGTTGTGAAGACCGTAGAGGGTCACTTGAGTGCGAAGGTTGAAAAGCCCCCAGTTGTCGGTGGAATCTCATGACAACACGGAGTGGGATGTAGTGCTAAATTCGGTTGTGCTTTGCGTAAGCTGCCTACGTATCCACGAATGTGGAATCAAACCGGCGTAGTTCGATAGAGCTTTTGCTTAAAATGTGTTAACTCGAGTGAGTTAAATTCGAAGAATGCTGTTTCTCAAAATGTATTAACTCGAGTGCCGAGTTAAATTTTTGGAAAAGTTTAGACTTCGAAGATTCGAGATGCATTTCAAGGATTTGAGATGCATTTTCGAAAGGTACATTTTGATTGCGAAAGGGTGTGTTTGCAAAAAGTGAATTGCAAAATGCTTTCATATTAACTCGACTATTGGGTTAATTTTGAAAGGTGATTAGCCAATTTGAGGGTGCATTGCCTCGTGTAAGTTTGAAAAAGCGCGTCGTTCCGTGGGAACGTTTTGAAGACTGGAGAGTTTTTGAAAGGAGCGGTTTAAATGTCGCTAAATTGTTTGATTGGAAGAGGATTGACTCGACGTGTGACTCGATACTTAAAATGCCGAAAAGTTTGCAAAATAGAGACAAATCGTATGCGTGATTTGAGACTCGACGGTTGCATGGATGCCATGTTCGGGAACACGTGCGTTAGTGGAGCCCCCAGTGGTGCTTGCTTGTCTGCGGTGGGATGCTGTTGTTCCTGCAAAACAGTGTTAGACCAAAAAACAGAGTACTACTCTTAAGTCTATGACAACTTTGCCTTGACGAATTCGTTTTAGTCGCCTCGATAAAGAAATAGTTTGCCTTTGAGCTTTGTGAATTTTTGTGGACACATCCTTAGCATGGAAAGCTTTGGACGAGAAATATCTTGTGGATTTTTGTAAAAGGTTGGTTGAGCTCGGGAGAGCGGCCTACGTATCCGTGGTTACAGAATCAAACCTAGCGTAGTTCCGAAAACAGTATTTAAGGGCGTGTATGAGGTGTTTATGTGGAAAGGTACGTGTTTAAGGATCCACCGGTCTGGGAGGTGGGTTTGTTTTTGTGGAAAGGTGCGTGTTTAGGGACCCGCCGGTCCAGGGGGGTGTTTATGTGTTTGACCTTCATACATTGCATCCTAAGGGTGGGTTCTCCTTAGTTGATCTAGGCTGGTTGCTTGCTACTTCTGTTGTGTCTTCAATTTGGAATTTCAAAGACCTGGCCACTCGTTTCTGGGCTTCCGTACTTCTTGCCTTTGGGGTTTCGGCCCCTCGCTTATTGATTTCTAGGCTTATTGACTTCTTAAGCTTTTGACTTCTTAAGCTTTTTGCTTAGTTGTTTTGCCCCTTGTTCCGGAGCTTTTGAGACTTTTGCTTTTTGGTGACTTTGGTTTTTGGCCTTTGTACCTCGTATTCCCGTTTGGTTTGAGAATATCCCACGCCCTGTATGGCTTGGGCTTGAGTTCGGACCTTACTAAACCCTGTGGCTCGGTGGTCACTTGTGATCGTGTGTCTATCACGCGGGCTCCTCTGACAAGTTCGTTTGCTTATTAGGCACGCGATCAAGTACGCGGAGGACGATCCAGGAATACTCGTACTTTTGGTCGCGATCAAATTCATGACCACTGTGGAGCTCCAAATTAATGGATCCTCCTCCAAAAGCAGCGGAGTAGTAGACCACAAGCAGACTAGTGAACCTTAGGTGTTTAGTCGTCGGAAGCTTTCTTGTCTTCGTGTCCTTGATTTAGTTGTTGACTTGGACCTTCGTACCCGGCCTAAATCTCCCTAGGATAGTTGTTCCTGGGATGCAATGTATGTCAGTGTATAATTGTGTCTTTCATGGGAAAAGTGTGCAAAAAGGAAGCTGGGTTGTAGGCAAACTTATTCCTTTATCGGTTTGTTAAAATGTCGTACGTCGGAGACTCGATTGCCCTAGACTGACAGAGGTTGACTCAAAGTTTAAAAACTCGACCCGTATTGAAAAGACTCGAATTTCTTGAGGAGATCCGTGAGATCGTCGGTGGCGCCTTGATGGATTCGTCGCTGGGTGCTCGAGACGCACATGTCTCGGATGGGGTTGATGCTCGCGTCGGGACTTGGCTCATGCATACTTAGATTTGTCTTTGATTTTGCAAAAGGTTTGTTTTCGCTAGCGAGGATGTTTTGTTGAGCAAAATGTGTTGTCACATTTTGGCTCGATGTAAAAAGCGTTTCGAAATCAAATCCGATAAGCTCGTGTTAGTGGCTTGTCGGTGAAAGTGTGAATCGATTCGGAGTGGCGATAGGCTATCCGAATCAAGGGTGTTTGAAAATGTGATGAAGACGGTTAAACTCGTTTTCATACATTCGGTTTGAAAGAGGGTTAGATTAGAGCGACTATGAGCCACTTGGTCTAACCGTGAAGGATTTGCGGGATGATGCTAGTTCATTCCTAGGTTTTGTTGTCTTGTGAAAAGAGATGTTTGGATTAAAATGACGGTAGGCCATTTTGAATCATGGATCTCGAAAATGTTTATTTTGCTAGATTTGTTTTCAAGAAAAGGTCCATTCTCGGGTTTGAAAATGTTTGGTAATAAATGGGTTACAATGAGTGCGGGTCATGTAGTTCATTTATGTTTTGGAATGTCACGAGAATAAAGTGATTAATCTCGGGTGTTTTGAGAAGACTGTTTGTCTAGATCAAACCGTCCTGACTATGGGCCATTCGGTTCGGAGGAAGGATTTTTTTTTTTTTTTTTGAAAAAGGTTATTTCAAAAACGTGATGAGGATTTTGTGAAAGTAGTTTGTAAGAGGATTTGGGCCAAGATGGTTATGAATCATTTGGTCTGATGAAAAGTCCGCGAGATTGGGCTTGGCCATTCTCGGGTTTTGTTTGCTTGAAAAAGACGATTTTCTTTGAACGAAGTCGACTTTGGGCCGTTTGGCCCAAAGAGATTTGTAAAGAGAATGTCGTTATTTGTTTTGCAGAAGTGAGGAGATTTTTGAAAAGAGCTCATTTCAAAAACGGGTGTGTTTTGCTTGGTTTGTAAAAATAAGAAGATTTTGAAAAGAATTTATTTCAAAAATGAGAGTGTGTTGCTTGTTTTGTAAAAGTGAGGAGATTTTTGAAGAGCTTGTTTGAAAAAGAGTGTATTGCTTTAGGAGCAATGTTGTGCCTAAGAAGTCTTTGAGGCAAGAACGCGTGTGCGGATCTTGTCTCGGCGTTGAAATGTGTTTGATTTGCATTAAATCGAGCCCATGTTAACGGTTCATCGTTAAGGGCTCGAGCCTAGATGCATGGAAAGGATTCGACTCGTGAACGGTTAGCTAGTCGAGTCGAGGATGTTGAGAATGGGTTGGTTTGTGTGACATGTATCTAGTTAGTCCTATTAGATTCAACGTTCGTTTTAAGCGTTCATTTTTAGCTCATTTTTGTTTAGGAAGACCTTTTAAGCTTGAAAAAGGAGATTTTAGACAAGGTTTGGCTAATAGGAAGCTTTTGAGACGAGGATGCGTGTGCACATCTCGTCTCGATGTTAAAAGGTGTTAGCTTTGTCGAGCCCACCTAACGGTTCATCGTTAAGGGCTCGAGCCTAGATGGACGAGAAGGATTCAACTCGAGAGCGATTAGCTAGGCGAGTCGAGCGTGTTGAGAATGGATTAGGTTGTGTGGGTTAAATTTGTACGTTAGTGACATGACTAGACCAACGTTCATTTTAAGTGTTCATTCTAGCTCATTTCTTTGTTAAGAAAACTCTTTTTAAGCTTGAAAAAGGAGGTTTTGTTAAAAGTTTTAGCTAAAGGAAAGCTTTTGAGACGAGGATGTGTGCGCACATCTCGTCTCGATGTTAAAAGGTTTTGCTTTGCACCCATCGAGCTGATATCGGTGATTTGCCGAGGTGAGCTCGAGTTCGGATGTGTAAAAGAAAATGGATTCGACTCGAGAGTGGTTAACAAGTCGAGTCGAGGATGTTAAAAGTGGAGTCTAGGCCGTGTGACCTAGAGGATTGAAATCCGCGAGCTCGGGTTTTATTCCTTGCTCGGGTTTTTGCTTGTTAGTGAAAATGGAAATTTTGAAAAAGTTTATTTCAAAAATTCGCGATAGTTTTGTTTGAAAAGTGTAAGTTTGTTAGATGTTAGGTTCATTTATCTTTGAAACGTTTAAGCGAGTTTTCGAAGATATGAATGCAAATGCTCGTTTTGAAAAAGAAGACCATGGAGTGCATAGCCTCGAACTTGTACGTATGACTCAAAAAGGGTGAAAAATGAGTCAGTCGGGTACACCTCCAACTACCTCGAGTACGCTTTGGCAGATACTTAACCCCTTCATTTCCTTACGCCGGGGCGATAGGTTTTCTGAAAGGAGCACTGGGGCGGTCGAGATAGCCGTTTACGGCAAGCCGTGGAGGGGCGAGAGTAAAGTTAGTCCGGCATGTGCTTTATCGAGTGGACAAGCCTGCATGTGGAAACCACCTCTCGAGGGTGCAAAGGGTGCCTAGATTCCAAAAGGAATGGACTCTAAACGAATGTGCATAGCTCAAACATGTATACTTAGATTGTTTTAGGCTTTCAAGTTTCACCTCTTTATTTTTAAAAAGAAAAAGCTAGTTTTTAGTTTTAAAAATAAGATCTCCCCAGTGGAGTCGCCAAACTGTGGAACCCGGGAACCGCGTCGAGGGACCCAACTCGGCGTCTTGCTTAAAGGGCGGATTTTAAAGTTAAAAAAGATTAAGTTGGAAAAACCTTTAAGAACTGTTATGGAGTCGCCACCTAATTATCGCGGAAATTAGGAACCTGCTACCATGTTCTAAGTTAAAAACATGTCCTAGATTTTGGAGCACGCCGACACCCCTAGATCTAAGGCTTTGTGAAACCAGATTGGATTCGGGGTGAGGGTACTTTAGAAAAAGAGTTAATTCAAATAATGATTTATGAAAACCTTTTAGAAAAGCCTATGTAAAAATAGCCTCTACTGACCTAGAACAATCCTTGTAAGATGATATTTGAGCTAATGTTATCGCTACGTACAAGTGCGATAAGTTTGTAAAAGAATGCAGATCTGGATGCAAAAAGATTGATTAAAACCCTCAGTTTAGCATGTTTAACTTGTTAACGAATACGGTTCAGTTAAAGGTCGAATTCATTGTTTAAGTTGATTTTAAATGCAAAATAAGAAGGGTGCAAGATGCATGCAAATAAAATAAAGTTCAATTGTCCGTTGGTTTATTTTATAAATTCGGTTGCTTATCTGCGACTTTGGCGTGTCATCGGATATGGAGTGTACCAAGTAAATAGAACACTTGGAGTCAAAGCGCCTGGGTGCCAAAGCCTGGGGCGCTAAAGTGTAGACCCCTTTGTTAGTCCATAGAAAATAAGAAAAAGCTTTTGATCCAAGTGGGTCGGTACCTACCTTGTCCTGGACGCTTGAGATCTGGGCGAGCCGTTCTTGAACTTAAAAGGAGGATGAATTCAACACGAGATGGTGTGTTGAACTCAAGGATTTGAGTGCGTGAGGCTTTTGTGAATGTATTTAGGTGTATACCGTGCTAGACGGTATATTTTGTGGGACCCAAGTGTGGGTGCTAAAACTAGGAAGAGAGGTTGTGAGAAGAGAGGGTTTTCTTGTGTGGAAAACTTGTGAGAATAGGTCGTGCGAGGGGTTGTATATATAGGAGAATAGCCGAGAGAAAATAGGAAAGCAGGGGAAAAAGCCAGCCTGGGAAACCGCATAGCCTTATGCGGTTTGGTGGGCAAACCGCATAGGCTTATGCGGTTTGCACCATGAGCCTCATAAGCTTATGCGGTTTGCTGGTGTGGTTTTAACTTCGAGATTTCGTATTTCCTTAATCCGGATTGCTAAATCTTAGGAATATTCGGTGTAATCTCCTTGCTTGTGCTTCAAGAAGGCCTAGTATGATCTTCTAGAGAGTTGTTGAGGGCTTTGGAGTGCGGGCCAAAGGTGGGTTTGGGCTCGATTCTGGGCCCGAGCCCTGAAAATGTAAAAAGGGTGTATTTGCATAGTTTTTGTGAGATAAGGTAAGACGTGAAGCCGTATTTTGTGTAAGAGGGGGCTAAAGGGAAGATTTAGCTACCGGGCCTAAATTTAGGAATTTAGGAATGCTGAATTAGACCTTGTTAATGTAAAAGGACTAATTGTAGTGTAAATGCGAAGCTCATGCCAAATGAAGCGGGACAAAGACCTAGCTAGACTCCAAGTGGACAAAATGAACGTTTATTTAAAGCGATGTGAAGCGACCTTAATCATTTTAACATTTAAAACGACTCAAAATGAATTCGACATTAGTTAGAACCGTTTAAGTCAACGTTAAAGCATGCGTAATAAAAGTCCGTGATACATCACAGGGTTTTGGTTGGGAGGGTACGGATATGGCTATCCACAGGAGTCAAATTCAATGAAGGTTGACTTAATAAAGCAAATGATGCTTTTGGATTTGAATGGAGGGAATAATAAAGAGGGTGAAGAAATTTATTCCTTAATAGAGAGTAATAATTATATAATGAGGTGACGCTCAAAGTATGCTCACCGAAGATGGTATAAGACCGCCATCTTTGGCTGGCGATTTAAGAATTTGAGTGTAGCAAGCGATAGAGTTTTTAAAGGATCGAGTGTTTACTCAGATACCATGTAAGAGAATATAATGACTAACTAGCATAATACCCGTGCATAAATGCACGGGTTGTATAAATATAAGTTAATAGTTAACTAAAAATTTTGGTAATTGAATTAAATATTAAATTAAAATAAGAATACTTCGTAGTAATAATATAAACGCAACCTAAATAAACATGTATTCTTAGACCCAAATACAACAAACTGTATTTTACTCGACCGCGTATTTATTTAACATGTAACTCGCTTATTCGACCCGTAATTGTCTTTTAATTAACCCGTTTAATAGGTTTAAAAGTGTCAGTTTAGATTTTTCTTAATTAACTATCAAAATTTAGATGATAGAATCATTGAAAATTGTAACAAAACAATTAGAATAATGGAACATTTAAATTCTTTTTATACAAATATAGTTATGAATTTATTTTAAAATATCATAATGTGGCAAAACCCGATCAAATTATCACAATACATTGTCTTAAATTCATCATTTATTATAATAATTTTGTAAAATGTGCTTAAAATGTTATATTAAAAAAACATTGAATAAAAATAGATAGTTTAAGAGAGAAAAATAAAAAAAAATACTTTGTTGTACATAAAAGATATTGACTTACTTATATGACATAATTTCAAAAAGGAAATAAAATAAAATAAAATAAATAAAATAAAATAAAAGGGATAAAAAAAAGTTGGAGGGAAAATTGGAGGGAAAATTTGTGTAGGATGGTTTTCGTTATATATAATTAACTAGTTTGCGTGCCCGTCCCCGCCCGGGCCATCTATCATTATTATTAAGATTTAAAAATAAGTATAAAATTTAATTTGTATATATTTTTTCTAGTTTATATATTTACCAATTATGATATAATTTTATATGATATTTGATATGAAAAATTTTATAAAATATATTACTCGGTTGAGCTATGATGTAATTTTAAATGATATATAATACTTCCTCCATTCCATTTGATTCTATATATATTCCTTTTTCGGAAATTCCAATCAATTCTATACATTTCTATTTTAGTCTCTACTTTATTAAACTAAAAGACCAATATACCATTCACTAATACCCACTCAACCCACTTGCAAACAATAAAGTAGGGGTATTTAAGTAATTCCATTATCTACCCCACTTGATTTTCTTCTACCTTAATTACCGTGTTTTGGTCAAACGTATAGAATCAAACGGAATGGAGGAAGTATAACATTATTTTTTTCCTATAATATAAATACTAAGATTACTTAGCAAATCTGTGGATACCCATATCCGTACCCTCCCGCACAAAACCCTGTGATGTAACACGGACTTTTATTACGCATGCTTTAACGTTGACTTACACGGTTCTAACTAATGTCGAATTCATTTTGAGTCGTTTTGAAATGTTAAAATGATTTAGGTCGCATCACATCGCATTTAAATAACGTTCATTTTGTCCATTTGGATCTAGCTAGGTCCTTGTCCTGCTTCATTTGGCATGAGCTTCGCATTCGCACTACAATTAGCCCTTTTACATTAACAAGGTCTAATTCAGCATTCCTAAATTCCTAAATTTAGGCCCGGTGGCTAGATCCTCCCTTTAGCCCCCTCTTACGCAAAATACAACTTTACGTCTTACCTTATTTCACAAAAACTATGCAAATACACCCTTTTCATTTTTCCGGGTCTCGGGCCCGAAACCGAGCCCAAACCCAGCCTTTGGCCCGCACTCCAAAGCCCTAAGCATCACAAAATATCTCACAAATATCCCAGCACTTTTCTTGAGCTTCACGTTCGAGATTATCTCATGATCTTTCAAAGATTCAATGCAACCGAAACTTGGAAAGTAGACCTAGAACCAGCCCCCCAAACCGCATAACCTTATGCGGTTTGAGGTGAGAACCGCATAAGCTTATGCGGTTTCCCCAGGCAACCGCATAAGGCTATGCGGTTCCTAGGCTTGTTTTTATCCCCTTATTTCCTAATTTCTCCGAGGTTTTTAGTATATATACAGCCCTATACCTCGACATTCAAACACACTTTCAGATCACAATTTCACACATAATTCACAACACACAAATTCCCTCATCTTACACTTGCACATCCACAAAAGCCTCAAGCACTCAAATCCTTGAGTTCAACACACCATCCCGTGTTGAATTCATCCTCCTTTTAAGTTCAAGAAGCGAAGCTCTGCCCAGATCTGAAGCGTCAGGACAAGGTAGGTACCGATCCACTTGGATCAAAGCTTTTTCTTATTTTCTATGGACTAACAAAGGGGTCTACACCTTAGCGCCCCCCCCCCCCCCGGCTTTGGCACCCGAGCGCGCTTGCCTTCCAAGTGTTCTTATTACTTCGGGTACACTCCATATCCGATGACACGCCAAAGTCGCATAAGCAACCGACCTTATAAAATAAACCAATGGACAATTGAACTTTATTTTATTTGCATGCATCTTGCACCCTTCTTATTTTGCATTAAATCAACTTAAACAATGAATTCGACCTTTAACTGAACCGTATTCGTTAACAAGTTAAACGTGCTAAACTGAGGGTTTTAATCAATCTTTTTGCATCTGCATTTGCATTCTTTTACAAACTTATCGCACTTGTACGTAGCGATAACATTAGCTCAAATATCATCTTGCAAGGATTGTTCTAGGTCAGTAGAGGCTATTTTTACATAGGCTTTTCTAAAAGGTTTTCATAAATCGTTATTTGAATTAACTCTTTTTCTAAAGTTACCTCACTTTGAATCCAACTGGTTTCACAAGCCTTAGATCTAGGGGTGTCGGCGTGCTCCAAAATCTAGGACATGTTTTTAGCTTAGAACATGGTAGCGAGTTCCTATTTTCCGCGATAAATAGGTGGCGACTCCATACAGTTCTTAAAGGTTTTTCCAACTTAATCTTTTTAACTTTAAAATCCGCCCTTAAGCAAGGCAGAGTTGGGTCCGATCCGGGTTCCACGATTGGGCGACTCCACTGGGGACATCTTATTTTTAAAACCAAAAACTAGCTTTTTCTTTTTAAAAATAAAGAGGTGAAACTTGAAAGCCTTGAACAATCCTTGTAAACATATTTGAGCTATGCACATTCGTTTAGAGTCCATTCCTTTTGGAATCTAGGCACCCTTTGCACCCTCGAGAGGTGGTTCCCACATGCAGGCTTGTCCACTCGATAAAGCACATGCCGGACTAGCTTTCCTCTCGCCTCCACGGCCAGTAGAACGGCTATCTCGACCGCCCCAGTGCTCCCTTCAGAAAACCTATCGCCCCGGCGTAAGGAAATGAAGGGGTTAAGTATCTGCCAAAGCGTACTCGAGGTAGTTGGAGGTGTACCCGACTGACTCATTTTCATCCCCTTTGAGTCATACGTACAAGTTCGAGGCTATGCACTCCATGGTCTTTTTCAAAATAAGCATTTGCATTCATATCTTCGAAAACTCGCTTAAACGTTTCAAAGATAAATGAACCTAACATCTAACAAACTAACACTTCTCAAACAAAACTATCGCGAATTTTTGAAATAAACTTTTTCAAAATTTCCTTTTTCACTAACAAGCAAAAACCCGAGCAAGAAATAAAACCCGAGCTCGCGGATTTCAATCCTCTAGGTCATACGGCCTAGACTCCGTTTTAACATCCTCGACTCGACTTGCTCGAGCCGAATCCTCTTCTTTTACACATCCGACTCGAGCTCACCTCGGCAAATCACCGATATTAGCTCGATGGGTGCAAAGCAAAACCTTTTAACATCGAGACGAGATGTGCGCACACATCCTCGTCTCAAAAGATTTCCTTTAGCTAAAACTTTTTCGAAAACCTCCTTTTTCAAGCTTAAAAAGAGTTTTCTTAACAAAGAAATGAGCTAGAATGAACACTTAAAATGAACGTTGGTCTAGTTACGTCACTAACGTGCAAATTTAACCCACACAACCTAATCCATTCTCAACACGCTCGACTCGCCTAGCTAATCGCTCTCGAGTCGAATCCTTCTCGCCCATCTAAGCTCGAGCCCTTAACGATGAACCGTTAGGTGGGCTCGACAAAGCTAACACCTTTTAACATCGAGACGAGATGTGCACACGCATCCTCGTCTCAAAAGCTTCCTATTAGCCAAACCTTGTCTAAAATCTCCTTTTTCAAGCTTAAAAGGTCTTCCTAAACAAAAATGAGCTAAAAATGAACGCTTAAAACGAACATTGAATCTAATAGGAGTAACTAGATACATGTCACACAAACCAATCCATTCTCAACATCCTCGACTCGACTAGCTAACCGTTCACGAGTCGAATCCTTTCCATGCATCTAGGCTCGAGCCCTTAACCATGAACCGTTAACATGGGCTCGACGAATGCAAATCAAACACATTTCAACGTCGAGACAAGATCCGCACACGCGTTCTTGCCTCAAAGACTTCTTAGGCACAACATTGCTCCTAAAGCAATACACCCTCATTTTTGAAACAAGCTCTCTTCAAAAATCTCCTCACTTTTACAAAACAAGCAACACACTCTCATTTTTGAAATAAATTCTTTTCAAAATCTTCTTATTTTTACAAACCAAGCAAAACACACCCGCTTTTGAAATGAGCTCTTTTCAAAAATCTCCTCACCCCTGCAAAACAAATAACGACATTCTCTTTAGGCCAAACGGCCCAAAGTCGACTCGTTTCAGCAAAAATTGTCTTTTTCAAGCGAACAAAACCCTAGAATGGCCAAGCCCAATCTCGCGGACTTTTCATCAGACCAAATGACTCATAACCATCTTGGCCCAAATCCTCTTACAAACTACTTTCACAAAATCCTCACCACGTTTTTGAAATAACCTTTTTCAAAAATCCCTCCTTCGAACCGAATGGCCCATAGTCAGGACGGTTTGACCTAGACAAACAGTCTCCTCAAAACACCCGAGAATAATCACTTTATTCTCGTGACATTCCAAAACATAAATGAACTACATGACTCACGCTCATTGTAACCCATTTATTACCAAACATTTTCAAACCCGAGAATGGACCTTTTCTTGAAAACAAATCTAGCAAAATAAACATTTTCGAAATCCGTGATTCAAATGGCCTACCGCCATTTTAATCCAAACATCCCTTTTCACAAGACAACAAAACCTAGGAATGAACTAGCATCATCCCGCAAATCCTTCACGATTAGACCAAGTGACTCATAGTCGCTTTAATCTAATCCTCTTTCAAACCGAATGTATGAAAACGAGTATAACCGTCTTCATCACATTTTCAAACACCTTTGATTCGGATAGCCTATCGTTACTCCGGACCGACTCATGTTTCCATCTCAATCCAAGCTCATAACGACCCATCGTTAACACGGGCTTATCGGATTTGATTTCAAAACGCCTTTTTACATCGAGCCAAAATGTGACAACACATTTTGCTCAACAAAACATTCTGCTTTTCGCCGAAAACAAAACTTTTGCGAAATCAAAGACAAATCTAAATATGCATGAAACGAGTCCCAACGCGAGCATCAACCCCATCCGAGACATGTGCGTCTCGAACACCCAGCGAAGAATCCATCAAGGCGCCGCCGACGATCTCACGGATCTCTTCAAGAAATTCGAGTCTTTTCAATACAGGTCGAGTTTTTAAGCATCGAGTCAATCTCCGTCAGTCTAGGATAATCGAGTTTTCGACGTACGACATTTTAACAAATCGATAAGGGAATAAGTTTGCCAACAACCCAGTTTCCTTTTACCCTTTTTACTCACAAAAAACATTTTGCACCGACATACATTGCATCCTAGGAGTAGCTATCCGAAGGAGGTCTAGGCGGATCTGAAGGTCCAAGGTAACAATTAAGTCAAAGACACAAAGACAAAGAAAGCTTGACGACTAAACACCTAAGGTTCACCATGCCTTGCGGTTTACTACTCCATTTGCTTTTGGAGGAGGATCCATTAATTTGGAGCTCTACGGTGGTCATGAATTTGATCGCGACCAAAAGTACGAGTATTCTGGATCGTCCTCCCGTACTCGATCGCGTGCCTAATAAGCAAAGCGAACTTGTCGAGGAGCCCGTGATAGACACACGATCACTGGCGACCACCGAGCCATAGGGTTTAGCAAGGTCCGAGCTCAAGCCCAAGCCACATAGGGCGTATATTCTCAAACCAAGCGGGAATACAAGGAACAAAGATCAAAACCAAAGTCACCAAAAGCAAAAGTCTCAAAGCTCAAAACAGGGGCAAAACAACTAAGCAAAAGCTTAAGAAAGCAAAAGCTTAAGTCAAAAGCTCGAAGTCAAAAAGCTTAAGAAGTCAACAAGCTTAGAAATCAATAAGCGAGGGCCGAAACCCCAAAGGCAAGAAGTACCAAGCCCGAAGCAGTGGCCAGGTCCTTGAAATTCCAAATTGAAGACAAGACAAGTAGCAAGCAACCAAATTTAGATCAACTAAGGAGAACCCACCCTTAGGATGCAATGTATCAAGGTCAAACACATAAACACCCTTTGGACAGGCGGGTCCCTAAACACGCACCTTTCCACAAAAACAAACCCACCTCCCAGACCGGTGGATCCTTAAACACGCACCTTCCCACATAAACACCTCATGCACGCCCTTAAATACTGTTTTCGGAACTACGCTAGGTTTGATTCTGTAACCACGGATACGTAGGCCGCTCTCCCGAGCTCAACCAACCTTTTACAAAAACCCACAAAATATTCCCCGTCCAAAACTTTCCATGCTAAGGATGTGTCCACAAAAATTCACAAAGCTCAAAGGCAAACTATTTCTTTATCGAGGCGACTAAAACGAATTCGTCAAGGCAAAGTTGTCATAGACTTAGGAGTAGTACTCTGCTTTTTGGTCTAACAGCATTTTGCAGAACAACAAAGATCCCACCGCAGACAAGCAAGCACCACTGGGGGCTCCACCAACGCACGTGTTCCCGAATATGGCATCCATGCAACCGTCGAGTCTCAAATCACGCATACGATTCGTCTCTATTTTGCAAACTTTTCGGCATTTTAAGCATCGAATCACATGTCGAGTCAACCCTCTTCCAATCAAACAATTTAGCGACATTTAAACCGCTCCTTTCAAAAACTCTCCAGTTTTCAAAACGCTCCCACGGAACGACACGCTTTTTTCAAACTTACACGAGGCAATGCACCCTCAAATTAGCTAATCACCTTTCAAATTTAACTCAATACTCGAGTTAATACGAAAGCACTTTGCAATTCACCTTTTGCAAACACATCCTTTCGCAAGCAAAATGTATCTTTCGTAAATGCATCTCAAATCTTTGAAATGCATCTCGAATCTTCAAAGTCTAAACTTTTCCAAAAATTTAACTCGGCACTCGAGTTAATACATTTTGAGTAACATCATTCTTCGAATTTAACTCACTCGAGTTAACACATTTTGAGCGAAAGCACTATCGAACTACGCCGGTTTGATTCCACATTCGTGGATACGTAGGCAGCTTACGCAAAGTACAACCGAATTTAGCACTACATCCCACTCCGTGTTGTCATGAGATTCCACCGACAACTGGGGGCTTTTCAACCTTTGCACTCAAGTGACCCTCTACGGTCTTCACAACTCTAGCTTAAACCTACAACGTCTAACACCCCTTCATCTTGCATGAAGCCTTACAACAGACATTTTTAGCATTCATTTTTAAAGCTCATTTCGACAACTAAAATGAATCTTTTACAAAAATGATTTTTCAACAAAAAGCTTTTTAATCCAAACATCCCAATCGGGAATCATTTCACTTTCAAATCCAAGCCTACTAACTACGCAGTACAATCAAGCACAACACAAAGACTTGGCGAAAGACGACGAAAGCAACTACAAGCCATGCTACAACAAACAGTCATGTAATGAAGGGTTCACACAATCCTTATTACACAAGCATACTAATACAACTAAGGGTGAAGACGACGGTACTCGTCAAAGTCTACTGAACCCGAGCCACCTCAGCACGACCCTGACACAGCTGAATCGCCTGCTCCGCCCACGCTATATTCTTCTCATTTTTACCTTAATTTCAATCAAATTAAGCCAAACTACGGGGGAAATTTCAAAACCAAACACCATACTCTTCACTTTGACTTAGTTTTCATCCAAAACTTAGTCAAACTCGAGGGGGTAATCCAAAAACTCCTCCTCTTAATGCACACCACTTTGACTTAGTTTTCATTCAAAACCTAGTCAAACTCGAGGGGGTAATCCAAAAACACCCTCATCCTAATACAACCCATAGCCTTTTACATAGTTTGATCATCGCTATATTCCATACCTCGATCAAACTGGGGGCTCACATACACCGGCACCATAACTCAGTCAAACTGGGGGCTGACGCTTCCTATCAAAAATGAAACCTTTACAACGAAAAATGGGATAATTTTTCGCATTTTTGAAGACACCCTTGCTATGAATACCCACATCAACATAAGCATCTACGGTTTAGCGACACCTCCAGAACCGCTACAAACACGAACATGCACGCTAAAAGCATAACACTTTCATGTGTGCATTAGACAAGCAACACCCGAACGTAGGTCCAAGCACCAAGTACCCTAACATATCCAAGAAACATCCCAAGCATCATGCATTCCAAGTCCAAGAGACATGTATCATACGAATCCAAACGAATCGCAATGATACCACGTTTCATGGTCGAAGCAAGCGAAATTGAAGATCTCGAAAGGAAAATCGCGAGTTCGAATATTTCCGGATTTGAAACCGCGACATGTGCGAATGAGTTCACGCTTGAAGTCGCCAATTGATAAGGGATTCCCCGGAAGGGTCACTAGTCTACAGGCAATTTCCAGAGCATGTTTTGTTCCACGTTTTCTCCTCATTTTTCTTCATACACGCAAGCTTTCATGGTTAAGGCGTCACCTAAAGTCCGCCACATGCGCTAGCACATCCCGCTATGCCTTGGTTCAGGCGTCACCTACAGTCCGCCACAAGCGCTAGCACATACATTATGCGCTATGCCTTGGTTAAGGCGTCACCTCTGATCTGCCATACGCCGTGTACTAAGCATTTAATACACTGCATGTATGTAAACACGAACACTCTTCACGAGTCCTTACACCCTCTTACACGTCCCTGTGGAGTATCGCTTCCTCCCCATGGAGTCTACACACCTATACAGACATTTCCTACGGAGTCCAAGACATACCCTTCGACTTCCCCAGCAAATCACTAACATAAACACCAAGCGTCTGCATCAGCACATTCAGCACATCCAAGCAATTACACGAAGCCGTACACTTGAGCACATACACCCTCCTCGGACCATAATCCCGGCGAATATGCACCTGCACCCCTTACAAGACGAAACACCATCACTCTTCCTAAGACCAAACAATTACAACTACACCTACGCTCCTCGGCGAGACCATACATATACACCCTTCCCGGCAAACTAGTGCTTCTCCAGCAGATACTACACCAAGCACCTGCGCTCCTCGGCGAGACCCAGCATCAGCAACGGCATCAACATCAGCAACGGCATCAACATCAGCAACGACATCAACAACGACAACGGCACTACACAAAGAACCAAAGACAAATGACGAAGGCACCCAACATCCAAAGCAGTGTGCAGTTCTTATAGCATGCACGGACCGCCAAGTCCTTAAAATGCGCACGTCCCTCCCCGCTTAGCCCGGTTCGAAGTCCTCGTCTCACCCATGGACACACACTTCGTTCCGCTGACTGTATCGAGACTGTAATGGTCCGGATATGGTCGTAGGAGTTTGACTAGCGCTCTAGTCCGAGCTCAGTCAAACTGGGGGCTCTGTGGATACCCATATCCGTACCCTCCCGCACAAAACCCTGTGATGTAACACGGACTTTTATTACGCATGCTTTAACGTTGACTTACACGGTTCTAACTAATGTCGAATTCATTTTGAGTCGTTTTGAAATGTTAAAATGATTTAGGTCGCATCACATCGCATTTAAATAACGTTCATTTTGTCCATTTGGAGTCTAGCTAGGTCCTTGTCCTGCTTCATTTGGCATGAGCTTCGCATTCGCACTACAATTAGCCCTTTTACATTAACAAGGTCTAATTCAGCATTCCTAAATTCCTAAATTTAGGCCCGGTGGCTAGATCCTCCCTTTAGCCCCCTCTTACGCAAAATACAACTTTACGTCTTACCTTATTTCACAAAAACTATGCAAATACACCCTTTTCATTTTTCTGGTCTCTGCCCAAACCGAAGCCTAAACCCAGCCTTTGGCCCGCACTCCAAAGCCCTAAGCATCACAAAATATCTCACAAATATCCCAGCACTTTTCTTGAGCTTCACGTTCGAGATTATCTCATGATCTTTCAAAGATTCAATGCAACCGAAACTTGGAAAGTAGACCTAGAACCAGCTTCAAACCGCATAACCTTATGCGGTTTGAGGTGTGAACCGCATAAGCTTATGCGGTTTCCCCAGGCAACCGCATAAGGCTATGCGGTTCCTAGGCTTGTTTTTATCCCCTTATTTCCTAATTTCTCCGAGGTTTTTAGTATATATACAGCCCTATACCTCGACATTCAAACACACTTTCAGATCACAATTTCACACATAATTCACAACACACAAATTCCCTCATCTTACACTTGCACATCCACAAAAGCCTCAAGCACTCAAATCCTTGAGTTCAACACACCATCCCGTGTTGAATTCATCCTCCTTTTAAGTTCAAGAAGCGAAGCTCTGCCCAGATCTGAAGCGTCAGGACAAGGTAGGTACCGATCCACTTGGATCAAAGCTTTTTCTTATTTTCTATGGACTAACAAAGGGTCTACACCTTAGCGCCCCACTTTGGCACCCGAGCGCTTGCCTTCCAAGTGTTCTTATTACTTGGTACACTCCATATCCGATGACACGCCAAAGTCGCATAAGAATCGACCTTATAAAATAAACCAATGGACAATTGAACTTTATTTTATTTGCATGCATCTTGCACCCTTCTTATTTTGCATTAAATCAACTTAAACAATGAATTCGACCTTTAACTGAACCGTATTCGTTAACAAGTTAAACGTGCTAAACTGAGGGTTTTAATCAATCTTTTTGCATCTGCATCTGCATTCTTTTACAAACTTATCGCACTTGTACGTAGCGATAACATTAGCTCAAATATCATCTTGCAAGGATTGTTCTAGGTCAGTAGAGGCTATTTTTACATAGGCTTTTCTAAAAGGTTTTCATAAATCGTTATTTGAATTAACTCTTTTTCTAAAGTACCCTCACCCCGAATCCAATCTGGTTTCACAAGCCTTAGATCTAGGGGTGTCGGCGTGCTCCAAAATCTAGGACATGTTTTTAGCTTAGAACATGGTAGCAGGTTCCTATTTTCCGCGATAAATAGGTGGCGACTCCATAACAGTTCTTAAAGGTTTTTCCAACTTAATCTTTTTTAACTTTAAAATCCGCCCTTAAGCAAGACGCCGAGTTGGGTCCGATCCCGGGTTCCACAAAATCATAAAAATATAATCATTACTCTTATTAATTTCATTACTCTCAAATCTATGATTTATCATATTTGTTTTTCGTTTATTTGCTCTTTATATTTTATAATACTTACTTAATATTTTTTTTTTTCCGTAACTTATTTATTAAATCGACAATTATTTTACTTTTTAAAATTCTATAAATCACCATATTTCTTTTGCATTTCTTTTTTTTTTTTTTAATATAATTAACTTAAATTTTTCTCCCTTAACTTGTATATTAAATCCAATATACTTAAGACAAAATATGTATTCTTCAATTTTGGTATCCTAATATTTTAAGGATTTCAATTGTAGATTTAGTATTATATTTTAAATTATATATGTTAATTATATTACTCCCTCCGTCCCGGTCATTCGTTTACACTTTCCATTTATGGGTGTATATTTGTATATTAAACTTTTTGATGTATATATAATTATATATACAAAAAGGGATGAAGACTTACTAAAAATTATCTAACTAATCTAATTAAATAAGGTAATTATTTGTCATATAATTGTTTATTTTCAAATTATTATTATTCTTCTCAATTAAAAACATCTTCAATTAATTTTTTTTGGAAAGTTCTAATTTTGTAAAGATTTTAATTGTAGATTTTAGTATTATATTTTAAATTACATATGTTAATATTTTTTCATCTAAAATCCTAGCAATAGTAGAATTATAAATAATCCTAATATCAATTTTTTAGACCAATTATATTGTGACAAATGTCGACCATAGAGATCATGGTTTCTGCTTTATATATATATACTAGTTTTGGTGCCCGGCCCCGCCCGGGCTACCTACGTTTACCTTATAAATTTAAATTTTATATAATTTGGATTATATTAAGTACTTACGTAGTTTATATATTTACTATTTTATATAATTTGCATTATAATTTTATAAATTCTTGAAATCATGAATAAGTATAATTATTAACCATACTTCAATTAATATAAAATTATTATCAATGTATATCCTCATGAATAAATATTAGTTTGATATTAAGTTTATGATTTCTTCTTGATGTTTGTATGCTCTGCTGGACTTTCTATTTTCAATTAAAAAATCTTAATTAATGAGATATTAACTTTATTTAATTGAAATCTTGTAGATTGAGATTTATATATATGCTACTTCGTATTATATACACCCGTATGATTTAGAATTTCAATAAGAATAATATTCTCTATTCTAATTTGATTAAATATGAAAAATCTATCTATATTATAAAAAAAGTATTATGAAAAAAATATATAACATTTTTTTTTTATATAACTTAATTCAATATTTTTGGTTTAATGGATTTTACCTTCAACCAACTTCTAACGGAAAACTTAAAGTGTTATAACCCGATAAATTAAACATTGTGAATTGAAAGTAAACAAATTTAAGGTGCCGATACAAATAAATACATGTATATGTATGAGAGTTTTAAAAAAAAAAAAAAAAAAAAAAAAAAAAAAAAAACTTTGTACCTTTTTATCCATCATAATTATATCTGTATCGACCTAAGTATTTTGGTGCTTAATGTATCTCATAGATTCGTATTGTGATTTTCAAATCATTTCTAATAGAATTGAGCTCATTAGTTAAGAGTAATATACGTATTATATACTAAGTAATAAGTAAAATAAAGTTGAACATGTATAATTTAACGTATGAATAAAAATAAGTACAATAATTGTTGAAATTTCACCTTGAACTTGATGATGACGCCATATGAATCTTAGTCTTATAAAAAATAATATTAAATACTAATTTATGTTTTTATTTTATTTTTACTTTCCACACCTTCCAAATACAATATATCTATTTTTTCCAATTTTAATTTGGAATATAGAGTATTTGGTACAATATTTGATTTGATATTTTTAAGTATATTTTGATTTTGTTTAAGGTAAGCTTTTCTACTTTAAAAGTTTACTAATTTTTTTTTTGTTTTAATTTAGAATCCTAATAATATTGAAATATATTAATATATAATAAAATAATACTTTTTTTATCAACCAATTATGTGGTGACAAATGTCGACCATAGAGACTATGGTTTCTGCTTTATATATATATACTAGTTGGCGTGCCCGGCCCCGCCCGGGCTATCTATTAGTATCTTTGTAAGTTTTTTTTTTTTAATTTTTTTTTTTGTAAGCAATATATACAAATTATATATTATACAATTTTATATTTACTATGATAATTGTATCATTATATACCATATAAAATTGTATCATGGTAAATGTAATTTTTGTGTATATTTACTATGATACAATTTTATACGGTATATAATATTTCGTGCAACAATTTTTTCTAAAATGTGAAACCATAAAATTAATGGTATCACTCAGTTTGTATTTTATAGGAAAAATAGGTCATTTACATATGATTTAATAAGATTACCTACCAAATCATAAATATATATACATGTACTACTTTTTTTTTATATTTTGTTCTTTTTATTTTAAAATATAACTTACTTATAATTTTTTTCCTTAACTTATTATTTATTAAATCAAACATAATTTAGGAAATAATATGTAATCTTCAATTTTAGTATCCAAATATTATCAGGATTCCAAAAGTAGATTTAGTATTATATTTTAAATTACATATGTTAATTATCTTCATCTAGAATAGAATTATAAATAATATTAATATTAAATTTTTTCGGCCAATTATGTTGTGACAAATGTCGACCATAGAAACCATGGTTTCTGCTTTATATATATACTAGTATTGGGGCCCGTCCGACGGCCGGGCGTCCTACTTTTATTATTCTATTTGTTTTATTTTCTAATTTATTTGTATCTTTGTAAACATTGCAAGGAATTGTCATTTATCGATAACAAACAAAACATTACGTGTCATAACGTTTTATAGTATTTCGTATTTTCCCGTCGTCACTCCACAAAATTTAATTTAGACTGGTATAAAACATAAATATTTTTTAATATTATCTTACGTGAAGTGAAACTTTGAAGTTCAATTATAAACTTTTTTATTTTGTTAAATATTCTCGTTTAAACAATATTTGATTACCGTCTCAACCAATACGTATCTTTTTTTAGTAATACCGATTTCTTTAGTTCACATCTCAAACTGAAATAATAATTTATCATATTATATTTTATTATATAATTAACTAATAATGATCATTTAATTATTGGATTATTACTACTCCATAAATTGTTAATTATTATGTCCAAAATTGTTTTGAATAAAAAGGGTCATATGGTATGTGACTTTTTGTTTAGACGCGTGGCAGAGAAACTTCTCCCCTTCCTTGCAGTAAATCCAATTTGTTGTACTCACTAAGCAATTAAATTTAATATACCTCTATAAGATTTGATTCAAAACAAACAAAACTATAATGTTTACCTTTCTTTTCGAACCACACCTTTCTCTTTGGACAATCCTTCTTGAAGTGTCCTAAAAAAAGATCAGTAATAATTTAATCAAGCTATGTTTAAGTATCAAACATAATAATTAAGAAATAAAAATATTCAAATTTTAAACACTCTTATCAAATACACCGTAAAAAATAAATTTAACACAAATTGTAATCATAATTAAAACATAATAAAGTAAAACTATTTAACATAGTACGTACCTAGGAAGATCTAGCCAAAGTTTTTGATGTATATATATACAAAAAGGGATGGAGACTTACCTAAAAATTAAATAAGGAAATTATGTGTCATATAATTATTATTTTTCTTCTCAATTAAAAACATCTTCAATTTTTTTATTTTTTTGGAAAGTTCTAATATAGTAAAGATTTAAATTGTAGATTTAGTTTTATATTTTAAGTTACATATGTAAATATTTTTTCATCTAAAATCCTAGCAATAGTAAAATTATAAATAATACTAATATTAATTTTTTAGACCAATTATATTGTGACAAATGTCGACCATAGAGACCATGGTTTCTGCTTTATATATATATATTAGATTAGATTAGATATAGATAGATTATTATTAATAGTTTAGGTTACATTATACAGTAAATTACCTAAGAGAAAAGGTAAAACATATTCCTAAAATATTGCTAACATAAATTTCCAATATTATTATAAATTTCTATTTCTAATATTATCTTTAATATCCTAATATATTCTCTAATAAGAACGATGAAGATGAAGATGAAAAAAAGCATGAATTTCGATAAATCAATGTCGGAATTTGGTCAACTCAGGCCAAAAGGTCGAAATCGACAAATTTTTTTTTTTTCTAAAGGTGGTAACTGTCAACTTTTTTTTTTTTTTATAATGGTGTTGTTTGACAAAATTCGCTTTTTATGAGTTGTGTCTGACAATTAATCCAAAAATAAAATATCTTATTCACTTTATCCAAAAATAAAATTCGCTTTTTATGAGTTGTGTCTGACAAAATTCGCTTTTTATGAGTTGTGTCTGACAAGTGCACCGAGTAAGGATCTCCATTTCTCAAAAACAAATGGAGGGTCCATTTTCTTTCAATGGACGAGATTAAATCTAAGGTTGATCGGAGGGTTGTTGATTTATTTGGAAATAAAAAGGTAAATAAAGGTGATTGAAATATATAATAAAAAAAGTGCTATGTGAGAATAAACGAGAGAAAGAAAATGGAGATGATCCATTCTGAAGTGCACCACCCATGTCTAGCGTAACATGACCTTTTTTTTTATTATTATTAGATAAAAGAGTTTAGCTAATGTAACATGAATAGATAAGATTTGGTTAAAACATGTTAGGTGTTTTTCTCAAGATATAAAACACCTCTCCCACCCGAGTATTTTTATGATTTTTATGGTCTCTCGTTCCGCGGATAAATATTCGTGTTATACAAGGAATATGAAGTATATATATTTTCCAAATGTATGTGTATTTTAAAAAAAAATACTTTCACTCATATATTGATACAAAATAATATTTCGAGCATGAAAGATTCCATGGTTGAAAATATTCATTAAGTACTCTTATTTATGACCTTTACCAGATTAATTTATGTTTCGTATATTTTTATTTTTATTGCTTTCACATTTTAACAGGCATGATTAAGAAAAGGTCAAGGTAAAAAAAAATTTAAGTAATACTTTGCAATGTATATTTTTGCAAAAGCTAATACTTACAATGGGACTCATGGGAGTATACAATCCATATTTTTTTTTCTTTTATTACATCATAACCACAAATAAACATATTACATCATAAGCATTTCAAAAACAAGTAAAAAAAAAAAATACAAATTATTTCTTTCACGGAATGACACTAGACAACGATAACGACAAGAAAGAAACACAACGTGACAATATTTTTTATTAGCGAAAAAATACAATTAATCTACCTTTTTCTTTTATCTTCTTTTTGACGTTATTTATTTATATTAAGCCCTTAAAAATAAAAAGGTAGATAGTATTTCATAGGTACGGTACACTCAGGCAGAACAATCGGATCCCCACCACCAAGAATAAGTGCAACATTTATACTCCGGAGGATACACTTCTGTCATAGTACAAGCTAATCCCGCATCAGGGCAACATTGTGCATTAAAAACATTCGGAAAACACGCTGAACCTTTTATGGAACACCAATCATCTCCCGATACCATTCCTGCATTAGTATTTACACCACAATGTCGGAACCATCTTAACCAAAAATTGAAACAAATAACTGGACGTCTAAGATAGATTTTATATTCTCGTACAGGCACCATTTGTTATCCATGGCACGATCAAAAATATGCAAACGTATAGTTTGAGCCCCCCTAATTAGAAATTTCAAGTTAAAATGTTGAAAAAAAATATTGTATTACTTCTATCGATGACATTATTGTACGTTAAAAATATATATTATCTATAAATTAAATCTGTGCATGTCAGTGTTGTCTAGTCGATATATGCTTAGGTAGGTTTGGGAACCATATTTCATTTGAAAATTCTCATTTCAAATCTAGATTATGAAATGTGAAATTTATAATTGACATGGGGTGAATGTTGAATTTGAAATCTCTAAATTTAAGCTTAGATGGATGTAGGGATGAATTTTGTTCAAATCCAAATTCAAATATTTGTATTTTGCCAAACAAGTTATTTAGATCAAATCCAAAATTTTAAATCAAATCCACCTATCCAAACACACTATTATAGAAAAAGTAAAACATATTTATCGACCGATCTTTTTTTTTTTTTTGCCTATGCGTCATTGACTGAGGCTTTTTTTGTCGTGCATTATTCATCGTTATGGACTATACCGATCATTCAACATGGATGTCACACTATTCACAATGTAGACTCTTCGATTTTATAGTTGTATACTTGTATTTGTATAGATGCTAGAGTATTATTTAACGACTAAATGTATAACTAGATTGAAGGCAATACATTATTCTATACGAAGTATATGTACATGGTCAGGACGGTAATACAGAGTATAATTATACAAAATTTCGTAAAAATATAATGAAAAGAATGAGAAAGTACACGACAACGATAAATAATTTTGAAAAAACAGAACAAAATAACATAAATCAAACCTGAGAACAACATGAGGATGAAAAATGTAAGTGCAATAGGCTTGAAAGCAGCAAATGAAGCCATTTTATTAAATACAAATTGTGTTTTTAGACTTTAATTAGACTTTAATTAATTAGGGGGATGCTTTTGCTTTAGATGGTCTAACATATGTTTCAAACCCTGCTATTTATAGTCGATAATCGAAGAAACAAATATGATAGTTTATTTTGACGGAATTGTTTATAAAGACCATCTCATGCTAATCATTTTTATATTTATATGATTTTTATAATCTAACATTGCTTAACATCGTTCATAACAATTAATACGGAGTACTTTTAAAGTATTATTGTAGTCCGTCGTATAAGATTAAACAGTATTCCTTCTATTTTACTTTTTTATTTTAATAAATAAGAATGGTAAATTAGGATCTCGGTCCATCGCACTTTAGTTGTAATTTTTTGATTTTCCTAAAATTTTAAATAAATAACGTAGTTATAAACTAATAGTGTAAACTGTCAAAATTACTATATTACCCTTACTAAAAATATAGTTGTATTTCCTGATATATCTTTACCAATTCAGTTCTCATGGGGTTGGTACGTAAAAATAATACTTTATTGCAAAAAAAATTAATCTATAATTTAACTAAATAAGTTTTGATTAAGTCTATTGTAAGTTGTATTAAGATATAAAAGGGAGAATAGTTTCATAAAGAGATTATTATTGATAGTTGTATTCCATCGATTACATAAATTCTCTTTACATAAGGGAAAATTCATGTAAAATAGAAAATATAACAATAATAATTATCTCCTAATATTTCTTAAAGATATTATATTTCTCTAAATATATTACTACGGAGTATTATATTATCATAATATTTTATATTATATTTACGATCAAGTTGTAACTAAAATATGATCACTATAACGCTCACTTTGCAAGGTTTGAAGTTGTCACTTAAACATTAAAGTGTTGAAATATATGCCCACATGTGAGAGTTCCACATTAATTATGGAAGAGAGGCTTGTGTGCTTTATAAAATCTAAGGATCCTTATCCCATTGCCAATTGGTTTGGGATTTGGGAAATATGGATACCCTTGGACCTTTAGAGTGAGCTCGCTCTCTTCCACTCGGGTTCGGCCAACCCCGTTCATGTTTCTAACATGGGAAGATCATAGCGGAAAAGTCGAGACCTATCTCCCGGGTTCGATAAAGTTTAAACTGACCCTAGGAAAAATATGCCACCAGAGGAGGTCCTCTTTGAGGGCCCTATATATGTTTCCCATGGAACTCACATGTGAGGGGGAGTGTTGGAGTATGTGACCACATGTGAGAGTCTCACATTAATTGTTGAAGAGAGGTTTGAGTGTATTAGAGTATATGTCTCCTCATAGAGTATTCTCTCGTACTTATTTGTTAACATGGTATCAGAGCCGAAAGGCGTCTGACGACCTAACACATACGATTCCGTTGCGCTGCCGGTGGACAATTTAGTAGCGTCCACCGGCAGGATTAATCCAAGGAAAGAAAAAAAAAAGGTGTTTAGTCAAAATCTTAATCAAATAAACCTATTAGCTACGTGTTTGAGTTGTGATTTGTGAATGCATAAGAGTTTTCCTTTTGCATGATTTCAATGTTCATGTGGAATCAATTTCGAACGTTCCCACACCCAAGATGGTGAAAAGCAATTTGTTCATTACGACATTACCTACATTATTTTTATTGGATTTTCCTTCTACCCAATAAAACCCCCCAAGTTCCAAATTATCTATTTTTGTCTTCATTTAAATTCTTCAACTTCGTTAAGGTGGTATTGAATTAATTTACTGGCGAGTTACGCATTTATTGTCTGGCGAGTCGTATACGCACGTATTGGGTAGGCTGTTACCCTCTTATGTACTGCGAGTTACGCATTATTGTTGTCTGGCGAGTCCTATACGCATCTAAGTATTGTCTGGCGAGTCCTATACGCATTTATTTTACCACTATTGCCAAGATGAAGATGAAAATCGAAGACGAAGACATGTTTTTATTTTATTTTGTGCATACTCATGGAAATTTTATCAAATTACCATAAGTTTGAGCGGGGGTATTAGAGTATATGAGGAGACATATAATTATGTCTCGATATTAATAGTAGTATTAAGTTTAATAATAAATGTAAACCTTTGGCTTTCCATCTAAAGTCTATATAAGGTGGTTAGTTGTAATGTAAATGAACTCAACTCAATAATAATACTATCATTTCTATGAACTCATATTATATTAATCTTAACAGAGTGCTTTATAAAGTCTTAGGGGCTTTCTCCCATTGCCAAAGTTTTGGGAAATGTGGATACCCTTTGACTTGTAAAGTGAGTTCGCTCTCTTCCACTCGGGTTAGGCCAGACCCGTTCATGATTCTAACATAAAGTGGACACATAAAAGCGTTAAATGGTCACATTTTGTTCACAAGCTAAGTAGTTTGTCGTACACAAAACACTGATTTATTTTAGACTTACATTTTGCATAAAATAATTTTCTTATGTCAATCTTTTCCTTAGATGCATAATTATTGGGCGATCAATACAAAATGTAGTCATCTTTAATAAGTTATATTAATAATATTAATCAGGTCATTCTTAAATCGTAGAAATTAAAAAGTCTACGCGAATGATCACCATTGTACTGTCAAACTTAATTGATGATCATGTTCTCATTATCTATCTTAATTTAAATACATCAATTTTGTTTTTCTTTTTTGTTTTCCAAAGTTAGTTGGAAGTCACATGCAATTCTATTTATATAAATTTTAGGGTTTTTTTTTTTTTTTTTTTTTTTTAAAGACGACTTTAAATTTACGTCAAATTGTGAAAAATTACTTTATATTTATTGTTTGGCAAAGAACTACTTTAAGTTTTCAAAATAATGTTAGAGTTTTTTGTTAGACAGTATCTTAATTTAAGTTTAATTTTGTTAAAATAATGATTACTTTATCTCGGCTTTGATGTTTCAATGTTTCATTCCATGTATTTGCGTATTTGTTGGCTCTCCTTATGTATATCGCATTATCTATTGATGATATATTATATATGTTATTATTTCATCATGACATTATGTGTTTATATATATTTTTTTTTTTTTTTTGGGTACAAACATCATGTATTTATAGTCAAGGGCGTACCTAGGAGAACTAAGGGGTAGCAACTGCTACCCCATGTAAATTTAAAATCCCGTTATCCCATAAAAAGGGAAAAAAATCATAAAAATTGTTATGCGTATCAGTTTGCTACCCCGATAGAGAGCTGTTAGAGGTCCACCCCTATTTATAGTTGAATTAAATTAGTTTTTTTTAACATGAATTCATGTGTTTTCTCTATGCACAAATTCTTGTGCGTTCGAGTTAGCCCTTATAATAAATTATTGTAATAAGTCCGCCTCATTCGTACTCGATTATAAAGTTTTTGTACCATTTTTGTAACAATTATGATTAACTGTTACTAAATTTTTTTAGTACCCATATATATAAATCACTTTAGTTTATTTGTTTATAATTACCCTTTTAACTGCAATTTGTACTCTGATCTCACAATTTAACGTGAGAGCTGTCTCACATTAATTTTTGGTTATAAAAAGTCATAGGCACATAAACACCAAGTTTAGGGGTACTATATGAACAAACCTCAGAAATATGACATCATGTGTAATTTGACAAAGTTTAAATGTACCATGAGAAATATCCCTAATTTTTTTTAGGGGTAGCTAAAGCTGGCAAGTCTGACCTGACCCAGAGACCTGAACCGAACCGAGCATACCCGACCCGATAGGACCCGAAATCGATTCGACCCGACTCGACGATGATCTTAGCTCGACAAGACCCGATAATCAGTGACCTGAAACCGACCCGAACTCGCCCCAATGACGACCTGACCCAATACTGATCCGATAATTATTAAGCATAAAATTGATTAGATTGAAAGCAAATAATTGTTTATTTTGATACATTTGACTTTATAATGAAATAATTAAATCAAAGAAAGAAATAATTCGATTATATCGCGCAGACCCGATAATGACTCGACCCAAACCCGGTACACTATTTGACCCGAAATGACCCGACTTGATATTGAATTAAATCCGAGTTGACCTAAAATGGTATGTTGACCCGATATGACCTGACCTGACTTGACGTGACCTGACTCAGCCAAACCCGACCCAATTGACTCAATTGCCGCCTCTAGGGCTCTAGGGGTGGTTGCTTGTTTTGTTTTTTTTTTTTTCCTTTTTTTTTTTTTTTTTTTTTTTTAAAAACTTTTTTCCAGTTATATTTAATTAAAAAAACAAAAAAAGTAGACCATCCACCACTTCCACGGCCACAACCACCACCGGCGCTGCCCAAACCCACCCTCTACGCCGGAGCCGTCGTGTTCCCCTGTCGCTGACCGTCGCCCCAAACCACACCGCTAAAGAAACTCTAATATAAATTCATCAAAAATTAATAAAATTTGATAATTGCATGACAAAAATTGAAATTGAAACGATTATTACCTCATTAAATTTATTATCGAAGTTCATGATAGAAAAATTAAAAAATTGAATGAATTTGGTTTAAGAAAATTTAGAAAAAAAAAAAAAAGAAGAGAAAATTCGTTGTATATTGTGGGAGTAAAAAATGACAAGGTTGGAAATAATAGTGAAAAAAGTATACGAGTGTAAATCTCTATACGAAAAATCAACGGGTACCATTTCATTACTCTCTTGGTATATGGAAATTACTCCTATACCTTTTTTATTTGTTTTTCCATGGGCACCCTTTCATTACTCTCTTGCTATACGATTGTCTCTCTTTTTTGCCTTAATTCTTTTTTACAATTAAAGTTTGATAAATTACTCAATTAAACAATAAAGAAATACTCCGTAGAATTATTGATTTTTCAAGTAATTACATATTATAATTGTTATTTTGTGTTAAACTATTGGATTTTAATAATTTTATTAGATTTTGGAAAAAATTCGGGTAAAAGTTTTAGAGATGACGGCGGGGGCTGCAGCCAGAGGAGGCGGCGATGTTGGGGCCGGGGCGGTTGGAGGTGATAGTAGGGGTGGTAGGGGGACATGGTGGTGGTGGTGGGTGAGACATGGTGGTTGTACACTAGAATATGAGGAGATTTTGGGTTAATCTGAATTAAAAAAAAATAAGGGTGTTGTTCAACTTTACCCAACTTTTACTCACTTGTACCCAAAAAAGACCAAAATGTCCTTTTCATTTCTTCTATTCCATTTCACAATTTATGTTTTCTCTCTCTAAAAAATTTAATCACCTACTACCGTCAAACCACCAGCACAGTCTGTCCGCCGCCATCCCTACCACCGCGCACCCTCGATCATCTTCCACCAAGTTCAACGCTCACACTTAAAAAAAAAAAGGTGAAGATGTATTGCGCACAACGCAATAACACCCCCCCCCCCCCCCTTTACTTGCGGGCCCGCCACCACCTAACTCTGCCGCCCCGACCAACCCACCACCGCCACCTGCCCGACCCAAACCCTAGAATTATCCAATGAAAATAAAAAGAGCGAATGGACTAATTAAAATATGTCGTTATTTGGATGCATAATTAAAAATTTCAATGAATGTAGATGTAAATTGATTGATTTTAGATGATTTGAGATGATTTTAGGGTTGAATGGTGTGGGTTGTGAAAAGAGAGAATTTGATTTACTCAAAGGTAGTGGATGGAAAAAAAAAAAGGAACAATGTGGACAAGGGAATTTGATCCACGCGATGTTTTATTTCAAAAATATTTTCATTTGAAAAGAGTCGCCACTAAATTTTATATGGAATTTAGAAACCAATTTTAGAGAAAAGGAGTTCGTGTGAGTTTACGTGTTAGGAAGTTTAAAAGAATTTCATTAATTTAACGCCTAACCCCGCCCGTCGTAAAGACGGTCTCTACTAAGTAAAACCATGGCTATTATGAGTACGCATGTGGATATGCAAACAATATTTTAACCCTAAACAAAATATATCCATTCTATGTCGTTTAATGCACATATAATTTCGTCGAAGTTATTTAACATGGGTTCATTTACTATTCTAGCAAACAAAGAAAAGAAACAGAAATACTTACCGACAACATAAGATAGATTAACAAACGTTAGCGGCAGACAAATAAAAATAATCAAACGCGACTAGTATACAAACAAATACGAACGATTAACACAAATAATTAAACATCACACGCAAATACAAAGAAATAACACACAAATTCAAACAGATATACGAGGGCCTAAATAATCAAGTATACACAAATATAAGCAGCACAAATACTTAAACACAACATGAAAGTCTAGGCCATACAAACTCATATGCTAAATAATTACACGGTTTGGGATTTTAACAAGCAAAACGAAACAAATAGCAAACTGATTCGTGCAACGCTGGGCTTTTACACAATTACCGAGATAAATTATAATACAAATATTAAGCGACGGAATAAGAATACGAAAATTAACCTAAAATGCGGGCATGAATTACAAATCCAAAAAAACGTCAAACACCAAATTTAGACAATTGAAACGACTAAACACGAACCGGATCTAATCATATACTAAACTAACGACCTAATTGAAGCTAAGCTAACGAGGAACTTCTGATCAAATTACACAAGAAAATCAAACGTGCATACTAAGCAAACAAGGGACACGACACATCCATTCATACGTATCAGAAATCATGCGAAAGATATAAATCCAAAACGAACAATAAACATTACTGTCACGACGATAAACAACAAAGCGACAGAGAGCGATAAAAAGCGACAGAAAACGATAAAAAGCGATAAAAACAGTAATTTAAAGAAGGTAAAGTGAGTATTTTTGCACCCTCAACTTACATTGTATCGTTGACCAATTCTTTGAGTCGTAATCGATTGTAAGATTTTATCCCAAGGGGCCGTCGTCGACGAAAACAATTTGCAAAACTTCAAAACACGTTTCACGGTTTTGACTTGCAACTAGCGATTTTCAAAAGCTTGTAACTTCTTCGTTTCTCAACGAAATTTCGAACCGAAAGATGTTTTGGAATCGTGACAAAGTGAACTTTTTGATTATGTAAACAAATCAGAGCGATTATGAGGTTTGTAACACGAAAAACAAGGCAGAAGAGGTGATAGCTGAACGAAAATCAGAAAATAATGCTCTGTTTTTCGTACAGCTATCTCGACTTCTTTTGAGGCTCTTTGAGGGCTTTTTTGTGACTTAATATTGAGTGTGTATGTTCTAAAACTCGTATCCTCTGAATGCTTGGGGACGGTGTGTATATATAGGGTTGAAAGGTAGGGTTTAAGAGGGAAAATAGCAGCTTCTTCCTCTCCTTTGAGAGCTGCTGTTCCAGGCTCAGTTTAGGGTTTTGTGGAGTGTTTTTTTTTAGGGTTAAGCAAGGGTAAATGGAGCATGTGGATCAGGTAACGGGTTTTTGTTTGTGGGCAGGAGTTTAGACTCCAGAAAGACGGGTTTTGGGCTACGTAAAAACAGAGCACGGGATGGGGTAGTGGGCTGCGGTTGGACGAGCCTTCTGGCTGGGTTTTAGTCTGATTATTCGAGGGAAAGAAGGGGTAATAAGGGTAGGACAGTTAGGGTACGGGTATGGGTCATGGTTAGGTGAATAGGAGTCGGATTTTGGGTTTAAAGTGGGCTGCCAAAACAGAGTACGGGAATGGGGGTTTGGGTCGTTTTCTGGGTGAGCTTGGGCTGCTGTATTCGAAGGGAAGGATGGGTGGAAAGGGCTTTGAAATTCGTGTTGAAACGGGCTCAAAATCGTTCTTAAAATCGAGCTTAAAACGAGTTGCAAAACTTTCTGTTAAGAAAACGAATTCGTCGAATACGATTTAATAAACTGTTTTAAAAGCGTGAGAAACGACTTTTCAAGTCAAATATTGAATTTATAAAAGCGATTTTTCAAATCGAGTTACTTAAAATGATTTTTCAAATCGAAATATTTTATTTTCAATAAAACAAACTTTTTGACAGAATACACTTACCCTATCAACACACTAATTTAAATATCGTTTAAATTAATAAAATATTTTGTCGACGGCGCCCGGCTTACATCGTAAAACGAACTCAAATAAATGACACGAAGTACGCATTGTCCTATCATCATTGGGTGTTTGTCGGGTTTTCTATAAATTTCTATATCGACAGATACGGGTATCTACAAACAAAAAGGGTACAACTGAGTAAAACTTGGGTACAATTGATCAATAACGAAAAATAACAATGATGGTGGTAGTGGTGGTGCGGTAAAGCTGCAGGGGGCGGCCCAGGAGGCAAATGTTGAGGGGGCAGGACGATTGAGCGGTGACGACCGTACTGTAGTGGTAGTTGGTGTTGGTGGATAATAATGGTGGTTGTTGCATTTTGTTTGTTGAAGGTGGTGGAATGGTGGTTGTTGGTTCTTGGTGAACACCCAACAAAACAATAACACTAACATCAACACCCAACCCACATAAACCGTAATCCCACCCCACCTACCCCTGCCATCGATACCGTGCATCAACCAACCTGTCGAAGCTCCGTTGACATTATTCCATTTAACCAACCAACCCACCCTCTTCCGACCTCCTATCACCACATTACCCACCAACACCAAAAACCATCACCAACAAGTTGAATAAGTTACAACCACGTCTCTCACCGTCATCGTCGGTCTGCCGCCTGATCGCTGACCACCTCCCCAACCGCCTTCGCCAAGCCTTAAAAACCCTTGCTCTAATTTTATCATAAATTTATGGGAAAATAGGTAAATAACAACCTTACAAAATACGTTTTTCTAAAATTACTACCTTTTTAAAACATTTTATTAAATTTTGCTACCAAAACACGTTTTTGGTGATTCAAAAATTTATTTAGTTGTTATAGGAAACATGTGGTAAACATCTTTATAACCAAAAACTTTTTCAAACTAAACGAATTTAGTCACAGAGCATCAAAAACATCGTTTTTATTATCACTCAAAATGAATTTTGGTAACAAATTTTAAACAAAAGGCTTTTATAAGGTAGTAATTTTAAAACTTTTTTTTTAAAGGTAGTAATTTTAGAAAAACCTATTTTATAAGTTAGTTATTTACAATTTACCCTAAATTTATAAAAATTCATAAAAATGGACTAATAATTTAACAAAAAATTAAAATTAAAAATTGTTACTCCGTATTACTTTATCCAGTAATTCTCCCGTAAGGCTGAACTTACACTAACTTAATGTGAGACTAAGGTACAAATTGCAGTTAAAGGGGTACAAAAACATGAAACAAATCTACTAAAGTCACTAACAGAGGTACTAAAAAGATTTAGTAACAATTAATCATAATTATCACTTAAATAGTACAAAAGCTATATAATCGGGTACAAATGAGGCGGACTTACAATAATTTATTGTAAGTCCTGACTTACACAAGAATTAATGTACTTTATCAAATCTATAATCTATAATTTAATTGAAGTAATTGAGTAATTTACTAAAATTTGATTTGAAAAATTATTGAAACATAAAGAAAAAAAATTAATACTTGTATATTGTGAGAGTAAAAAAAGGATAGTTATGAAAAAATAAATGAATAAAGTATATCATGGGAGTAAAAGTCGTATACGAAAAATCAGTTACAATCATTATGTTACATGTACACTTGTTAATATGGTGTATATGTAATTGTTTCACAAAGCACATATTATATTAATTCCTCTTAAATATATATACATAAAGTAGCTGACGGTCACATGATAATACTATTGTGAGATCTCATATATAATAAGGGCAATTGTTTAAATAGTGGAGGTGATTTTTTCGTAACCACTCGACCTGGGCACGGGCTAAGCTGGGCCGGGCCGGGCCAGACTTTCAAAATTAAGGCCTGAGCCCGACCCTTTGGTTATAGAATTTTGGAAAAGTAGAGGCCTGACGGGTCGACCCTTAAAAATCAAGGCTCGGGCACGACCCGTTGTTTGGAAGAGCTGATTCGTGCTTTGGCAGGTCGGGCCTGATCACTATAATTGAGGCCCATGGGGCAGGCTGGCCTGGCCCGTTCAAATAGCATGCTCTTGTACGTAACTAGTAGGTCTCACATGTGAGACAATTTCATATAAGACGATCGACCTACCATTAACAAATAAAAAATATTGGGGAACATTTTCAATTTTCCGCTGTCACATTCCAGCACATAAAAAAAATTGAAAAAAGTTCAGTAAAAGTACTTCATCCGTCCTAGTGAATTGTTTATACTTTTTATTTCGCCGGTGTGTACGAATTAATTGTTGACACTTTCTGTAAATGATCATTGTGGGGCAAATATAAGTGAACCATTATTTTCTTAAACCCAATCATATTATCAAAAGTGGTATCTTTGTACATACTTTATAATAAGTTGACCTGTTTTTGCAGCTACACTATATTATTTTATTAATTTTTTTCATTACATATCTTTTCACCTAAATAATTGTGCATAAAGTAAATGTAAACAATTCACCGAAACGAATGGAATACATACTTTTGCAAAAACTAATATTTTACAATGGGGTATTAGAGTATTACACTGAAAACATATTACACCATAAGCATTTCGAAGACGAAAAAACAATACAATTCAAATTATTTCTTTCAGGCAATGAAAAAAAAAAAAACGATAGCAACAACAAGAAAGCAACACAATATGACAATATTTTTTATTAGCGAAGAAATTCCATTGATAAATCTTCTATTTTCTATCTTTCTTTTTGATGTTATTAGTTATATTGCGTCCCTTAAAATAGAAGGTAGATAGTACTCCGTATTTCATATGTAGGTTCATCAGACCGAACAATCGGACCCCCACCACCAGGAATAAGTGCAACATTTATAGATAAGAGGATACACTTCTGTCATAGTACAAGCTAACCCCGCATCCGGGCAACATTGAGAATTATAAACATTCGGAACACATGCTGAACCTTTTACAGAACACTGTTCGTCTGCCAATACAATTCCTGCATTTGTATTTACAGCACACGTACTCTGTCAGGAGTCATCTCAACTAAAAGTTTAAACTAATGGTTAAAAAAAAATTATGTGAAACTACTTAATTTTTTTACACCAAAAGGTATAATACGGAGTATAATTATACAAATTTTAGAAAAAAATAAATCGAACCTGAGAACAACATAAGGATGAAAAATGTAAGTGCAATAGGCTTGAAAGCAGCAAATGAAGCCATTTTATTATATAAATTGTGTGTGTAAATGATTATTGTGTGTTTCAAATCCTGCCATTTATAGTCGATAATCGAAGTGAATTCACGTATAAAGAAATGCAATAGTTTATTTTGACCGTTCTATATTGTTTATAAAAGACCATCTCATGCTAAGTATTTTTATATTTAACTAGCAATTGTTATTACACGATATAATAAAAACTTAACAAGGTCACCTTACAATAATAAAACACGATTTAAAAAATATACTCCCTAAGTCCGTATATATCTCAACATGTAGTGGTCTCGCGTGAGAATTGGTAGCGGAACGGCGACACAAAACTCGGTTCGTACGGGATTAAGTTGACGGCGGTGTTTTCGTCGCTTGGTAATCCGATGTCCTTTATTGATTTGTTTTTAACATCATATGTTATCAGCTTCAATTTTTCAGTTTCAGCGCGACTTAGTACATGATGCACCCAAATTTCGCTCGGTTTTAATCCCACAAGATTCAAGTACTCGTAGTCACGTCGCACGTTCAACGATGGTATGCTGCATAAGTACGTCCACGATTCGAACTTCCCGTACTCTTTCATGACCCAAACATCGTAGGACAGATAGGGTTTCTTCACATCTTGGACAACTATACCAAGTTGACGTTGCCCGTCCAAAGCTCCTAACCCTAGTACCCGTTTCCTTTTTTGGATTTGACTCGGGAGTTTCAACTCGTTAAACGTCTCGTTTTTCGTGTCAAAATAAAACACCCGTTTACGGTCCCACGGGTCGTCAACATTGTCATTCTCCTTCACCCAGTGGGGTACCCCGCACACGACCGTCCCAACTCCATTCAGGTTGAACGCTGGATCACCCGATTTATAGTTAACCCCCTTAGACTCGTTGGTACTAAAATTAATCAACTCGATACACGACAAAAAATCAAAGTTGTACCTAATTGTACCAACCAACACGACGGTGTACTCATCGGTAGATGCCTCGTAACAAAGTCCGACCGCAGTAGGGTCAGTCAACAACACCGGGGCCCCACCGTTGTAAGTTAAACACTCTTGAGTCACGGGGTTCTATAACATATAGTCGACAAAATCGTATTTAATTCCGATTAGTCCGTTACACGAACCTACCACCATAGGCTGTCTTACGTTAGGGTTGTCCTCAAACGGAAATGTTAATGCTTGTTTATTTCCGTCACACGAAGACCATATACCTCAAATCGAGCTCGTTCGTACTCGTAAGCCGTAAGCAAAGCATTATCGCCCATGACACGACGCTTGTCACAATCGAACTCGGGATCCGAAACCAAATTATTGAATTCCTTGTTTGTTAGCTTGCAAATTTTCAAGTCTTGTATAGGTAACCTATACAATATATCACGTACAATATCTTGAGTTACCATTATTAATATTTATAATAACAATATTATTATTAGTAGTAGTAGTATTTTTTTTTTTGATGAAAGAATAAAAAAGTTTTTTGAGTAATTTTTTTTTGTTGTGAAGTAGTTTTTGAGTAATTTTTTTGTATGTAGGAATTATGTTGAGGTGAGGTATATTTATACTAGGTTACTCCTACTAAAGTTCAGACTTTTCAAAATTAATTTTACTTTCCTTAATCACAATTAACGTAGGATTTTCCAAATGAACCAATTAGATTATCGACCAAAAATAACTACCATCAGAATTTCCAATTTTCGGTCACCTATTTCTATTTGAATGCAACAATGGATAGCCTATCCCACTCGTTATGTTAAGGTTATTATGGTAAAACTAGTTTCAGTTCCCGTGCGATGCACGAAATTGTTGTAATAATTCTTTTAAGAATAATTGATACTAGTTTTAAAGCCCGTGCGATGCACGGGTTTAAAAAATATCTATTTAAAAACCAATATTTTTAAAACTGGTATAATCTCGGATGCATGCAAATCATTTAAAAAAAATAATATCTATACACAACATAATAGACCATACATTACAACGTAATTTCGTGTTACGTATTCACGTTAATGAAAATAATGTATTCACGTTATTAATTTTATTTATTAATGTATCATATGAAACTTTCTTACACTCTGTTGTTTAGACAAAACACTCTTTGATTTATGAAAAAATACACTAAAACAAAGTATTAGTTTGCATTAATACTTCTTTAAGACAATCTTTTATTAATCTATTGCGAGATTAAATGTTGTAACTTTCTTTTATTTTGCGGTTATAATTGAACATTTCTATTTTATTTTACCTTATTGTTTTTATCAAAAAACTCAATGATACATAACATACTACTAATGGTAATGAAATATCTTGCACCATTTTCAAGCAAACCTTATAAGTCAAAATTTAAAAAAGATTTAAGATTCAACCGCTCTTAAACAATAAATTACATATGAACAATAAATTTATAATTCTTTAGAAAACTCAAATCATGCATTCTATCTAATCCTCTCAATTATGTATGAATTGACAAACAAACCTTTTAATTATGTTTACAAATTGTTCATGACTACATGTTAATCTAATAACAAAAAATTATGTTACAACTTACCAGCATATGTTAATTAATTAATTAATTAGACTAATAAAGTTACCTTTGTATGAAGTATGTATTGATCAAAGATGTTTGCATTAATAGTTACGGAGTAAAAAATTGTATAAATACACATTGTTATAAGAAGTGATCCTTCAATTTTACGAATTTACGATCCAAAAAGGTGTAACTGATCCGAATTTTTTACCGATTGAGTTGAAGAAGTAATTATTATATAATCCAATTTTTGATTGAGTTGTAGAAGTACTCCGTAGGTTTATAAAGGATATAAACAATATCAATTATTATTGCTATTTTGAAGGTAATTTAAAAAAAGTTGTGAATTCTAAACTCATTAATAGGCTATATCGTTATCGTTGTGTAGTTGTAATTTTTATCTCCTAATAATATTGATTGATATTTGCTCTTATTTACCATTCAGAACTTAATTATTTTGTTTCAAATTAGAATTTCACAAAAATTGAAAAGTTACTCCTATATGTTAGATAAATAAACAATAAATTAAAAATATATGAAAACACAAGTCATAAATTCAGTGGTTAGTAAATTTTGTACGGAGCACTATTGACCTATACATGCAATTAGGACGATTTTTTTATTTGCTAACAAAATTACCATTACACAATTTAGCCAAAATTATTCTAAATAAATTACAGCCTAAAAATATAGTACTAAAAAAATCAGAACAAAAGTCATACGGAGTAAATTCAATGAATAGTCTTGGACAATTTTGTACGGTGCACTATTGAACTATGCATGCAATTTGGACGATTTCTTTCTTATATAGCTTTACTTATATTATTAATTATTATTAAAAATTGTAATTATTAATTTTAAAAAATCAAATTAAGAGTTTTGTAAAACTTGGAGACTACCACGTCGATAACGAACAATTAAAATTGTATATAACCAATTATAAAAGATTTATAATGAAAGAGTTTAAATACAATGAGAATACTACACATTTCACCAAAAAAAAAAAAACAATGAGAATACTACCAAATATCATCTATTTTCACTTGCTCTCTTTAGTCCAATTTTAATATAATTAAACTTTATTAAGGACTACTATTCTAATGTCTATTTGGTTGTGAATGGAGCACACAATTGCTTATGAATTACGATCAATCAGTTGCAAGAGCAAGACCTATTTGTACAATTTAAGTAATATGGTAATAGACATAATCACATAAACAATATAATATAAGTTAGTATTAATATTACAAAACTAACTAAAAGGTCAAGCAATATAAACATAGATAAATATCAAGGATTTGATATACCCTTGTTTATACCTTTCTTGTCACATGCTAATTAGTATTACTCCAAGTTTTGTAATCAAATTGTTTTGATGCGATTCTCTAATCTTCAATCCAAATTACATCTACAACATACAAATAAAAACAAAAATATTATCATCATCATCATCATCATCATCATCATCATTATAATTAAATCAAGATATAATTCAACAATAAATATATATGCTATAATTAATTAATCAAGGAAAAAGAGAACCAACGATTCACAATCAATTATCAATTATCAATTATCATTATCAAATAACAAATAAAAATAAAAATAATACAATTCAAAGTAAACATAAACTAAATTATTGAACGTGGTGTTTTGTGAGTTCAAGTTGAAGGTTTTAGGTATATATACCAAAAAAATTAGAAGAATTTAATCTTAGATAGATTTTGATATGCATTAGAAATGCTATTTGTGAACAAATAGAACACTTATTTTGAATTAAGGCCAATCTATATCATAAACAATAATATGAGATAAAATTAATGTATGTAAAAGAATTGTAATTTTAAAAAATTAAATCAAGAGTCCTAGAAAAGTTGGAGATTACCACGTCGCTCGAAAAAACCTCCAATTATATAGATATATTGATTTACTGCTTATTATATGCCCAAATTTACAAATTATAACTTATTAATTTTTTTTTTCCAAAATTACTATATATCATGATATTTTACTACCAATTGATTCAAAAAAAATTACGTGACATTTCGAAGTGATCATTGGTTAATTTCACATAACTTGTTCAGTTAGTTAGTCGTTGAAAAAGACTACGGAGTATAATATTAAGCATCGCACAAACGATTTGAAATTATTTAAAGATGTGACTAAATAGATTATTATTTCACGTATGATAGTTTTGCATTTTATAAATGATTTAAAGATTATTAACCTTTAAATTTTAGTAAATACTTTGTCTTTTTTTTCCTATTATTTTTCATCGATTGCATAATTGGCTGGATAATTAATTCAAATTAATTTATAAATTTATAATATCTCACAAATGATGACAGGTGAATGCAGTTAATAAGGAATCAAATATAGTTGAAATTTGATTTTATTTTGAAAAATATATTTGTTTTATTTTGCTTTTGTATATATTAACTTATGAAGTTCTAAGCTAAAACAATTTTAGAAATAGTACTCCATAAACCATACTACCTTGTAACATGATATGTCATATGCATAGTCGTATTGAGCATACTAGAATATTAAGACTTACAAAATATAATTTAAAACATTTATTATATACTTTAATAATTTATGAGTTTTTATTATCTTACAAGAATCAATGGTTTGAAATAATTATAATTTTAAATCAAGGGAATGATAATCTATTTCGCCAAAGAAGTGTGGCCAAAATTGCTTCCTGAGTATGAACAATTACTTGTCACAGTATTTATACTCTATATGACGGTATCGTGTCATATCGTATGGTATCGTACAAGTCTGGTTGCATGATGTTGCTCTCCATCATCACGCACATCATATCGTCTCAATCTTCGTGTTCATCTTCACCTTCAGAGTCTGCATCAAATAAGTTGCAATCGATGAACGAATGGATAGTTGAGTCACATGATTGTAAATTCTAAATACTTTTTGATAATTTGTGTAGTCATATTTTCCTACACGGCGTACCCTTGTCATCGGTTATGACAAAATCAACACAATTTATGTGACGAATTCCTCGTAAAAAGCACATGGCTTAAGCCCCAAAAAAAGGGGACGAGTGGCTTACCAGAACGGACATCATCGCTTAGCTGCCCTCGTGCTTGAATTTGCTTCACGAGCATCCGAAACATCAGTACCCCCCAATAAATATGCAGCACGAGCAAGCAATACAAAAGCATGTTGAACAAATAGTAATAAATTGGGCCTTCCACAGCATGCTTCTCCTTATCGATTGCCAAAACAATTTCGTAACTGTCATAAGAAAGCGGAAGCATGAATCAATAAGTTCTTACGTATTACCTGGAGGACAACGTCATCATCCTCCCTAACCAAATAACGAGGATAAATGTCACGAACCTTGTACTCCTAAGCACCCAAAAAGGATAGTACGTGAGGCGAAGCACGACCCAAGAAATTACGAAGAGAATGAATGAGACACTGGCGATTCCCTCTGCGCCACTATACTTAGACATCTTCCCTACCTCCAGAAAAACATCGCTGGCATCGTGTAGAGCTAAAACCATAGAACCAACACGAGTGAATCTGCACGAATCACAGCATATAAGGAACTCAATTTACTTGCTGAAAAAATGGCTTAAGCGGGCCATCCCTCGTAATTTAGTCAGAATTTTTCCATATTTTGGTGAATTTGAAATATAGAATCAAGCTAAGCGTGTACCTCGCTAAGTACGAGAAGACAATAAGAATGGTCGTCGCAATATGATGGCCCATAGAGACGCCAAAATCAGAACGCCGTGTTTCCCAAAAGATAAGTGCAAAGATAGAATACGAATAAAATCCAGCAACGTACATATACAGCACTTTTAACTTCATCCTGCACAAAATATTCATGTCCCGTGACATCAGAAACTTTGTCCGCGACAATTACCAATCAGTTAGTTATCAAAGAAAGTTTATAAGATCGTACTTTGTTTTCTGATCAGGCCAAACCTGATCACCAGGCCCGTTCCAAAAGTATTTCGTGTCTGTGAACCAAGGCTCATTATAAGTTATCGACAGAGCAAAAATTTCTGCTGATAGATAATACACACATTTCCACGCCGATTCCTTGAACTTTCGAATTCTCTTTCTCTTTTTCACTTCAGAGTCTTTTGTCAGGCCATGTTTTCCATACATCAATCTATTTCCTATTTTCTACAAAAAACAAAAATAAAGGTCTAAAATTAGCAACATCATTAGCCAACTGATGTGAGATAGTTTGTAAGGGTTTACAAGTCGATTTTACATAATTTTGAGACACTTTAGATCGAGGGTGAGTTAGAAGTATACTACAAAATCGTGACTACTAAAAAGCCTTCTACAAGCGTATTATGATTATTATTGAATAAAATGTGATCACCCTCCCGCCATAAGTTTATGGCTTTGGTTGAGTTAGTTATGAAAATACTATGAGAGTCTTGTAAATAAAGTAAACACGTTCCAGCCTCACCGCCCTTAAAAGTGAAATATTTAGCACCAGTTAGGCAGGCCTGCAATTGTGTGACAACCTCGTTGTAAATGAGAGACGAGTCCATATAGGACTAGAGAGTGAACAACTCTCACAAGTTATTAAGACTTACGAGTCGTCTTCACTGGAGCCAACAAACGTTGGATTCTTCTCCATGGCATACATCAAACCGGGCGAGTGATCTTAATAAACATTAGATAACGTGTAACCCATAAATCGTGACAATAAAGATGAAGAGAGAGTAAATGAAGTACACACCTGGAAGACAAAAGAATCCAAAAAGAAACGAAAGAAAGGGAAGAAAAGAGCAAAAAGTGGAAGAAGAATGAAATCCTTAGTAGTTGTGTATGATTCATGTTGCCAGTCTATGGAGTTTACTACATCAATCAAACCCATCACAATTGAATTTAATGAAGAGTAATTAATTCCAAGGAGACAAATTTTAAAAAGTTTTAAGTGGTTAATTGGTTGTTATGATATATATGATGTGTAATCGATAGTCAAGAGTTCATGGAGTACTCCGTATAATATTCAAGTTTGGTAGACTAATTTGATAATTTGATATGTACTATACTTGCGCATGTGATGTTGATAATTTGATATGTACTCGTAGAATAATTAGATTGCGTGGTTGACCTTGCAAACCTTGACTTTTCTACCTAGTATACATAATTAATTTGTCTCCTATATTCATCTCACGGATTTGAATTTCCTACATTTGAAAATTCCTGCATTTGGTGAATTTTATCCAATATAGTACATAATTTTTATTTCCTTCCAATCTTATGTGTTCAAATCTAACTCAAACATATTTTCCTTCCCAATAATAGTAAACTTCACCAAATGCATGATATTTCAAATGCATGGGATCCAAACTAGGGATGTCAGTGGGGCGGGTCAATGCGGATACCGCTCTGCATCCGCCCCAATTAGGGTGGAGGGAGGAGACAGTTTGGTGGGTCGTGGAGCGGAGGTGGGTATCAAAAGTGATCCCCGCCGCGGCCCGCGGGTGGTGGAGCGGTGGTGGATTTCATAAAAACTCCGCCCCGCCCCCGCCTCCACCTCACACCCTCCCCGCCTACACCCACCCCGTATATACCCGCCTTATTCCTAACCTTGTAAATATAAATAATATAGTGTAAGATTTATTAATTACAAAAAAAAAGTTAAAATTTAAATTTAAATTAACTTTTTTGAAATACGTTTACCGGAAAAAATGTAAAAAACAATATCGGCAAAAAATTATTTAAATTTACATCACGACAATGCGATTTCATAAGGCAAATTTCAAGCGGGTGGGGCGGGTCGGAGGCGGGTTTGGGGTGGTTGGTGGAGCGGTGGTGGATTTAAAAAATTCACAATTAGGCGGGTGGTGGAGGGCGGGTGATCCCCCGCCATGGGTGATGGGGCGGAGGTGGAGGTCAGTTTTTGTTGGTGGATGCGGATGTGGAGGAACCATCCTCCACCCCCGCCCCGCCCCAATGACATCCCTAATCCAAACCCTCATCTAACAATTCATTATAAATTATGGCCTAAGTTGTTCATTACACCCTTATAAAAAAAAAAAAAAAAATCAATTATCATTTAAAATCATTTATTGGTTGAGGCAATTCCATTGTTTGGAGAACTCCAGAAATTGGAATTGGAATTGACTCAATTCCATTCCAATTTCATGGTAGTTTAATTTGGGTTCATCTCAATTCCTAAGGTTTGGGTAGTCATTTTAATTCCTCCTCTTTTTAGTTTTTTCACACATACTCCGTATGACTTAAAATGAGTACAATCTTAAAATATTATTTTAAAAGTTGATACTCCCTCCGTCTTGGTGATTTGTTTACGTTTACTTTATACACATTTATCGATGTAAGGAGAGAGGTAGAGAAAAAACTAATAAAATAATAATATAAGTACAAAGGGGGTCCCACTTGCTTAAAATTATGAAATGTAATTGGTTAATGGAGTATGGGTCCACCTCCCACATGGGTCACCCATGGTCATTTATGGAAAGTGTAAACAAATGACCCGTAACCCCCAAAATAGAAAGTGTAAACAAATGACCGGGACGGAGGGAGTACAATAGTCTTAAATTTCATTTTGTTATAAATTTTTAACAAAATTTTTATATTAAAGTTGTCAATTCCAATTTCAATGTCATACGCCACCAAACATCACTATGGAATTGGATTTGGAATTGAAATGCAACATTTCAAATTTCACATTTGAATTCAAGAATTTCAAATTAATTCCAAGTTTCCAAACACAGACTGAAGTTATTTATAGAGGTACTAAAAACTTTAGTGATTATTAATCATAATTATCAATAAAAGGGTACAAAAACTATATAATCGAGTACAAATAAGTCGAACTTGCAATAATTTATTGTAAGATCCGACTCACAAGAATTTGTGAAAACATCGCATTTCTCAGGCGAAAAGAGGGGTTCCTTTTTCGTCTCGAATTGGGTTTAGGTTTATTTTTAAAATGGAACAAAAAATGACAACCTTTTTCATTCTTTTTTTTTTTTTGGGTTTTTAAATTTGTCTGTCTTTATTGGGTTTTCCCATAACTGCATTCTGCGTATGTCGTATTCCCAACTGTACCCCTGAGTTTCTTTAATAACTCCAAGTGTACCCCTGAGTTTCTTTAATTTACCCAAAATCATACCTGAAATTGAACAGAGGAAGAAAGAACTGCAAAAGTTCAACGCTGAAGATGTTGCAACGACGATGAACTGCAAAAGTTCAATAGCAAAAGGAAGGAGATGAAGAGGACAGAGGAAGGAAGGTGAAAGGGTTTCAAAGGGTTTTAAAAAAAATTGAATCAAAAGAAAGAAATGACGGTTAATAAATTGACTCAACTTCTAATTTACAACTAATCCTTCCACATAGGCAAATTAGGCGCTCCACGTAGGCAAATTACGCATCCTAATTGGCATTTAACGGTGATAATTGACGGCTTAAGCATAAATAGTTATGGTTGGGAGTAATTAAGGAAACTCAGGGATACAGTTGGGAATACGATATACGCAGGGGTACAGTTGGGAAAACCCAATAGTACAGGGGTACAGTTGGGAAAAACCCTTTTTTTTTTTTTTACATGAAACCATTTAACCAAGATCTGTCATGACCACGAGTCTATTATATATTTGCAAGAAATATTCGAGACCGATTCTTTAATTTAATAATTTATAGTTAAAAGACAAAACTGAACTCATCAAACTTAAAACGAAGAAAGTATTTTTTTTTTGTCCCATAAATCTTGAATAAAAGACACTTCGTATAAAATTAATTTGTATCCAAAATGTTATCAATTTTTCAGGATATATTCATGATAATCTTCCTTAATAAGCTCCTTAACATTACAGTTAATAATACTGCAAGACCATTTCACCAAAGTCTCTGTGTTAATTTATTTTCAAAATCTTCTATCTACGAAGAACTATTCATTATAATAATTATTTTTAGTCTTAAATATATTTTATAGTATACATAAAATAAAATACTATCACTCTGTAATCTCTGTATAAGAGAATTTGTAAAGTGAGAAATACACGACATACACATATTTCTTTAAGTTGCAAGGATATTTCCCGATAGAGAAACTTTATATTGTGATAGGAATAAATGGAATGTAAAATATAATCCCATGATTAAATTAACACTATTTATTCATTTATTTATGGAAAATAAAATGAAATCTATATTAATTATATATAACAAAAACCATCCTACACAAATTTTCCCTCCAATTTTCCCTCCAACTTTTTTTACCCTTTTTATTTATTTATTTTATTTTACCCCTTTTATTTTATTTCCTTTTTGAAATTATAAGTAAGTCAATACGGAGTATCTTTTATGTACAACAAAATATTTTTTATTTTTTTTTATTTTTATCTCTTAAATTGTCCATTTTTATTTAATGTGTGTTTTTTTTTTTTTTAAACTATTTAATGTGTTTTGAATATAATATTTATGCGCGTTTTACCATATTATTATAATAAATGATGAATTTTAAGACAATGTATTGTGATACTTCGATCGGTTTTTGTCACATTATGATATATTTTAAAAATAATTTATAACTATATTTGTATAAAAAAATTTAGATGTTCCATTATTCTAATTGTTTTGTTACAACTTTCAACGATTCTATCATCTAAATTTTGATAGTTAATTAAGAAAAATCAAAATTGACACTTTTAAACATATTAAACGGGTTAATTAGAAAACAATTACGGGTCGAATAAGCGGGTTACATGTTAAATAAATACGCGGTCGGGTAAAATACAAGTTCTTGTATTTTGGGTCTAAGAATACGTGTTTATTTAGGTTGCGTTTACAATATTACTACGAATTTTTTTTATTATAATTTAATATTTAACTTAATTACCAAAATTTTCAAATTAACTATTAACTTATTTTTATACATCCCGTGCATTAAGCACGGGTATTATGCTAGTTTGCAGTATAAATACAAGTCAAGTCTTTTAGATGAATGCATAATTAAATTTGGATATTAATTTTTCATATACGGATTTTACTCAAGTTATATACATTTTGTCATTATTTTTCCCACCTTACCCTTTTTTACTCCAAGAATATACAAAATTCTCTCTTTTTAATTTTCCACCAAATCTTAAATCAATTTCATTCAAGTTTCTATATTTTCAATTATAAACTCCAATCATAAATTCAATGAAATAATAATTGTCATTAAATTCAAGAATTCAATTATAAAAAAACAATTAAGAAAAAAAATAAAAAAAAATTGAATAAAAAAAAAAAAGAGAATACAAAAAAAAAAAAAAAAAAAATAATTGATGCAAACCCTCGTTCCCCAAAACCCAAAGGAAAAAAAATGGTGTTGCAACTTGCAAACACCGTCGTGCCACCTCTACTCCCCCCCTTCCCTTGCTCCACCGCCGACCCACCGCTCTACCACCCACCATCTTTTACCTTAACAAACCCTAATTAAAAAAATATAATTAAATTTATTAAAAATCAATAAAATTTAATAATTTAAACACAAAATTGAAATTTAAAGATCATTATTGCTTCATTGAATTTATGGTTGAAGTTTATGATTGAAAATTTAGAAACTTGAATGAAATTGAGATTTTAAAGAAAATAAAAAAGAGAGAATTTCTGTATATTCTTTGAGTAAAAAGGGTAAGGTGGGAAAAAAATGACAAAAAGTATATAATTTGAGTAAAATCCGTATATGAAAAATCAATTACGTTAAATTTTATTGTTGTTATCGGATTGATATTTGATTTTATTTAATACTTACTCCCTCCCATTTTTAACGATCTTCCACTTTCATTATAATATTCCTCACAAATAATAAAAAAGGGGAAAATTATATAAAATGGAAGGGAGAATATTTAATATTTAATATTATTTCAATTAGGGTAAATTCATTATCATAAAAGTAGAAATGAAGGGAGTATCACTCTTAAGTTTGTTTCACTTCTCATCCTCGTTATCGTCGCATTAGGTAAGTGTGGACATGTTACTTGTTACATGTTATTTAATCGCTTGTGAATCATTCTTTAATTAATTAGTAATCTTAACATGCGTTATTATTTAAATACTGTGTGAGTTGACATTTGTGTACAATTGTTATTATTATTACAGGTGTAATCGTGCCAAAAGCAAATGGATCGGTTTGCAAAATGGACGCCGACTGCAAAAAATATTGTGCAGGATTACCCAAACTTCATTGTATAAATGGAAATTGCTTTTGCACCGATGAGCAGCTTCGATCCCTCTTCAAAACTAAGAACAACCTTCCTTCCACTTCACATACGATGCCTCATTAATTCCCGCTATGTCAGTCGTGAACGATAATTTATCAAATAATGTCGTTATATTCATATATCACACATATGATTTGGTACTCATAATTACTCAACCTAGTTAATAAATTCAAAGTTAATCATGGAATAATTTCTCAATAAATGACATAATCGTCTGATAGTCATATATTTTGACGACATTCTAACAGAATATTGTATGCTTCATTATCATAAACAAATGACTGAAACGGAAGTAGTATTAAATTGCAGAAGTTGGTAGGATGATTTGAGTCTCATATCATAGTCTTGCTCGAACATGATTGCATTGTTTCACCGAAGTTTTTGTAGGTAATGACTTCATTAAATTGGCCTCCTCACGTACGTTCTTCTTACCAAAATCGTTCTCCAAACTACAAAACAATAAACACAATTAGTGTCGAAATGGAGATCCGATCGAGCCAAACATGACATTAAAAGATAACACACCTAAGGAATGAAGGTAGTTGAAGCGGGGGTTCAGTCGTAGTCAATGGTTCGAAATATTGATTTACTCGTTCTTCTGATACTTGAGCCAAAGTTGCTGGATTCCACTGCATAAATTGTAGAAAACTATCATGTTATTAACTAAACACGACTACATATAAGATCGTCTTATCAATATTACTCTTATTATCGTTAAAAACTTTAAATTAAAAATAATTTCATATCATACCTTTGGCGCAAATGTTTTATCCACCATACGTGATTTAACTCCCTGTAATCAATCACCAATTAGCATGATCGGTTTCATGGAAAACTTTACATGTTACTTGACCACTGTGTAGGATGATAAAAATTACGATAACTAGATTTAGACATTAAAAGTTTAGATGTTCTGTACATGGGTCAAGTGACATGGTTTTTCGTTACAAATTTATTCATAGTAGAGTCAATACTTTAATCGTATGCACACGACAATGGGCTCATATATACGAGACAACACTCACAAACGACTTCTCTTACCCTATTAGCTAATTGTGACTTCGTTCAAAGTCACAATGATGGGAATATAACCTTGATTTCGGGAAACATGGTACGTAGAGCAACATACCTCATAGAAATCCCTAGAAACGATACCATGAAAAGCTTGTACGGTCATCCAATATTCACGTACCAAACATTGCTCAATTGTCTGTGATCTACCTACTCTAATCTGCATCAACGAAATTCCGAAACATTCTATATTAGACTGATACATTCATATGCAATACCGTGTTTTTATAGTGTAGTAGAAGAAAATGACGGAAAAATTAGTACTTACTGATTTCAAAGCAACTTTTAAGCACAAAGGTGAAGCTGTTTTTAGCTTCTTCAGAACTGACTTACACCATACATTCTCTGCACCATTGACTTTGTCTTCCTAAAGAGTCATTAAAAAAAGTTTACACCATGATTCATGAAAGTTTTCTTTAAAACTAGCAACAAAATTCACATAAACCCCTTAACATAAATTAGGTTTACGTTTTTTTTTTCCCCCGCTTGTGGGACTTGGGAGAACGTCCCACATCGACAGATTACTAGCGATGAGACGTGTTCTAATTTGTAAGACAACTGCAGAGAACCCAACAATTTATAACTTCTTTCGATAAGATCTTTATTGTCATTAAGGCGCACGATTCTTACCAAGGCTGCGATGATTCCCTCTACACTATCGCATCTGAAACACTCGTTTATCATCTCAATCCTACAAACATTCATTGCACACATGTCATATGCCTATTTGTTCTCGTTTTTAAAACGAAGTTTGAAATAATAACTAAAATTGAAGTCAAAATTATACCTGTTGAGGATACTTTTGCTGTGAAGTTGTGGTATGTCACTATGATTGTCAAGCAAACGCCTTACAGCCGATAAATCATTAGATTCTAGTTGAGCTAACTTGTCCTCAATTAATGGAATTTTCTGAAAAAAAATAAGACCATAGTTGTGATGATTGATGAAAAATGTAGATAATATTCTCCACATCGAAGTCTAAATTTGACGAGTCTAACCTGTGAGTGAATATAGTGAGTTGCTAGTCCACAGGCAACCAATTCTGAACCATTGAGACGGTCTCCGGTCAGAGCTAGGTATTCTCCTGTAAAAAAACATCATACAATATTTTATTATCGATTTTGTTTTGTAGTGTTGCCAACATCTGTGTGATTTAACTAAAATATATACTACTTGAGTTTTTATCAGGCGTTACACAGAGTTATACGCAACTGTTACAGAGATTCAGTGTACTGAAGTTACGTGAATCCTTGAGATCTTACCAAGGAAGCCTGGTAGGCGAGGAAGGTAGTATGAAGCACCAGAATCTGGATGCAAACCGATTTGAGTTTCGGGTAAACAAAATACCTGCAACATACAAACAATTTTCACTTGTTGTTTTCTCTTCGTATACAATTTGAGTATCTGAATAGATGCAGGTCTCGTAGAAGATATGATAAATTTTAGGGATATTTCTCATGGTACCCTCGAACTTTGGCAGATTACACATGGAACCCCATGTGTGAAGTTTGTTCACATGGTACCCCTAAACTTTGTGAATATGTGTCCAATATGCCCATGTTGTGACGAAAAACTTGACGACGTTAAGTTTATGGAAGAAGACGCCAATTATGAGTTTAGGGTACATTTAGACCCACATTATTCCTCAATTAATTGCTATTATTTGTACTCTAATCAGCAAAATTTACACTAATTAATCAACTCATAATAGCATTTAATTGAGGAATAATGTGGGTTTAAATTGTACCCTAAACTCATAATTGATGTATTCTTCCTTAAACTTAACGTCGTTAACTTTTCCGTCACAAAATGGGCATATTGGGCACATATTCACAAAGTTTAAGGGTACATGTGAACAAACTTCACACATGAGTACTATGTGTCTAAAGCTCGAGGCACTCATGAAATATCCCTAAATTTTATGTTTAGGAAAGACAAACATACAGTTTTATCTGTTGCAACTCTAAACTTTGAAAGCGCGGAAATGCCAGAGCCACTCCCGACTGTCAAACCATTCCAGATGGCCACCTGCATTCCATAAAAAATCAATGTTTGTATCATTGTCAAGTATTTTATTTATGCGATGATATATATCGTTAGCACGTCTGATAGTATATGAGTCGGTTATTGGAAACTTTTATAAGAATACTCACGTTCGGTTTGCAGAAGCAGCTTGTAAGGTGAATAAGGGTATAAGTTACTCTGAAAATATTCTTGCACTCTTCCAATTTCCCTACAGTTATCAATTTCGTAAGTCAATATTAGTCCATCACTCGATGCAGTTCTCGACATAAAATGCATATGTCGTTTCGTTATAATGAATGATTAGGCTTGTCGTCAAGGAATGTATAATCATGCCTGCAATAAGTTTGCGATAGATTTTGACAACGTCGCCTCCTGCAGAGAAAGCTTGATTGTTTCCCTACAAATGCACCAACACCACCACCACCAAAAACTATCAAATAATTATATACCGAATAGTAATTTTTTTTTTTTTTTTTTTTTTTTTTTTTTTTTTTTTACGTCGGTCTTAATCTTTGAGACGAATTTTGAACAAATGTAAAAGAGAATTCGGTGACGAGAATGTACCTTAAGAATCACAATCCCCACATTAGGGTCTGTTTCCCATGATCTATAGAGCTGAAATAATGGAACCACCTATCAAAAATACCAACTCATTAAGCTGTATCAACAAATGATTAAAACAGAGAAAATATTATCGGTAAATTTCAAATATGTTTATTTTGTCGTTTACGAAGAGTTGATATAATTATATGGAGATTGTTCATGGCTAAAAAAAAAAAAAAAAAAATAGCATGACATGAGTATGATGAGTATAATAATTACCACAGTGTTGTCTATGGCATTGAGAGCTTGTGGTCTGTTGAGAATTGCTATTTTACATTTACCATTTGTTTCAACCAACACCTGCAAAACATAACCCATTTTAACTTAAGACGAAACAACATAACTTAACATGTAAGACGAAACAACATAACTTAACATGAGATAGAACAATTACAACCATCAAATTATTACAAATTAAAATAAGAAAAGACACTGTCTATTTGTGTTTTAGAAGTAATATATTATTACATACTTTGGTGGAAATTTAAACTTTACATCATTTGCTTACCTTTTGATTTTGAGACGAAGTTACACCATCCTTTTTGTACAAAACTAAAATAATGTCTAACTATCATCGGAAATTATTTGAACTAAATCGACATCCTTCAAAAACATTGTAATATATTAAAAATGACAAAAGCAAATACTTACAGAAGTTTGAGAAGCATCATCATCATCATGATTAAGGGAAAGATTAGAGTAACGATTTAGATCAAGTGCATTTGAGTAAAGTGACTTAGAAATGCTTGAAATTTTCATTTTTAATATAATAATAATAATAGATCTATTTAATTTAATTAATTAATTAATGATAGAAAGCTAGTTTATGATGTTAATGATGCTAATGAAGTGGGGTTCAAAGTTCAATTTATACGGAGTACTATGTTAGATGAACGTCAACCATATATTTTTATAAGTCAAGTATTGTTTTAATAAGTCAACTTGACTACAAAAAGTACGTATATTTACGTATAATATGTTAAGCATATACTCCGTATATGATGGTGTATATTTTTATGATTATACCCTCGCACCTCAAGTTGGACTTTGATGGAATCAAATTAGTCAAGTTAATTATCAAGTCTTTTGACCTTTTACATTGCCCATCAAAATTGTATTCCTACTATCAACGTACTTCTAGTTTATTGGTCGATAGGTCTTCTGTAAGACAGGTCATGTCGAAAGACTTAATAATTACGTACTAAAATTATACACATGATTATGTAAATATCTCTTTTGGGTGAAAGATGTAACAATGAATTTATACTTATAAAGTTATACTCCGTATTGTCTTACTAAAGAATTAGTTTTGTAATTACATTTTCCTGCTAGCAAAAAAAAAAAAAAAATAGTTTTATGTTACGGCTTACTCTCCATCTCAAAATAAGTGTTCTGTTCCCATTAAATTTTTTCTCAAAATAAGTGTTTCCTTTCTATTTATGGTAATTTTTAACAAAAGATTTAAAAAAAAAATTAAAAAAATTCATTATCATTTCTTAAATCCTTTCAAAAAAAAACACTTATTTTAAACAGTAGTTCTCCTGAAAGACGGGCCTAACGATAATTAACGTAAGACACAAGCAAGAAAAGAAAAAAAAAACTAACTCGTAACTACCTTGTGTGAGAGGACTTACGATAAATTTATCGTTAGGCCCGTCTCACACAAGAAATTGTGTATTTTAAAATGAAGGGATATTTTTTAGGAGAAACTTACGATTCATTTGCAGGACAAACTTTTTGTCGGATTTGGATTCCCTGCATTTGAAAACTTGTGCATTTGGTGAAGTTTACCTTTAATAGAATGAAAAATATAATTGTGTTATATTTTATCACATCAAAGTGGGAGGAAATAATATTTTCATTCTAAATTAGGTAAAATTCACTAAATGCACAGATATACAAATGCAGGGAATCCACACTCCTTTTTGTCTAGTGAAGTTGGAAAGAAACATATCTAAGTATTTTACTCAAATTAAAATAATTCAGATAAATTAGTTTAGAAAAAATGTAAACTATTCACTCTCCTTTGTATTTTAAAAAGGAGTGAAAATTGACGTTTTTAGTTCACTTAAAATACGGAGTAATTTTTAAACCATTTTTTGTGCAAATTCACTTGGCTACAACTATTCTATTTCCATCTCACCGATTTTCAAGCATCAAACAAAATTACTAACTCCTCCAAAACATAATGTTCGTATCATTTACTTTTTGTGCGAACTCCAATGGTCGTCATTGAAACAAAAAGAAAATCTAACGACGTGCTCTGTTACCCAAACATAGTGTACATAAGCTTACCTACTATAATCGCCTACGAGAGGAAAATCAAAGATGTAGACAAAAAGGCTCATACAAATTCAATTCCGACTCACAAAACGGGTATAATGAAAACAAGAAAGCTCAAAGTTGATAAAAATGACCCGTGGTTTGTTCTTCACTTGTAGGCGTGAATCTGTGCATCATGTATGAAAATGGTATCAATGAAACATCTGCGCAGAGCAAATATACGAGGAGTACGAGGAGTTGAGTCGTACCTAGATTTTTCCATTGATCAATGCAAAGAGCATCAAAACTTTTTAATTCTCTTCATCGATCAGAATGGTTGATTCGTTGGAAACTCCGGCGTCAAACAAGGATTCCATTTCATCTGCAAGAAGTATGGGTAATGGGGAGCCCTGTAATGGAAAAAAACAGATCATGTGACGAGCAAAGAAAGCAAAAAATTAATATATCAGTTCGATTCAATAATATTGCATTTAGGTCAACTGCGAAGATGCGGAATATGTGCAACCATAGTCATTTAAGCAATTTCTTTTCAGATGATGAGTTTAAACCCTAAAATAATGGAGAGGTCACCAATTTAAACGTGAAAAGTCTTCACAATCGAGGCAGAGGGAATGCGTAAAATTTGGCAAAAAATTCTTGAAAATAAATAGCGCAGTGAAATGACGATAGCAAAAAGGTAAGAATTTTTTTTTACTGAAGCAGATTCCGGTACCTCTTCTTCAAGAAACAGCTTTAACTTGGCAGATTTGAGCTTAAAGAAGCTCTCCGACAGAATCTTCAACTTGCCAACCTGAAATTATCGAAAACGAAATTTTAACGTTAACGAACGAACGGACGAATGAAGCATTAAACGCCAAACTGAAGGGTAAACAAAAGTATTACCGTAGTTGTGGCAGGTAATTTTTTGGTTAACGGTGCCTTTTCTCCCATTGATGCTCCGACGCACTTTAAAGTGATAGCTGAAAAAAACAAGATGATGTCATGTTCGGTGATGAAAACTCAAGTCCGTACAATCACCAGATCACGGTACTACAAATACATACTGAGAAGTCCGGAGCTCATTTTCTGAGGGCCTGCTCCACTGTTAGACGGCTTTTCTTCTTCTAAACCATGCAAACTTCTGAGCTCATAAAATCTGTAAGTTGAAGAATGAACGTATATTATCCACATTAAACATCCAGCAATCAGTCTCAGTATCGATTTTGTAGAGCTAAAATCATAATGTTTATAAATGATAATGGTATTGCGAAATGACACGGAGAAATTCTGTCAACATGATTGAATTCAGAGACAAACTGATCAGTATTTAATGTGCGGGATATATCGACCACTTTGGACATCGAAGTTAAAATTGTCAACTGTGTAACGTGGAGGTAAAAGCAAAGACAAACAGGAACGGAAAATCAGCTGTAAGAGGAGTTACCGAGGGTGAAAGCTTTTGATCTCCTCTTCACTGCCATGCAACTTTGACATGACTGAACGAACATACCTACAATTAATAACTGATGTTGTCACAGATGCAACCAACAACAGTCCACGAAATGTAACGAAAGATAACTGGCAGCCAAGACTATTTTATGCAATCACTATGTGAACAGCTTCTTACATCAAAACCGATACATCATTCAGTAGGGTTGCGTGTAAGGGTAAAGTTACAAGAACATACACGAGCAAATCTAAGAAATGCAATTTACTAATGCAGAAGGGATACTCGTGCATAAGCAGATTAATGACTGAGGAAAACAATAAGCAACTTACCGAATCTCGGACTCCTTCCTCTCTCGACGACTCACCTATCAATTTAAAAGTTGTTTTACTTAAATATATGCACAAGTTAGGTGTATAGTATTGAAAAACACTAAACTTTTCAATTTACCTCACTTCCGTTTAGTAGTTCAACTTTTGCTAGCCGTGCAATCAGAACAAACCTCGGTACTCCTCCACATCCAGGATCAGCTACAGGGTTTTCAGACAGTCTAACCTCCTGTAAGTAACCCAAACGAAAAAGATAACAGCATCAATGACACGCTGGGATTCAATCAACAAAGTCACAATAGATAATTCCGTAAATATCTAGACAGCGGAAAAAATATTAAGAGAAACATACAGTTAGACTTGGGAAAGAGTTTAACGAGTCAACAGACTTAACGTCTGCAATATTATTACCACCTGCAAGAGAGAAAACTTTAGTACCGAACCTATAAATGCAGAATCGTAGCTAGAAGCCACTAGATAAAAAGAGTATATTAGAGAGCCAATGTTTATCACATCACCTAATAGAATGCAACGCAAATGTTGAAAGGCCACACTGCTGAATGACTTGTTCGTAGAATTATTAGATGGATAAAATACTCGGCTAAGATTGTTCTTGTTTAAATGAAGCTGCTCCAACCTTTAATAAAAGAGTAACATTAATAAACGAAGTAAACAAGGTTTCAAAGGAAAAGGGTGAACTTCAAGGTACACACATTGACGCACTTCAAGTACCTACGGTATTATTTACACTAAGTAGATATGAAAAGAAATCAAATACGTGTTAATTTCAAAGAAGGACGAAGGGTAAGTAATCCGATAATAGAAATGCAAAAACTAAGTGTTCCTTACTTTGGCAGCTGTGATAGCTTCACAATCTCATCCCAGTCCGATATACAATTATCTTCCAGATTCAAAACGGTTAGGGTATCGAACCCTTTGACAAATTCCGAAGAGGTGGGCTGCAATGTACACGTTGAAATATGCACTATTAATAGAAAATATATTATAGAAACGCTAACAAAAAGAATTAAAAGAACAAGGATGGAATAATGGTAAAGATAGTGCATAAATGACACAAGAGTGGTACAATACGATTGTATGGACTCACATCAACGTCAAGACGATGGAATTTCCTCATTTAGTTAACAGGAGGTATAATATTTCCACTCCAGAAATCAGTTAAGAGAAGGTGGCTAGTTTTCAATTTTTTCACAAAAATTGTTATCAAGGACTTTGAGATGTGAATCATGAATTCAGAATTGTAGGACTTTTTGTTATACCAGATTACGACTAGAAATATTATACCAGCCTCACTATCAACAACCCTCCTACAGCCCTTCCCTGCCCTCCTCGAATGCATCCAAGGAAAAGGACTGTATACAACCTGCTCTACGGTCAATCTTACTAAGCAAATGAAGGGATGAAGCATGCAGATGCTCAATATTAGTACCCTTGACATGCTCAAGGGAGAAAGGTGGAGCAAAGAGCTTAATCCTGATATTCAGATCCTAGACTCTTATTATGCACATTACCCGTCTTTCACAATTTGCCAAAAATATTAGTTTCCCTTAGTAATTAAGCATTGACGATTCTTCATTTCCTAAGACCAAATACAGCTAGGATAGTCATTCGAGTAACTCTCGTGTGCGACTGTTGTACTTTAAGCACACATACAATGATAAGCATGAGACTAAAGGTTGAACTTTTTACCACTTCTTCTGACGAGTTTAAAATTTCTTTAAGCAGACATATTTTCCCAATAATGGCTGGGACAAACATTAAAGAGGTCATCTTTAAGTCACAAGGAGATCACTGTGTGCATACGAAATTCTCCTGTTAGCATCTATGAATCAAGCATCAATGACCCATACTAAGTCTTTAGGGAAACACTGGCAGGCCTTATGAATCAAGCATCAATGACCCATACGAAATTCTTATACTAAGTTAAAACTCAAGATGGAGGATGATTCTAAGTCTTTAAGGAAACACTGACAGGCCTTATAAACCCGCAAAGATGTTTCATTTTCATATACTTCCAATAGCATGATAAGTGCTCCGTATGAAATTAGAAAAAAAAAAAAAAAAAAAAAAAAAAAAAAAAAAAAAAAAGGTTTCCAATTGAAGTGTAGACAAGGTAAGATACGGAGGAGAAAGGCTGGGATACCGTAATTTCACTTATTTTATTCCCCATCAAATGCAATTCATCAAGAGAAGGCAAGAATTGTTTTAGCCCTTCAACCTGTGAAATAAGTCAAAAGATTGCTCAGCTTCAGCAACATTTAAAACGGGAACTTTTTACATTAAGTCAGTCTCATAGTACTTTCAACGATTAAAAAAAATTCTACGATAGGCAAACTTTTGCACCCTGATACAGATCTATGGTACAAGATGAAAGAAAAACAATGTGCACCTGTGTCCACTTTACGCCAGTATAATTTAACACCAGAACACGGATGTTCACTAAAATTGGAAGACAAGTAACATCTTGCACCATTCTATTGTAAGTCAAATTAAGTGCTGTAAGTGCAGGTAGTTCCTGACAGATAGCTGCTATGTCCTGGAAAACCAACATCATGAAAATGGTAACACAGTTTCAGATGGTATTTCAGCTATACATGCAGCCGACAACCACAAAATGAGGTCACAATAAACTACAAAACTTTCATAGCTCAGTTACAAATAGTATAGTGGTTAATGTTTAAAAGTCCGTGATATTATTGATCCTTGCCATCTTTGGGTGTCAATTCACCACTTGGCATGTCAAATTTAAATTTCGGTGAGCTATCGCATGTCAAATTTGAACTATCGCACCTGAGCAACTCACCTTCCAGTCAGACAGCAGATTTCCAGTTAGATCAAGCTCCTTAATATCTGTAATGTTAACATCAAGATGATTACAATCAATCGAACGCACAACGTAAACTATTAGAAATAGTAGTCTAGAAAATCAATATATAAAAATCATGTCTGAGGATTCCGGGTCCACAACACAAATACACCCGCTGCCAAAAATTCCAACATAAACATTGTACATCAAAACATTATGATGTGAACTTCTCTTTAATAGAGGTCGTGTGCACTGAATATACAAACACTTATTTTGCAGTCGTGAGTCAATCAAAATCCCAATTTGCAGGATAGGTTTCGCTTTGTAAGTTGTAACAACAGAAAACAATGTACAAGGTGTGATCATGCTTCTCCATGTTTTTTGTCAAGAACACCTAAGCTTTTTGGATATGCCAACAGACTCCATAACACAGCAATAAAATGTTTTCTAAACTAGGACCAGTGATACTTAGAGCACTACACTTGGTTGTTGTGTCACGTGCCCGACATGACAACCAATATGTGGCCGACAATAATGCCATACACAATAAATAGTAACGTGAAACGCACGTAGGCCAAAAGGTCATCATAAAATAAGTTGGAAGTAAAACTCGATGACAACATACTAGGAGCTACTTGGCTGATTTGAGATGGAGGTCCAGCAGAGCTAACACCAAGAAAAGCTACAGAAGCATTGGTTAAATCTTCAAAATGGCTTAGCTTATTCTGAATTTTATCCTTTCCAACGAGTTCAATAGACACCTTTTGTTTGCTCGCTGAAAGAACATACATTTCATCTGCAACAACACATAGAGAAACAGATTGAATACGAGGCTCAACATATGTCCACAGCAGTACACACTATTCTTTGAACAAACACAGTCGCAGGAATAAGTATTTGGCACAATAAATGATCAAATTTACAGACATGTTATCTGCTAAACCAAGTAAATTACAGAATGCAATGCACCACATTATTTTAGACTACGATCGAAAAATGCATTGATCAACCGCTACATAGAAAATAAGTACCAGTTCAACAACATAAACACAGCAAAAAAAAACCCAAAAGACAAACAAAAGGGACAACTAAACAGACCCTCTTCTTGTTGAGTGGTTTGGGCACGATATCGAAGAAGAAGGCCATCCAACAATGTAATACCGGAGCACAAATTGGGCAACCGAACAAAAGAACCCGAAAACGGAGAAGAAGATTGAAAATAAGAGATCCCATTTAAGGAACCATCGTGTTTACCACCAACAACATTGTCCCAATCAACACCGACCCATTTACCAGAATGACCGACGACTTCACCCACATACTTGACTGTCCCTATTCTCCGGGTATCCCCCACGTAATGGACCCTCTGCCCGATTCTAAATTCGGGTTCGGGTTCGGGTTCTGATGAATCCATTTTCTGCACTTTCTAGTTGCTGCCCCCACTATCTGGGTTGGGGTTTTCTTCTTCTTTTGGGCTGCTTTTGCTGGGGTTAACACTATTATTAACACGGGCAGCAGCCAGCAGGTATAGAGCAAACTACAATCATTTATTACTCCCTCCATTTTACTCAATTAGCATGGATCTGACAAACGGATCAATCGACTCGGGTTTAGATCGGGTCAGGATATTTTGGGTTTGATTGATGTATCGATTCGAGCCGGGTCATTTCGGGTTTCAGGGTAACTTCGGGTTGTGATTATCGGGTCTCGGGTTAGCCTTATCTGGTTGGGTCAATGGGGTCAGGTCTACTTTGTCAGGTCTAATTTAGCCCCACTTTCCTTTTTCGACAATTTTACTCATTTAACCTCATTACTATGTATATTAACTTTTAACAATGAAAATTACATTTTTACCCTTACTATTACACTCATTTCACTAAAATATTGTACACTTTATCTTTAAAAGTGAGACTCATTTAACCAAACTATCAATATTACCCTCAATAACAATGTTTTCACGCTGGGCATAGAATAGAAAAATCGTATCTTTATCATGTAAATATAGTTTATATTATATTTTCAAAGTAGTATAGTTTCATTTGAGTTGGAAAAAAAATTATGGAATTAAAAATCCGCTAATAACAAGTAATTCTATTATTCTAATACACAATTTTTTATGTGAGTCGGGTTTTACAATAAATTATGGTAAGGGTCAACTCATTTGTACTCAATTATATAGTTTTGTATCATTTTAGTGATAATTATGATAAATTGTCTCTAAATTTGTTAGTACTCCTATAAACGACTTTAGTAGATTTGTTTCATGTTTTTATACCATTTTAACTGCAATTTGTATTTTGGTCACATTAATTTAATGTGAGACCTATCTAACATAAGACTTACTGATTCTAATATGAAATTATTTCATAGTATGAAACACCAAATATTTCAATAAAATTAACCCTCAAATAGATTAATTGTCACTTTTTTTTCCTAAGTTTTTTAAACTTTCTTACATTTCATATCCTTTAACCATTAATATTAGTGATAGATTTATCGAGCACTTGTCTATATCATGCATGTTTGTCGTCATTCAACGTACACTTACTATATTCAAACGTAATAGAATTACATTTGAAAAGTAACACTATTATTATCAAAATTAACTATTCATTTGTTATCTTATGTATATTATTATACGACCTCATCGTAAAATTTGTAATAACGGTATTTGATGGATACATGAACGGATAAGCAAGCTCTAAAATATTTAAATATATATTCGTTCTGTTGAATACAACGAGGGTAATTTGGACCGGATCTAAAGTTAAATTGGCTAAATTGTTTAATTTAAGGCTAAATTGTAAATAACTACGGAGTACTTTAAAAAATACAATAACTACTTTATAAAATACGTTTTTCTAAAAGGGTATTGATTTTCCGTATACGGGTTTTACTCCCGTTGTATACTTTTTTCGCTATTATTTTCAAATTTGTCCTTTTTTACTCACATAATATACAAATCCTCTCTTTTTCTCTTCAACTTTTTTCAAGCAAATTTTAATCAATTTCTTAATTAATTAGTCATGAAATCCGATTTCAATTTCCATATTACTCTTTGATTATCAAATTTGCATAAAAAACATTAATGAAATGCCCAAAAAAAACAAAAGAAGAAGAAAGGGAATCATGCAACACAAAACTCAAAACAATTAATTCCAACAAAGCTTTAGGTTTTGCTAGTTTGTTTGACTTTGTTCGAGATTTCACATATACATGTTACAATTAAAATCTAAGTTTCAGTGAGTTTGTATTATTGATTTGTTTCTTCACAAAGTTTTACCATTGGAAATTAAAAAGCAAATAAATTCAACATAAACCCAATTCAATTTTCAACCTAAATTCATGAAGATTAATAAAATTAACATAATTTTATGAAAAAAAATTGAAATTGAATCGAATTACTACATTGTTGAATTGATTATCGAAATTAATAATTGAAATAATTGAAAAATTGTATGAATTTAGGTTAGAAAAGTTAGAAACAATAAAAGAGAGAATTTTGTATATTATGGAAGTAAAAAAGGGTAAGGAATGGAAACTAAATGAAAAAAGTATACGATGTGAGTAAAATCTGTATACGGAAAATCATATACGTTTCTAAAACTACTACCTTTTAAAAAAAAAATTTAAAATTACTACATCTTAAAAGTATTTTTGTTTAAATTTTGCTTAAATCCATTTTTAATGATAATAAAACCGATGTTTCGAATGTTTTGTGACCAAATTCGTGTAGTTTGAAAATATTTTTGGACATAAAAGATGTTTTCCACAAGTTTTGTATAGCAAAAAAGTATACTTTTCAATAGCTAAAAAATGTATTTTGGTAGCCAAATTTAATAAAAATGTTTTAAAAGGGTAGTAATTGTAGAACTTTGTTACAAAAAGGTAGTAATTTTAAAAAAACGTAACTATTAGGTAGTTATTTATAATAAATTTTATTTGTAATCTAAAAAGGTAAATATCGCCAACGATTTGTTTAGAATTTTAGATAGAAACAAATAAATTTTAAAATTCTTCTGATTGAAGCCATAATTATATGTAATGGATGCAATGAACTATATTATGGAGTCTATTAGTATAAATACGCTCACTATAAGTCAATATGAGTACATCACTGAGTAATTAAATTTTGTTACTTCTTTTTTATTATATCTCAAAAAAAAAAAATTAAAAAAAAAAATGGAGAAAACCTCAATCAAACTCACATTCATAATTCTTCTCATTTTTGTGATTGCATCATGTTAGTCTTATTTTTTTTACGCATACATTATATTTTATACTCATAATTTTTTAAAATTTTGTGTCATACGAAGTACATCCTTAAGTGATTGATCTGTTTCGACGCTTACGCGCATCTCTTACATTTTTGAAATTAGTATGAAATTAGTTATTAGTTACTTGTAAACATTTTTATTGTTCCTTTTTAATGAAACTACGAATGAACGTCATTTTTTCTTACTGTAAGTCCCTTATATGATAGTTTACAAAGTATTAAAGTTGTTAAAATTTATTTTCATGTACTAGTAATTTTATCATAAAATAGGTCATAAAAAATATAAGAATGACCTTACAAGGTACATCATGACATTCTGATACTGTTATATTAGACAATTTTTTATTTTATTTTTTCAAAAAAGAAAATTTAGTAGCACGACTTGCAAATGATTGTGGTCTTGTGTGAAGAATGTATAACACACACTAACATATTTGTCAAATATTTCAATGAGACGGTCTATATTAAATTTCCTCTTCAGTCGTTGAGATAATTAATTTCAAAATTTTACTTATTATCTTTTATTTTTAAAATTTTTTGTAATTATAATTGTTACATTTATTTAGCGCTAATGTACGATAATTTTTTATGATTGTAGGCATGACAGTGATGAAAGTTGATGCATTTCCATGTAAGACTGTAAACGATTGCGTGAACTTTTGTCACACTGGAGCTCCACTTCAAATGTATTGTATCAAAGGACAATGTGTGTGCTAAGTGCTCACGATTTGAATTCTTTTAGATAAAGCAATAAAGAGAGTACGTAAGGATTTTTGCAACGGTTCAATATCAAATCTCAAGATTTACGTCCATTATTCTCTTACGGAGTACTAATTATTTTAGATCAATATCGAATTACCAAATAGTTAATCTACTCCACGATTAGTCTAACACAAATTCTCGTGTAAGTCAGGACTTACAATAATTTATTGTAAGTCCGTCTCAATTGTACTCGATTATATATATAACTTTTGTACTATTTTAGTGATAATTATTATTAATTGTTACTAAAATTTTTTAGTATCTCTGTAAGTGAATTTAGTAAATTTGTTTTATGCTTTTGTACCATTTTAATTGCAATTTGTATATGCTGGTGTCACATTAACTTATTGTGAGTTCTGACTCACAGGAGAATTACTGTTATTCTAATCGTATAATTTGTGAATGTAACTAAACATCCAACGCTATATAATTGAATACTCCCTCCATCCCAAATAAGTGTCCCATTTTGCTTAAACCTTAGATTTAAGAAACGTAGAAAAAAAACTCATTATTATCCCTTAATCTTCACAATATTTTCTTATGACTCCAAATACATTTAATTTATTCAATGTATTTCATTGTACAATGACTAATTACTAAATACATTGAATAAATTACAATGACTAATTACTAAAAATACACTTAAAATATTTACATATTTTATAGACTAATAGATGCCATAATTACATGTAAGATTAATGCAATGAACTATATATACGAACTACTAGTATAAATACGCTCCCATAATAATATAAAGAGTACTCTAATTCATTAAATTAAAATTTGTTTTTTCTCTATAATCTACTCCTCAAAACCAAAAAAAAAAAAATGGAAAAAACCTCAATCAAACTCGTATTTATAATTCTTCTCATCATTGTGATTGCATCATGTTAGTTTTCTATTTTTTACCCACATTCTATGCTTCTATTTTTATGAAAAATTTGTGTCATACTTAAAAATACTACACTTAAAATTAGGTCATTGATTTGTTTGAAACTTACGTCATTCGTTTATGTAAAACCAATACACTTAAACCATGCATGTTGGATAGAGAGAAAGTATTATTTCCTTCATTTAATTAATTAGTAAGTCTTCTGTGAGACAGATATCGCATTTTATTAATGTGAGATTAAAATACAAATTGCAGTTAAAGGGTACATAAATAGAACAATTTTTTTTTGGTACAATGGAGGGGCGAACCCCGAAAGACTAAGACGCTATTATGCGGGGAATAGCAACCCCGAGAATATCCTCTCGTAGAATAGATCGAAGATCAGCCGGTGGGAATTCTACTATCTTTAAATTTGTATTTGATTCGACTCCTTGATTCGCTAACCAATCAGCAGCTCTATTTGCTTCTCTGTAACTATGAGCAAGCTGTACTGTCCAACTAGTATTGGAGATTAAATCCTTGCATTTCTTTACTGCGGCACGAAGAGAGTTACTCAATAATTGATCTTCTTCAATAATACGTATGCACTGAGCATTATCCATGTGTACCAGCAGTTTCGTTATACGAAGTTCACGGGCTCGTTCTAACCCAGCTACAAGTGCCACCAGCTCGGCTTTCATTGAAGTGCAATAACCACACGAGAAATAAAAGGCGTCAATGAAGTTCCCAGTCTCGTCTCGAAAAATGCCACCGCATCCTGCTGGTCCCGGGTTCCCCTTCGCCGCACCATCGGTGTTTAAAAGGGTCCAGCCATGGGGCGGGGGGGTCCAGCGAATGTATACTTCCCTTCTACCCAAGCCTGGTTGTGGAATGAAGAGTGAAAATCGATCAAATGCATTTTTCGAGCTAGTAAATTGTTGAAGTGAAAATCGATCAAATACATAAATAGAACAATTTAGTGTTATAGAATTCACGTTTAATTTAATAGCAAATTAGCTAGCAAGTAAAATCACCTGGCTAATATTTTGTTATATTTTGTTCATAATATTTTTCTATATTTTCGTCTAATTATATTTTTAAAAAAAAATTGTTGAAGGACCATAATAACAAAATTACACCTAGGATAGACAATCTTATTTTTTGTTTTTCTAGTCTTTTAACAGTAATTCATGAAAATTTTTGATTACTTTAATTTGTCAATATTTTTCCTTAGTGAATGAACAAAGAATATGCGTAAACTATATTGAGGGACAGTTTCTTTATTACTTTTTTTAATCTTCATGTGTCTAATATATGCATTGCCAAGATATAAAAAATATATTTAAAAAAGTTATGAGATCAAACGCAATGCAAAGACTTGTGTCAGACAAAAACGCTTCATCATTTCTTAGAAGTATACGGTTTTTGTATACAAAAAGATATAGATTTTTGGTCGATTGCATTGATTTGGATGATTTTAATTAAAAATTATAATTTTATAAACTACGACAACCACTTTTTCCATACTAAGTGAAAAATTCCTGGATCTCGGGTCCGCCACCGATGGAAGGGCTAAATTATATTTGCATGAATAAAAGATAATAATATAATGCATCAATCATAATATTATTATTTGAAATGGAAATAACTCAATACAATAACATTGACCATTTATTTATTCAAATATAAAAGGACTTTCGTTAGCATACACATTGTCCATTGATACAATTTCCAACTCGACCGCAAATATTTATGCACTCGTAATATGTGTTACATGGATATGCATCAACTTTCAGCACGCTCATACCTACATACAATACAATCATAAATTATTATCGTACGTTCATATATACGTTGGTGCTAAATTAGACAAAAGAAAGTGAATACATAAAAATATTTAATTTGTCTAACACAAATTGTATGAGAATATAATATAGTAGGGTAGATAAATCAAGGTGATCGACTTAAGTTAAAACATATTGTAATATATTCTTATATTTTTTGTGACCCATGCATTTTGCTTCAAAATAACTATATGAAAATAAATATAAGACAGATAAGATATAATATAGTAGGGTAGCAATTTGTATTTTAGTCTCACATTAATTTAATGTGATATATGTCTCACAGAAGACTTACTAATTAATTAAATGAAGGAAATAATACTTTCTCTCTATCCAAAATGTTAGAAGTGTATAGATTTTACATAAACTAATGACGTAAGTTTCAAACAAATTAATGACCTAATTTTAAGTTTAGTATTTTTAAGTATGACACAAATTTTCATAAAAATAGAAGCATAGAATGTGGGTAAATAATTGAAACTTACATGATGAAATCACAACGATGAGAAGAATTATAAATACGAGTTTGATTGAGGTTTTCTCCATTCTTTTGGTTTTGAGGAGTAAATTATAGAGAAATAACAAATTTTAATTTAATGAATCAAAGTATTCCTTACATTATTATGTGAGCGTATTTATACTAATATAGTTCGTATTATAGTTCATTGCATTAATCTTACATATAATTATGGCTTCGATGCATTTTTGGGGGAAAAAAAAAAACTAATTTATTTTTTTTCTATCTATAATTAATCTTACATATAATTATTTTTTTCCCAAAAATGCATCGAAGCCATAATTACATGTAAGATTAATGCAACAAATGTATGGAATTATAAATGCAGGGAATCCAAACCCCTACCCCCCCACCCCACCCAACAATCAGTGCCAGACCCGGGATTTAGAAATTTTTCACTTGGGGGCACCGTACTAATATAAAAAGTGGTTGCGGTTTATGAAATTATACAAAGTAGTTTTTAGAATCATCCAAATCGATGCAATCGCCCAAAAATCTATATCTTTTCGTCTTCAAAAAACGTATACTTCAAAGAAATGATGAAGCGTTTTTGTCTCACATGCAAGTCTTTGCATTGCGTTTGATCTCATAGTTTTTTTAAATATATTTTTTATATCTTGGCAATGTATTTATTAGACACATGAAGATTAAAACACAGTAATAAAGAAACTGTCCCCTAATATAGTTTACACATATTCTTTGTTCATTCGCTAAGGAAAAATATTGACAAAGTAATCGAAATGAGCTGCAATTAACAAAAAAAAAAAAAAAAAAAAAAGTTTAAATATAATTATGGTTTATTCCCCTGAAAAAAGTATTGACAAAGTAATTTAATGTGAAAACATCGATAAAATACTTTAATAAGCTCAAGTTTTCTTAACTTAACATTAAAAGCTTAAGAAAACTAACATAAAAAATATATTGAGGGACCTAGGAATTTGGACCTGATGAGTAAATTGCGTTGACAAAAGTAAAATAGATTAATCATACAATAGATTGTGTAGATGAAATTAATGAAAAGTTAAACCAAAAAAAACAAAAAAAAAATGTTCATTACACTTTGCACCCTTATAAAAATCACTTTTTAAAAATTACATCCTTATATAAATTTTTTTTTAAACTTACATACAGAATTTTATTTTCTTCTAAAATTGCCCCAAAATAAGAGTGTAATGAACAATTTTTCCAAAACAAAAAAAAAGAAAAATTAAAATTAAAATTACCTGGGAATAATGGTGAGTTTGGTAACTTGATTTGGAATTGAATTACGGAATTGAGTCAATTTCATTGTTTGGAAACTTAAGAATTTGGAATTGACTCAATTTCATTCTAATTCCATTAAAGTTCAAATTATGCACATTTCAAATTCTAAATAGGATTAATTGAATATAACCCCTCTTTTATAACACTTTTTTTTTTTCAAAATAACCTTGTTATTTTTCCAATATAATCCCCTTTTAAGACACTTTTGTTTCTAAATCACCCCAACGTAAAAGTTTAAATATTTTAAGGTTTTCCACATTTATACCCTCTTAGTTTTCATTTTTGCTACTTGTACCCCTACTTTTAGCGTATTATCAGCTGTACCCTTAAACTTATATAGTTAATCCCAACCGTGATCAAAGAGAGTAAACCGTTAAATTTAGTCATTAGTTTTGTTTCCTATAAATTTTCACCCATTGTTTTTAATTTTTTTTCCTCCATTTCTTGCATTAAATAATGAAAAGTAACGTCTGGAAATAATGAATGATGAAGCAAAATATTTATTGCAAAAAAAATGAACGGAAAAACAAATAAACAAAGTTTAAATTTATAGGAAACAAAACTATATATGTGTAAGGGTGAATACGTCAAACGTAGGTGTACAACTAGGAAAAGTGAAAAGTACGAGCGTATAGATAAAAAAAAAAACCCTAATTTTTATTATTTAAAAATCAATATATTCTCAATTTTACTTGGTTATCAATTACAATTCAAATTCTAGTTAGGTATCACCAAATATTTGTGGAAATGTGGAATTGAATTTGAAATTAAAATACAATATTAAAAAAAAAAAAAACAATTTAAATATTTAGTAGTTAATGTCTTCTTTTGAAAAAAAAAAAGAAAAAAAATCTGATATTAAGATGTATCTCTAATTTAGTGGTTATATTTGGTTTATATCATCTACTATGATTTTTTTAGACTTTTAGATAGAAATAAATATTATTTTCAATTCTTTTTTCGGAAAGGGTTAACTTTTAGAATTTTTTTTATGGAAAAGGATTGATGACATTATTCTGAAATTGAAATACAATATTAAAAAAAAAAAAAAAAAACAATTTAATTATTTTGGGCTTGTTCTCTTCGTCTGAAGTTTTCTGAACCAATCTTAAGTTTTCTGAAGTTTTCTTAAGTATTCTGAAGTTTTCTGAAGTGTTTTTTAAATAATATGAAATAATAATAATAATAATAATAATAATAATAATAATAATAATAATAATTATTATTATTATTATTATTATTATTATTATTATTATTATTATTATTATTATTATTATTATTATTATTATTATTATTATTATTATTATTATTATAATTATTATTATTATTATTATAATTATTATTATTATTATTATTCTTATTACTATTATTATTTTTATTATTATTATGGTAACTGTAATTGTTATTTTATTTGCTACTTTTTATTTTTTATTTTTAACAAGTTTCGCCTAAATTTATATTCTTTTAGAAAAAATAGCAAGCAATATATTTTAGCATTTATTTTCATTAATATTTGATAAATATTTATGAAAATTTTATTAACAGTCTATATATTTAATTTGAACTAATTTATCTTCTTTTAGAAAAAATAGCAAGCAATATATTTTAGCATTTGTTTTCATTAATATTTGATAAATATTTATGAAAATTTTATTAACAGTCTATATATTTAATTTGAACTAATTTTTATTTATGATTTGCTATAAAATGGTTTTAGATTGGTCTTATTTTTATTCAAATTATTATCAATATTATTATAATTATTATTCTTAATAATATTATTATCACTATTATTAACAACATTAATGTTATATATAACTTAGGTATTATTATTATTAGTTAATTTATTTATTTTGAAATCTGAAGTTTTCTGAAGTAATCTGAAGTTTTCTGAAGTTGTCTGAAGTAATCTGAAGTTTTCTGAAGTTATCTGAAGTTTTCTGAACCAGAGAAAAACTTAAGATGAGGAGAACAGGCCCTTAGTAGTTAATGTCTTCTTTTAAAAAAAAAAAAAATCCGATATTAAGATGTATCTCTAATTTAGTGGTTATATTTGGTTTATATCATCTACTATGATTTTTTTAGACTTTTAGATAGAAATAAATATTTTTTTTCAATTCTTTTTTTGGAAAGGGTTAACTTTTAGAATTCTTTTTTTGGAAAAGGATTGATGGCATTATTATGTTATATGCAAGATGAATCATGAATGCAATGAACTATAATATGGAGTCTATTAGTATAAATACACTCACTATAAGTCAATACGAATACATCACTGATTTATAAAATTTTGATACTTCTCTTTCATTTTCTCAAGGAAAAAAAATGGAGAAAACCTCAATCAAACTCGTATTCATAATTCTCGTCATTTTTGCGATTGCATCATGTTAGTCTCGATCTCTATTTCTTACGCACATATTTTATACTTTTATGTTTATAAAAATTTGTGTCATACGTAAAAATATTACGTACGTATGTATGACACTAATTTTTATAAACTCGTAGTATTTTTACCTATGACATACACAAATTTTAAATTTTTACTTTTTATTTATTATTTTTCATATTTTTTGTGATTGTAACTGTTTTATCTCATATTAATTTAGTGCTAACGTACGATAATTATTTATGACTGTAGGTATGACGGTGATGAAAGTTGATGCATTTCCATGTAAGGATGTAAACGATTGCGTTCAATTTTGTCACAAGGTTGTTGACATGTATTGTCTTCATGGACAATGTATATGCGATTAAACATTGTCCTTTCGTATGAGTAATAAGAAGCTTTAATACAAATTTGGTTTTACTTTGATAATAATAACAATAAATGTGCGACTATATTACAATTATTTAACTATTTTCATTTCATATAATGTTACAATTAATGTATGCATGCAACTCTTAAGTTTTATATCAAAGTAAACTAGTTTTATTAAATACGGAGTAACCTAGTAACAATATCAGGTGTACGTAGGGGTGAGAAAAAACAACTGAACCGGTTTTAATAACCGAATCTGAACCGAAAATTCCGAAAATTCAAAACTTTTAAAGTTAGGTTCCCAAATTTCGAAATTTTGATTGCAGAAATGGGCCGGGTGTGGATATTGATATTTGTAAAACCTGTAATCGGTTTCAAAATTTATCATATATATCGTGTAGAATAAGTGAGCACATATATATGAGTATAAAAAATGTCATAAAACTTGCCATTTACATTATTTGTAACTTAGATTATGGAACATTATTTTCCTACGTACAATTAATGGTTTTTATGGATTGTGGCCAATAAGAATATAAGAAATCGCGGAAAGCATTTTATAAATTTAACAAAAAAAAAATAAAAAATTTGACAACAAAGTGGATGTGGTTTATGTTTTGCCAATTACCAAAAGCTGGATAACCGAAATAGCCGGGTCGGATATGGATTTATGAGTGGCCCATTTTTCAAACCGGGTAATCGAACCGAATCTAAAAACCGGAGCGAGTAACTGGTTTTGCTCATCCCTAATACTAGGTTATTTAACGTTGTTTCCTAGTTTGCAATTTCACAATTCTTCTAATCTTGCTTCCTTGGGGAGTAAGTTTGTTTAACTTTTTGAATCTACGTTTCGGTAGAGAACTCATTAAACAAAGAACGCGCGTATATAATATAAGAAACCAATCGTATTTGTCACCATCAAAACTCATTGTGTGAAACCTACGGGGTTATCTGATCCAACAACAGACAATGGGAGAGGGATTTTTGTGGCATTCAGTTGTTGTGTTAAAATATAGATAGATAGACAGATATATCTCAGAAATTATCATTTTACGAGATACACGCTCTCTTGCTTGAAGGAAAAAAAAAAAAAAAAAACCTCTATATTAAAGTGTTGATCTTAATTTCACAGTTAATACTTCCTCGTTCATACGAACACATCTAATGTCGATATCATTTGAAATATGAACTTTCACAGATTAGACTTCGTGAATACGAATATATTCTACACTCATCTTATTATATACTATTCCGTAGTTTACTTCGCTGTCGGCTCCATAAGCTTACACATTAAAGGCGAAAAAAAAAAATCGACGGATATAAAAGATCCCCTTATAAACATGGTGCACAATCCTCAAATGTTGTTTTCAGACTTTAGTTTTCGGAATCTGATTCTGTGCAGTCCAACTCTGAGTCGATTCTTCTGACATTCCACGCATGACGATGGGTAGCGACAGCATTTTCCGACCCACTATATCTTCCAGGGTCAATGAGCACAATTTGTCGTCTTTTTATACAGAAGAGGTTGTTTCTAGATGACCCAATAATTTTTGCCGTTCTTGGGAGTCATCTTGGTCCAGAGAGCTCCATTGCTTGGACGAGCAACGACGAATCATCAGTGAGATCAGAGTAACGCTCCGAAGAAGAGAACTCGTTGGCTCTACTCCTTGTTGATTCACACCTTTGAGACGCTTCCCATTTATCTGCGAGGCCGTCTCCCTCGAGCATTCTTACGATTTCCGACATCCTTGGTCTCTGGTTTGGTAGGAATTGCGTGCTTAAGAGAGCGACTTGAACCATTTCTTCTAGCTCGATCCTGTCGTAATCGTCCTTCAAGTCCTTGTCTACCAACAAATCTAAATTCTTTTCGAGGTGAATTTTCCGCACCTGACAAGAAATGAAAACGTAAAATTACACTGTAATTTCAATTGACGGGGTATATGATTCTAGGTGCATTACTTACCCAGTCGAGCATAACTCCTTTCTGGTTTGCCGCTTTCCCAAAATCAAGTGCTCTCTGACCAGTGATCAACTCAAGAAGCAGAATCCCGAACCCAAAAACATCAGTTTTCTCCGAGGACTGTCCTGTAGAGAGATACTCGGGAGCTATATGTCCGACAGTTCCCCTAACAGCAGTGGTGACATGCGAATCTTGGTGGTCTAGCAGCTTTGCCAACCCAAAATCTCCGACTACAGCCTCACAGTAATCGTCAAGCAGAATATTTGCCGCCTTAACATCCCTATGGATTATCTTCGGGTCACATTGCTCGTGAAGGTAAAGAAGACCTCGCCCTGCACCTAATGCAATTCGTTTTCTCGTACTCCAGTCTAAAGGTGGCTTCGCTGCAACGCAAATAAATACCCACAGATTTCAAAACTAGAATCAAAGCCAATATAACACTCGTATTGCGCAAAGGATCATAAAATCGTTAGTACCTTTTAGACGAGAAGCAACACTGCCATTAGACATATAAGGGTAGACCAAAAGCCTTTCGGATGGCGTCATGCAAAAGCCGTAGAGACGTAAAAGATTTCTGTGTACGGCGAGGCTGATCATTTCAACTTCTGTTTGAAACTGAATCTCGCCACCAACAGTGTTACCGTCTATAAGCCTCTTTACGGCCACAACTGTCCCGTCAGAAAGCTGGCCCTTATACACAATCCCGAAACCCCCCTTTCCGAGTATATATTTGCAGCTGAAGTTGTGTGTTGCACTCTGAAGTTCCCTGAAATTAAACCTCCTTAAGTTCCCTAGGCAAACTTCTTCATGATGTCGATCTGTGGCATTACAAAAATGGATATTTGTTACTAAGTCTGACAACGCTAAAAAAAAATTACTGCGTAATAAATATGATTCGTATGCGTCCATTTACCGTTGACATCAAAGAATGTCTGCTGGTTGCGTTTGAATTTCCACCATAAAACGAATCCAAACCCGCATATCAAAAGGCAAACACAAGCGAGACTGAAACCTAACGCCAACGCAAGTTTTCTGTGACCTCTGAGTTTTTGAGAAGTCTGAGAACCTACAAATAACAATGACACCCCTGAGTTAAACGTCTGAATAATAATAAACATTCATTTTATCACCTCTACGCTCGGGAATAATATTACAACGATGAAGTTGGAGTGCAAAGACTCACTGCTCGAATTATTCACGTTGAATGACAGCGGCAACTGAGCTGTCCCGTAGCAAACTTTTTTGTTATCGGTGGCGCAAATTACAGGATTTCCTACAACACTATGAGAAACTTCCCTTAATCAGTCCAACAATTTTTCGGAAAACGCGCACAAAATACATGCACCTTAACAAATGGAATGTTGCTTACCTGAAGGTTTTTGTTTGGAATCTTGGTACAGGACCACTCAAATTATTGTAGGACAGGTCTCTAGAACACACCAAAAATGATGTAAGACCACCAAATAAACAAAAATGTGATATCAACATATCATAAATCGGTTTTTCTATCGTTTGAAATTTTTTCAAGGATTCATCTTCTTACGTGTCATTACGACACATTTTAGAAAACTGAACATAAAAAAAAGTGAGGAATTATTAAAGTAAGGCACAAATTACATGAACGAAAGCTGTGTGATGTTGGCAAATGACGGAGGAATGACACCAGAAAGATTGTTGTTGTTCAACCGCCTACCAAAACAACAACATTACGAAATTTCATGAGTTATAATAGCTATCACACCACACAAAAGAACTGTCGACAAAACATATACTCCGTAACACATACAAGTAATGAAGGTTCTTCAAAAGTGAAAGGGAAGCGGGAATTTCTCCTGTGAAGAGATTATCAGAAAGATCAAGTGTTTGAATCTTCGACAGCTTTCCTATAACAGCCGGTATATGACCTGTTATATTGTTATTCTGCAGCAGTCTGGCAAGAAACGTTACAAAAACCCGTAGTAAGACATCAAACACAATTACGACTAAAAATGTTAAAACTATAATCATACGACAGTACTCGAGTTGGTCAACGCCATAATATTGAGTCTTTGTCGAATTTAATGCGCAAAAGTACTTACATAGTTTGGAGATTAGTCAAATTTGCGATGTTTGGTGAAAGAGTGCCTGATAAGCCCTGACTAGGGATCCCCCTGAGTGTACACAGAACATTCAAATCCATATAAATGTCATAACTCATAAGTAACTTCATTTATTTCAGGTGATCATAAATAAATTGCTTTCACATTTATTACTCAACAACATAGGAGAGACAACCTTGTAAGATTCTCAACCAAGTACAATAATTTTAATGACTACTCAAGTTCCCCCATCATCTAGCAAAATCGTTATGAAAAATTTTAACGTATACTGGGAGGATCATGTCATCGTCTCTTGCCCAACAGAAAACCATTACAATCACAGGGAAGCTACGTAGTAACAAAGGGTAACACATATTTTAGACCTTTCGTAGAAATACAGGAGACCGTCTCATGCAAGACTGACTATAATTATAACAATTCGAAACCCGTCAACATCAATATTGTTGATTAGGAATCAATTAGGAGTGTCACACAAACATTGTGCCTAAACAACCAAAGAACAATTCAACAACCACCAACTTAATTCCAACAAACAAACAAAAAATCACACAAAAATGTAAAAAAAACAAAAGAAAAAAAAAAGAAAAGAAAAGAAAAGAGGCATACAAAATAGTAACAAGTCCTTGGGAACAAGTAACCATAGGCCAACTACAAGGATCAACAGCATTTCTATCCCAACTATCAAGAACACCATGTGGGTCCCTCAGTGATTCTCTAATGTCCATCAATGCTTGCACTGTATCAATTAAACCACAAGCAATTACCAACTCAACAAAGTTAATCGATAAATTTTATTATGAGACCGTTGTATGTATGTCTGTATGTCTGTCTGTCTGTCTATGATAATAGGGACTAGAAGGTTGTTTAAATGAAACTGTCGTATGCATACAACGATCGAACTTATAGAAAATATTCAACAAAAATGAAAGTTGTATAAAAGATGAAATTAATTACCTTCATAATTGACACCATCAGGTGTAAGCAAACCAAAAGAAGTACAAAATGAAGAGAAGAAAACCCCAAAAAACAGCAAAAATTCCCTCATTTCTAGCAAATTCATGAAAGAATAATGAATGTTGGTTCAAAATACTTGGTAATATAAAAAAAAAAAAAAAAAGAGAGAATAAAAGTGTAGTGTGTAGGGAGGAGAGCAGGTGAAAAGTGGGTTAAAAAACAAAAGAATTCAAAGAAGTGGTGGGTTTAACTATTAAGGGGTTAAAAAATAAAGTGAAGGGTGATTGAAACAATTTACATTACAGAAAAGAAAAGAGGATGTCACTTTTTGTTGGGGCACACATACCCTATGCAAAGTGGAAGTGTGACACTAAAATATGTCAGGAGTACTTATAAAAGTAACTTAAATTCTTCAAGCATTTTGATTTTTGAGTATGTTATGTCTCCTCCATGTATGTCCTATTTTACCCTCATGGCATACTCATATTTACTGTTGGGTTTTTGAGTGAGACGATCTTACAATAATATTATATGAGACGGTCTGTAAGAGGCGTACATGCATGTATTGATCACAAATTATTTTGATAATGAGATGATATTGTAAAGATCAATTATAGGTTGATACGAAGTATATAGTGACATTGATATTGTTGTGTGCATTCAGACGTACTTTTTGTTTTTATCCTACTTTTAATATCTTAAATTTTATATTTTGAATAGATTAGATTGGTTGTGAAGATAAAATTATATTGAAAATTTTTCGTTAATGATTATACTGCAAATAATAGTTACTACATTTTTCATTCATTTCTGCTTTTTTGCAAGTTGAAGATATATAAACAGTTACTTATAACTAGAACTAGCTTACATTCCGTGCATAAATGCACGGTTATTATAGAATTATATTATTTATATCTAATATAAATATAAGTGATAAATAAAAGGATAATAACATAATAATCATTTTACTGTACATAGAGTAATAAATAAACAAAGATTCCATATAAAATAGCTAAAATATATAACCTGCATAAATTTTGTATTATCGACTTTATATGTAAAATAGCCCAACATTTATTTACGATTTAGAAAAAATTAAATACAATCAATATTAAAAGGGTTTTTCTAACATGTGCATACCATGCACATGTTAAGAAACTCAATAAGGAAATAAATCAAAATATTCTTGCATTGTAATTTGTATTGTTGCAATAAATAATTTCTTTAAGGAAATAATTTCAATGAACATTTCTTTTTTTAATTACTTAACATGTGCATGGTATGCACATGTTAGAAAAACCCATATTAAAATAAGCAAGTACTCCGTAATGAATTCAGCATAAATATATTGTTAAAAAAGTTACTCCGTAATTAGCTATTCCAAATACTTATTTGAAACTTTAATATGGAGTTAAAAATTAAACAAAATATTAGAAAAAACTACTAATTTTTATTTTATTATAAATATATAAATAACAAAAAGTGAAATATTAAAAAAAAAAAAAAAAAATGTACTTAGCCTTATAATTTAGAAGTGATAATCATAAATAACGAATCTGGACTTAAGACCATTCCCATTGAAGCAAATGACCTAGGTCATTTCATAAAGAAGTCATTTTAATTGTACTTAGTTATTGACACTTACATAATTAATATTGACACTCAAGGGTTGGGTGTCAAGTGTCAACAAGTGACCATCATTTGGAGCAAAATGACTTGGTGTCAATAATTAAAGTAGTAAATTGATAAATGACCTCTATTAAGGTGACCCTTCAATGGGGATAGTCTAAAAATGTAAGGTAGATGAGTGATGTCAACATTGTATTTTGGCGGGAAAAAATGCACAGAATCGACATGTGGCATTAATGATGTTAGCGAGAACTATCATTTAGTATATAATAAAGATTTTAAATTTTAGACAATTTAAGACGAAAAGAATAGAAACGGAAGATGGTGGTTTGGTTTGATGGATAGAAGAGTGAGATAGAAAAGGCTGGGGAGTGAGAGAGCCAATACATAAACATGCGCCCTACCATATTATTGTCGTGGTTTGGGGTGTTGTGGAAATTTTATGGAATTAATAATATAAATATTAATAAAAATGGGGTACTCTTTTTTTAGATCAATCTAGTGGTCTTTGGTATTTTTGTGTGGGGAAAAGCTAAATTCCTTCAATCATGCTTTTTCGTTTTTGTAAATTTTCAAGTGGGAATGTTTTTGTAGATTTTTTTGGTGCTTTTGTGTTTTTGGATGTTTGAATTTAAGTGTTAAACCATCTATCAAACCGTTGTTATAGTGAAGTTGTTATACACAAAAGATTGGTTATATGCATAGATGTGTTAAATGGATTGAGCAAACTGATTATTGGTTTGTTATTTTAAGTTCAAACAGAGTTGAATGCGAATGTGTAGAAAGAAGTAAAACGTAATAGATAAAAACTCTACTCTTTTGTAAAATGTAGCCAAGACTGGAACAAATGATATGGTCCAAAGTACGAGTACCAAACATCAATTTGAAAAACAAATCTAGTTTCAAAACAAATTTTGAAGGGATGTAAGTATGTAACCATATTATCAAGGGGTAAACTATAGAAGAGATTATTAAACGTCCACCCACTACAAGTCGTTAACCATATTGCTTTCTACAAGGAGTAAATATTCCATCTATTCAAATAGAGATGTCCTAAGAGTCTAAGACCATCCTCATTCGTGACAGGGGCACTCAAGTCGGTTGGGTCGGGTTCCAGTCATTCGAGTTCAGGTCAACACCCTTTTTTGGGTCATACTGGGTTCGAGTCATATCATTTTGGGCTGGGTCATTTCGAGTTGAATAGTGTATCAGGTCGGGTTTGGGTCGGGTCATTATCGGGTCTTCGCGATTTTATTGAATTACTTCAATTTTAAGTTATTAAAATTAGTATTTTGATCATTACGGAGTATTTGATTTAATTACTTTATTATTAAGTTAAAGATATCAAACTAACACTAAGTTGCTTTCAATTTAAAGTTTAATAATTATCGGGTCATCAATTTAATCGGGTCTCAGATCAAGTCCGGTTCGGGTCCCTGATTATCGGGTCGTGTCTTGTTCCAGGACGTCACGGGGTTGGGTCGAGTCGGTTTCTATTAAATTTCACGGGCCTGGGCCACACCCGAGAGTATGATCGAGAGAGTCCGCTTATAAGGTCTAAGAGGTTTCATCCTAAAACCAATTGGCAATAGGAGGAGTAGCCCCTAGGCCTTATAAACAAGATCAACTCTCATCTCATGACCGATGTGGGATCGCAATGTGGAATTTATATTAGGCTGGATCCATCTCCAACAGTTTCAGGTCACAATATTTTTGAATACTATCAAGTCGAATTTTGCTTGAATTCGAGTCGGGTTAGACTTGCCAACTCTATTTGTGTGCCACTTTAAAATTGATCATCAGTTAAAATAATAGCTTTACTTTACACCTTTATCTCATATACGGAGTATTTTGCATTTTTGTATAATAATAATAATGTGTTGGCCTTTTTTAGACTTAAACAACGGAAAATGTTCCCGGTATAAACAATTGTCCAAAAGCACGGGTGATAAGTGAACAATCCCATCTCAATCCAAATTGAAGTACCCAAGACACCAAAACAACAAATACTCCGGACACTACGAGTAAACAATAATAAAACCAATTAATCAAGACTCACATATTAGTAGTAGGGTTAAAGAATAAAAGAATAAGACTCTCATAATAATAAGGCGAAATTGCAAATAACTACCTTTTAAAACCACTTTTTTTCAAATAACTACCTTTTATAATTTTTTTTTCAAATCACTACCTTAAAACGTATTTTTATTTTCAAATCAATACCAGTTCCTCGGAAAACGTCATATTTTATCAAATTCCGACCACTTTGAAAATTTTTGTTGCCTTTTATTTGAAACATCCATGTCAAATACTCATTCTACCCTTCTACCCTTTTCTAACCTTTCTTCCTCTATTTAACTTAACCTCTTCATTTCCTCTTTTTTACCTCTTTACCTAAAATTTCTTCCATTATTTTTAATTTTTTCTCTCATATTATTCAATCAAACAATGATTCTTTCACTTTTCAGCACTTTCCATCCTTATTTTTTTGAGTTAAATGAGATTTCCGGGGAACTGGTATTGATTTGAAAACAAAAATACGTTTTAAGGTAGTGATTTGAAAAAAAATTTATAAAAGGTAGTTATTTGAAAAAAAGTGGTTTTAAAAGGTAGTTATTTGCAATTTCGCCTAATAATAATAATAATCAAATGATCCTTTTTTTTTATCGTAGAACCAAACACTTATTAACTCCGCTCCAATACATACAAATATTCAAGCATAAAAGTTCAATTCAACTCCAATAAGTTCGACTTAACTCAACTCAGTTCAGCCTCAATCAAGCCGAAAAGAACTGGACCTAACACGTGTCAATTGAAGACGGCGCAAGTCAAAGAATACTTCACTATACTACTGCATGAAGTAGACTACGAAACGTATAGGTTACGGACAAAAAAGAAAAAAAATACATGATGAACATTGCAGCAATGATCGGCGATCGCCATGACATGCATATGAAACTAAGTTTTAAGCATCTGCAAAAATCGATTTGAAAAATGGAGCACTCTTCCACAAAGGAAAGGTAGCTGATCACAACCAAGACATATCGAATTATCGATGTTTATTAAGCCCATTGATGTGACCTGTTTGGGTCTGCACATCGAGCTATCTTTAATAATATGGCTCGACCAAACCGTAGTCATGAATTTATGATCATCTTCAGTTATGTACCAAAATGAAGCGCTTATAGCATAAGACATACTGAATCACGGTCACATTCCAGGAAAACGTCATGCACATTGGTGAAATTCGAAGAAGTCTCCCCTTTAGTCCACAATTTGTATCCTGACCTGCTGTAGAAAGTCGTCTTTTCGAGAAGAAATAGTAGCGGCTAGTGCATCCCTGTTACCAAAGCCTTGCATTAAAATGGTTCCTGTATCAACATTTTGAGCTACGGCAACGGCTAAACCTTAATCGTCCCACTTGACACTGTCTAGCAGCGTCTCAACCTATCATTTCCATGGTCTCTCGATCAATCTCTAGCATAATTATTATAAAGGAGTTGCACAAATACATTTAAAGTAATGATAATAGCCGGCAACAATTGAGGCGACAAACATTCTAGGTGAAAGTTCGATAAAAAAAAAAAATCATTGTATGAGCTTAAACATGAACCCGTAATATTCCAAAAAGCGGTTTCCAATTGTGAAGGAGCCAATCGTCGATATGGCAAAGTCTTTGCAATGCATTTTCCTTATGCTCCCACAGTTCTCTTTATTTCATCTCATGCCAATGTTCATGAGAAAGTAGTTATAATGCAGCTGGAAACGAGTTTTAGTGTCAAATTACATCAAAGGACATTCCGCAAAAACTTCCATCAAGACTCGCTACCAATATAATCAAATGTCATATGAGATAATCGACATGAAAAGCATACTATATTAACACAGACAGCCAATCCTCGTACTTTTAGTTGATAATAACACGAATTCAACTCAGTAAATCAAATAAAAAAATTGATCAAGTGCTAATGAATATACGTGAGAAAGCTAAAATTACACCCGACCTAAATGTAGCAAGGAGTAACGACCTGACCCGATAAAAGCGTCAACCCAACTCCGACTCGACCCACTAACAACCCAAACCCGGTCTGAGACCCAACCTGAAACACGAATTCAATTTAAATCGAAGTACCCGAGACTCCGGAAGAACAAATACTCCCAACACTGGGAAGTAATCAAAAGAAAACACATGCGAGTATGCGACATGCCATATGCATATCAATAATAATTATAAAAGTACGGTATAAGAAACAATCAATTATTCCAAACCAAAGCATTCAAATAGAGTAGTCTCATCATCATCATCATTATTTTACTTGGTACAAAACACATAAAACACAAGACGGTTATTAACATTCCCTCTTTTCATCATTTTCTTCCTCTTTCCTGCAGCACTTTGGACTCTTGTTCAGACCAGAGACAGTAGCGACCTTTCCGAATTTCTGATACAACACGGATCCGCCCACCCCTAGCCCTTCGACACCACCCTCTTCACGACAATAGCCGGCAACATTAACCGCACAGTACTGCTCCAGCACCTTGTCAGCTGTGTCAACCGACACCGCTATACTGAACTCTCTAGGCTGGAAGCAATTTAGGACCCTCTCCACCAACTGGTTCACATCGACTATCTTCAGGTCATACCCGACAGCTTCAAAACTCGCGTAGCTGAAACCGTCTTCGGGGGTGATGTGGATGGTGGAGACAGCAGGCCCTTCAATGGCATTCATAGAGTAACCGCAGGGCTCAAAATCAAAGTCACATATAGCTGAGTCTGGGAGAATCTTGCGGATTCCTGAAGTTTCGGTCATCACAGCAGCAGAGGCCGACTCAGACTTGAAGAAGACCGACGCCTTCCCTTTGTCGAGACCAGTCATGCACATTTCCAGGGTGTACACAGGGTCATCGTAGCTAGGTTCGGCAGTGGCCGAGTAAACGTGCCATTTCTGGGGCTTAGCAGGACTCCCCATCACAAAGGCCTTGCTGCCGGTGCCGAGATTTCCAAAGTATTTATCGAGAACGGCCACTTCTTCAGAGAAGCTTCGATGCGGGTAGGATTGAGCCCCAGGGAAGATGAAACTCCCACGAGTGTAGCGTACAGATTTCACGTCGAGACAGAGACCGTCAGCCAGCGTTAATATAGGTAGGATAGAATGGAGCAGCTTCGTGGTCCCACAAGTTTTGATGATGATCTTGTACGAATACACAAATAAGCTTGACTCAGACAAAACATACGAGTCTACGCTTTCGTTAGCGAGGGAGTCGACAATGGTGCATTCAGCCGGGCCCAAGATCTCATCCAATTGGGCCTTGGATAGAGCACGGAGCCCTTTCCCTTCAGGGTCGACAAAGATACCTGGCTCAAAAAACGATATTTCTAGCCTCTTCTCAAACCCTTCGAAACCAATAGCAGATAGTGCCATGGTGTTGTTGTCGTCTCCATTCATAGGAGACACCGTGTTGTAGTTGGAGTTTCCCAACGTAGGGACCATCATTGCAATGTTCTCTTGAGGTTCACGTTACAATCGTAAAGAGGATGCTGAGCAGTGCAGTGAAAGAGGCAAAAGCAAGAAGAGAGGATCGTGATATAAAGAAACCTAATATCTAGAGCAAAAATGAAAAAAAAGACGGTTCTACAACAATATCAAGAGTCAAGACGGCTTGCGAGCGCACTGCAAAACAAACAAACAAAAGAAGAACAGAGTAAGCAAACTGTCAAAGAGACGAGAATATAGAACGATCCATGTTGAGAAGGAGAAATCGTAAGGGAAGAAACGAACGTTGGAGTAAGCAGCAGATCTGAATTTCTTGATTCCTCCCTTGGGTCGAACGTCCTCAATGCTGTAACCGAGTGGAGCGAAAAACGATTTGGTACTACTACTACTACTACTGGAAGACTTCTTTTTACCACCCTTTGATTCCATTAGCTCATTCAATCTGTAAACGAACAAAATGAATCCAACAAAGATTAGTAAAAACCAAACAAGGAACAAAATTACACCAACGTAAACCGTTTACATCAATAAAACCCTTGAAAATCTATTCCTCAATTGTGTTTTTTGACAGAGTTTTGTGATTTTATCTACACATGAAATGTTAAAATTGTCGTACCAATGTCGAATATTAAACAGTACTACAAGATGATATGAAGTTTCAGACCATCGTTTTCGAGAATTAGCGAATAAAAGATGAACGAAATGTATAATAAGACATACAATATGGAGATAATAACAATCAAAAATACCAGAATTAAACAATTCACCATCAAAAAATTCATGAAGAACAAAGAACGATACGTCAATCGGTAATTTACGATGAATCTTTCAGGCAATAACGAACGAATTAATCAACAAAAGTTCGGATGATTCTCACGATTACTACGACAAAAGAGATTCAAATTCAACGTGCATAAACATTAAGCCTCGATTAATTGAATGCAATAATATCACAAGAAAAATTTAAACGAACATACAAATGAAAATCAAGACTAAACAATCAAACGAAATTGTATAAAAGAAAGGTGGAGAAACTTACAAATAGATGTGGAGAAAATTGTTCGAACGAATATCAGAGAAAACCAAATCAAATTCAATCAAAAAAGAGGAACCCTAGGAGAGAGAAAATCAAAAGAATTTGGGGATGATTTGAGAGAAGATGAAGAAATTATTTGATGTACGATGAAAATTGGGGGAAAAGTTGTTATGCGAGGAATAGAATAATGAATAAATTAAAGGGAGAGATGATTGGCTTTATATAGGGTAGTGGATGAAGTTGAGAGGGAGATGAAATGACGAAATTACCCTTGGATGATTCGAGTTTGATGCTTTCTTGTTGTTTCGGTGGCCATACACGTTTTATAACTCCGATTGTGTGGGTGAGAAGTTTACACAAGATTTCACGCTTCAAATTTTTTTCCTTTTTTAGTTTTTTTTTTTTTTTTACGGGAAAGAAAATTATGTGCGGATAGGATTAATCTATTCCATCCTTACGGATGAGGGAGAATAACGAAGTAAAGCGTTTTTCAACCATCTCGAAAGAGTTAGACAATTATTTCAACGATGGCCATAAATTTTTTTTCCTTTGTTCACGCTTCATTTCACCATTTTATTCTCTTCTATGAGGTCTACTGATTATAGTAGATCTTATAAAAAACCGTCCTACATTAAATTAGTAAAAGACAAAGAATAATTGAATTAGAGCGCTTGTTCTTTCTGCAGTTTTACGAGCCGTCTTAAGTTTTAAAGTTTTACGAAGTTATCTCAAGTTTTACAAGATGTAAAGTTATCTGAAATTTTCTGAAGTTTGTTTGAAATAATATAAAATTATAATTATTATTATTATTATTATTATTATTATTATTATTATTATTATTATTATTATTATTATAATAATAATAATAATAATAATTATTATTATTATTATTGTTGTTGTTGTTGTTATTATTAATATTACTAGTTGTAAAGCCCGTGCGATGCACGGGTTTTAAATATGACATTATAAAAGAAAAAAATCAATAAATAAGAGTGTTAATTTTTTCTTCGACCGATAATAAACGATCCTCCATATGATATTAAAACGAATATACCTTTTCAAATTTGAGATGAATTAATACATAAATAAGAAAAAATAAAAATAATTTAAACATTAGTAAAATGTTCGCGTTCTTTATATAACTACTCTTAAGTGTGAAACAAAATGAAATCAAATTATCTTAATGATACCTAATAATAATGACATTGATAGCTAAACTCCCACTCTTTTCGGCTTATTGCAGCTAAACTTATAAGAGTTGAATTTATAGAAGATGAGTTAAAATCATTAGAGCTAAGGTGGATTTGTTGGAGTTGAAGTAAAACTTTTGTTTACAAATTTGTCGTTGTTGAGGCTACGTTAAACTTATAAGGGATGAGTTGAACTTATTGAAATTTTCCATGGCCTTAATCTCCTCTTCCAAGACTTTTACAATGAAAAATAGATGTGTGAGTGGAATTCAATTATCTACCTCATATTAAGAAAGTTTATTAACACGGTCTATATAACTCTTCTACCAACTCATAGATTTTATTGTAGTAGGATTCTTCAATAACTTAAAGATTTTTTTTTAACCTTATCAAATTCTAAAGCATATTTAATTATCATATTATATAGAGGTTATAGACTTCTAAATCTAGTGAACTTTCGACAAAAACCCGACCAATATAATTGTTACCTTTAATTAATAGGCACGTATATATTATTTTTTTTTCAGTACTCCATTTTTCCGATGATAATACAAATCATATGCTCCTGGAGCAAACAAAAACAAATGACTAATATATATATCAAATCAAATAAATACTTAAATAGTACTCGTATTTGAGTACATTGAAAGGATAAAAAAAAAAAACTAACAAAATTAAAACCACAACACATTAAGAAATTACAATAAACTAAAAAAAAAAAAAAAGAAAAGAAAAATCAAGTTTCAAAAAGCTTAGATATCTCTTTTGTTTTATTTTTGTATTTAAAAAAAATATATAAACTGGTTAAGGAGGTTAAAAATTGAAACAACCAAAGAGATCGTCCAGAATATATCTTGTTAGGAGTAATGATCTGTGGTGCCGTTGTTTTCCATCTGAAACTCAGATGAGGTGGAAAAAATCTGTTAATACATAAATATATTTATCAGTAAAACTCAAAAACAAAACAATAAAGTCTGTGTCAATAATTAATATAGTTAAATTATAATACTATGCTTTAAAATATAATTGTTACCTTTAATTAATAGGCACGTATATATTATTCTTTTTCAATACTCCATTTTTCCGATGATAATACAAATCATATGTTCCTGGAGCAAACAAAAACAAATGACTAATATATATATCAAATCAAATAAATACTTAAATAGTACTCGTATTTGAGTACATTGAAAGGATAAAAAAGAAACTAAATTACATAAATAATTGCTCTAACAACAAAAAGTTACAAAATAGTACTAAAAAAAAAATCACAGATACAAATCAAACTAATTACGAAGTAGAACTTTGGATGAGGGCAAGAGACTAAGGGTGTATATATATGCACTTGTATATTAACTCTCCTAATGATATTCCAAATCCTATAATAATATCCTATAATATGATTAATATCCTATAATAATTTCTATCTCCTAGTTGCATCAAGTTACAATATACGGTTAAAATTGTAGGATTCTAATTGTTTTATTAAATTTAGTGTTTTGAAATTTTATAATTATCTAATTAAAATTAGAGTTTTAAAAAAATTGAAGACTACCACGTCGCTCGAAAAAACCTCCAATTATATAGATATATTGATTATGGTAATTGTAATTGTTATTATATTTGCTACTTTTATTTATTTATTTTAACGAGTTTCGCCTAAATTTATCTTCTTCTAAAGTTATTAACTTAACTTTTTGTTTCATTTATGATAAACTTTGAGGATAATATTTGTAGTACCAAGAATATTCAAATCTTTATATACATGCGCCTTTTCCACTAATATTTAATACTAGAAAAATTTAGCAAGTAATATAATAATAATAATAATAATAATAATAATAATAATAATAATAATAATAATAATAATAATAATAATAATAATAATAATAATAATAATAATAATAATAATAATAATAATAATAATAATAATAATAATAATAATAATAAATTTTAGCATTTATTTTCATTAATATTTGATAAATATTTAGGAAAATTTTATTAACAGTCTATATATTACTTGAGCTAAATTTTTATTTATGATTTGCTATAAAATGGTTTTGGATTGGTCTTATTTTTATTCAAATTATTATCAATATTATTATAATTATTATTCTTAATAATATTATTATCACTATTATTAATAACATTAATGTTATATATAACTTAAGTATTATTAATATTATTATTAGTTAATTTATTTATTTAGAAATCTGAAGTAATCTGAAGTTTTCTGAAGTAATCTGAAGTTTTCTGAAGTTGTCTGAAGTAATCTGAAGTTTTCTGAAGTTATCTGAAGTTTTCTGAACCAGAGAAAAACTTAAGATGAGGAGAACAGGCCCTTACTCCTTTCGTCACAATGAACCTAATTTCTTAAACTCAATCATATTACAACGTACAAGACATATTCATTGTGCTTATTTTATAACAAGTGAATTATTTTTTGTATTTATACTATTATTATTTCAATTTTTCTCATAATCTCATCTCATAGATAATTGTCCATAAGCGTAAAACAACTCATCAAAACGGAGGGAGTAAAAAAATCAAAGGAGAAACTAAAATTAAAAAAAAAAAAAAAAAAATTACAAGTAACCACCCATTGTTAAAGGTCTCACAATAAGTTTATTTTGAGATCGTCTCACACACAAGTATTAGTATGCTGATTATAAGTAAAAATTCAAAAACTAATTGTTGTAAACGACTAAACGCCCCTCATGTGAGAGGTTTCACGATAAATTTATTGTGAGACCGTGTCACATGAGAAAAATAAAATAGTGTAAACAAATTATTAAAATGGAAAAAGTAAAATAGATTGTATAGATAAAATTAGTGAAAATTTGACAAAAATAGAAATTAAATGATAATCATATAATGGAATTTTCTTTAAGCGAAAAGTGAGAAAAAGATGGTAGAATGGATGGAGGGCAATTTTCAATGGGAATTTAGGCACTTCTAAGTAGACCTGTCATACGGGTCGGGCGGGTCGGGTTCGGGTTATACGGGTCGGGTCAAAATACGGGTCGGGTCAATACGGGTTCGGCTCAAATACGGGTCGGGTCGGGTTCGGGTCGGGACGGTTTCGGGTCAAAAATACGTTTTTCGCGCCTTTTTATTTATTATTTGTTACGTTTTTCGGGTCGGGTCGAATTTTGACAGGTCTACTTCTAAGTTCTAATGTTGTTAGTTGTTACTTTGTATTTTGTAACATAATTCAAAATTAATACTCCGTATATTCTAAATTTTTCGATTAAAATTTTGTTTTATTTTATTTTTTAGTATAAAAAATTTATATTTTATACTCCGTACGTATAGATTTGATCTTTTACCTAAAATGTGCAATACGAAAAAGGAAGTGTTAGTAAATACGTGAATTTATTATGAGTTTTTAAATATTATTGACCGGTCTTGTTTCCAGTGTAATATACTGGAAACATGATCAACCGATGAGGCACTGATAATGTTATAGTGTATACAGATAAACATTATTATTCGCATATAACGGTCACCCTTTTAATTTATTGTTAGATTTTGCATAGTGCATGTACTCTTTAGATTTTCAGTTTTCTACATTTTATTTCATTTTTATAAAAAAGAAAAATCATTTACGTTTTTATTTATCAGCTAAGTCCTAAGTTATACTCCGTACTATTATACCTCAAGCTACAACCCCTTGTTGACACAAATACTTCATCCATTCACTTTCATTCACACCCAATCCCTTGTTGACACTATTCGTAAAAATATACTCCGTAGATAGTTTATAAAAAACCCCTTGTTGACACTCGGTAAAAATATAGATAGTTTTTTAAAAAAAAATTATAGGAAATGGAAAATTATATAGTCATGCGATGATCTTGTTTGATACGTCTTAATAATTGCAATAGAATTATAAAGTTTTGTTGATATGTATTAATGTCAAAGGGTTTATTGCCAAACACCACCTTTAAAAAATTTATTTTGTCAAACACCACCTTTAAAAAAAAAGTTTGTCTATTACCACCTTTAAAAAAAAATATTTTGTCAATTATGACCTTTTGGCTTTAGTTGACTAATTTCCGACGTTGACTTATCGGAAATTGTGTTTTCTCTTCACTTTTTTCTTCTTAATTAGTACTCTCAAATTCGAATTTCATCCCTCAAATTCAATAACACACCCCCTCAAACCAAAAGTTCTACCCTAAAAACCTAGAAATTCATCCCAAAATTATGTACTCCGGTGACAAAAAATCGGAATTTAGTTGACTTAAGTCAAACTCAGGCTAAAAGGTGGTGTTTAACAAAACAAATTTTTTAAAGGTGGTAATTGACAAAACTTTTTTTTAAAGGTGGTGTTTGACAAAATAAATTTTTTAAAGGTGGTATTTGACAATAAACCCTAATGTCAAACTATATATGATATATTAGCGTCCCAACATTTGATTTGAGTTAGCAAACATGAAAAAATGAATAATATGACGGAGGTTGAATGGAAGGATTACTTGTTTTGAGATACCCTGTATCATATCAGTATTTGTTTAAGTCATATAATCCGTACAATCAATGACTTAGCTTTAATAAACATAACTAAATTGAAAAATTAAAGGCTTTTCATTTGAAGCTTTATTACATAAGAAATTTAGTTATCCAAAAATTTTCATATGAGATAAGTCTCACAATAAGAATATTGTAAGAAATTGTACATAAATTTTGTATTTTTATTATAGGTCTCACATGTGAGGCGGTATCACGTAAGATCCACAGTTAGTTACTCCGTATTATTGAGCAATATAGTCATTGTAGCTAAAATGATTGCTTTACAATGGACATATCAAGCTATTTGCACCATAATTAAGTCCGTTAAGTAAAGATAAAACGTTGGTCGTAAAATTGAAAAATATGTTAACTGACCCGGTTGTTATGAAAGACTCATACCCCATTTGGTTTGAGTTTGATCAAATTGATCTCGACCCAAGTCCGAGACTAGGTAGCTAGGCCAAATTCAAGCTGAGTCCGAACTTCGTAAAGGTCGGATTTAAACTCGTTTATATTTTAACTTTCTTTATAGCTTTATTTTTGTACATACTCTCATATTTGCTTTAACTATATTTTTATAGTTGATAATATTATATTTATATATATTACAATTGTTTTTATAAAAGTATTACTCCGTACATATATAATGGTTTTAACTCATTATATAATTTTAAGGATATTAGAAAAGTAAAAAATATATTGAACAAAATTTGAATTAATCAAAGATTTTTCGAACTAATTTCGATTTTTGAAATTTTGCGTTCGATGGGTTTTCAACTTGATAAAAAAATTCTGAGCCGATTTCAAGCTCACTTGAATTCGATATCTGATCACCTCGGTTACATACTTACACCAATAGTCACACGACCATTAAATTATATTATTATTGCTACGAACCATAAAAAAATCCATCATCATGCACATCTAACATACACTCGAAGAAGTTAAACAAGCTTAACCTACTTAATTAAAACAAAGCTAGGATAATGGATAATTAAAACACGAAAAATAATTAACACAAATAATAAAAACAAATATCATACAAAATTAAAATCTTAGCTAATAACTTCGTCGCAAATTCTTGTTTAAGACTCATGTATTCGTTTTAAGCTTAAAACGGGTCGGGTTTGACCTGTACTGTATTCCGTTTTAAGGAGGACCTTGTATAAGTTCAACGAGTTTTGATCATGACCATGCTTGGACCTCCTTGATCTCTTCTACTACAACAACAACAACACAATAATAATATTAGTAAACATATTAATATTATTATTGGTATTGCAAATGATGTTGGCAAATGCATTGCTTCTAACATCTTGTCTATTTTTCCAACTACACTTGAACTCAAATGTGATGATTTTTCCTTCAAATCTTCCATTTTTATTACAAAATATTTGTGTTTTTGTTTGTGTAGTGCTTAGATGTGATTATATTGTTTGAAGTTAGTTTCAATTTGTAACAACTATTTCTTTCTTTATATTTTGGGTTAATGGGGTAAAAAGTAAAAAAGGTAAATTGAAAAGGACATGATGTCTCACCAATACCACATATCGTATATCACAAAGCACATACTCCTTTTCATGTTATTTGTTTCAAGTCTACAACAATCATCAAAAGTCTCCACTTATAAAAATAAAAAAGAGTCGAGGGGCTCAATCACTGATACTAAATTGCGTCTTTTGATAGGCAAAGTGTAAACAAAAACGGTTTATTGGATACGACGGATTAACAGTGACTTAATACGATCACTTTATCTTGTAATGTGATCACTTCAGTTTTTAAATGATCACTTTAAACCCTAAAAAAATTATCACACTAAACGTTAGTAAGCTTAAAATCATCTTATAGACTTAGGACCTGTTTTTCAAATTTATTTTCGACATTTCGCCTGGGCCTTCATTTCATTCGATTCGATTCGATTCCATTCCATTCGATTCGATTCGATTCGATTCATTCACTTCGATTCGATTCGATTCGATTCGACAATGACAAGAGGTAAATCAACTTCCTTCGATTCGATTCGATTCATTCCATTCGATTCGATTCGATTCATTCGATTCGATTCGATTCGATTCGATTCATTCAATTGATTCGATTCCTGGGCTTTGATTCAATTCTAAAAAGTCGAGAAGAAACAGTCCTTACTCTTTTTAGGAGTTGTATTTAACTTGCTTTATATGCACGTGCATTGTATAGGTTTTCTTTTGTTCATACATTCTAGTTACATATAACTAAAGTTATAAAATTTGATATTCATAATATATTCGATTAGATAATTCAAACAAAATCTTAAATAAATATTTTTTATATTATATTTTAGGAGTTGTATTTAATTTTTTTTTTTGACCTGTGAATAGTGCTAAAAAGTCAAAAGTAAATAATGAAATGATTAGAATAGCAGAAGTATTCTCTTATATATCCTGGTTATTTATATGTATTTCCATTTTGTATATATCAATAATTTTTTTTTATTATTTTTTTTTATGGAGACTTTACATAAAATATTGTGTGCAGGTTACTAAATTATCATATTTTCTTAACTTGTTAGACTTTTACTTGCAATTCCTTAGTAGTATTTAAACATAATATATAACAAATTATCGAACGAAAAAAATGTGAATTAAATACTATTTAGTCAAAGGTCATTCAATTAAATTTAAACATTAAACAGATGATAAATGATAGGAGTGCAAAATTATTCGCTCTTTAAAAAGTTACTATGAGTCATTGCATAATGTCAAAAGGTGATTTGTCTATAACAAAATTCAATATACGTGTATTCTCTTTGATTCATCTAATTTTGTAATTATATTTCTTATTTGAATAATTTTTTTTTTTCTTAGTAACTTTTTTATTCAAAAAAAAATTAAACAAAAACTAAATTACACCACTTATCCAAGTAGTTTTTAATTATAAAGTTATATATAAATAATAAGGATTCGATCAAATGAAGGGAGTATTTTATAATACGGAGTAATAGTTACAGAAAACGTAAGTAGAAACTAGTTTATCAACCACAATTGTCTTGCATGCTAAGAAATGTGATGTACGAAAAAAAAAAAAAAAAGAAAAAAAAAGACTCAACCAAACAACATTTGTCCACGTGACAGCGTCCAGTAGCAGTGTAGCACTACCCTCCTCTACCCATAAACCGTCTTATGTGTGCAACGGGGTATTAACAACTACGGAGTAAAATATATCTACTGTAAGATTTAAATTAGTTATTTTAACGTTTAAAATGACCATTTTATGAGGCTTTAAAGTGGTCACATTTAACGTTAAAGTGACCACTTTAAATATTAAAATAGTTACATGTTAATCATAAGAGTTTATCGCACGCGTGAAACGATTTTACGTAAAACTTACTCTTCTCTCTAATTTTTAAGGAATATTTTGTCTTCCCCTTAAAAACTGAAAGATAGTTTCATAAGGTATAAAAAGCGATTTCTCTTACCAAAAATAATATAAATAGCAATTGAGTATAATTTAAATAAGCTGTGATTACTATTAAGAGGTACAAAATAATTACGTATTAGTCAATAATAGACATATTCGCCTTCACAATGACTTGCTCGATTAAATAGGCGGATTCGAGTCTTAATCAATTTAGAGGTTTTAATCAAAATATCACCAAAATCAGTGAAAATTTTCGTAGTCCGAGTAAATTTTCACCTGATTATGAATTCCGACTTCATTGACAGGGGTGAAAGCATACGCTAACATGGAAAACACTGATTTAACTTCAGCTTTCAGATGTTACAAGGCACGGTCCAACCATCTCGGCAGCATCAACGACGTCTTCATTCCGAGTCTAGTCAAGAACAATGCGTATAGGATATGAAGCAAAAACACAAAGCAGCAACAGTTCAACAAGAGCTGCCCGAACCAAGCAAAAAAATAAATAATTCAGCACACATATCGAAAGATCAGGCGTTTATTAACTTCTTTTGTCTAGAGATGTGGACGGACTAACCAGGGTACCAAATATGCCGTATATTGTATTCATTGATGGAACCGTATTGAAGCCCAAAGAGTTGAAGATCAACGTTAGTGTGGCGTGTACGTTGACGGTGATCTAAGACCGAAATAATGTCAGTTTATATAATCCACGGAAATGTACTCCACTTGTGATATAGAGGGTGTGAGTAATTACCAAAGCGAGAATATTTTCACTTATGAGGAACGACGATGTTAAAACATAACCGATGGCTCCTACTGCTCTAACCTGCATTTCCGAAAGAAGAATTTTTAGTTTGCTGATCATGTGACTCCCCGAAAGTTTGTGTATCCAAACTTTGAAATAAGGTGGAACAGTACCAAAGTGCACAGGAAGACTGAAAGACGCCAGTTTACTCGCAACCTGAGAGAAGAAACACGTCACCGCAGATTCAATAAACGACCACGGAAAAGCAATTGTCCCGAAATACTTTAGGTCAGCTGAAGCGAAGAAGTTACAGAAAATTACACATGACAAAATAAATATTTGTCCATTAGGTACATAAGAACCGAGGACCGTCATATTTTCTTGTGGTTGGAAATGGAAGGGCGATGATGATGCGAAAATGAATGATCATCATTTTAATCAACAATTTTTCTCCTCTTTTCTTCATTATTCAAGTTTCGCTGACATTGAACTCACTTACAAAGGGAATGAATAGTTTCCCGTCCAAAATGTAACCCTCTTAAACACAATTTTCTACCACGAGGAAACAGAAGCATGCGTCTTTCCGTCCCATTAATCAATAAGATATATACCTCCAAAGTGAACCCATTGTGAATCCCAGTAATCCATGCATCAACTGATGAAAACGACAAAATAATGGACGACCTCAGACTTGGTAGAATTAAGCGCCAACATCAAATACGAAAACATAAGAAGCATCCTTACAATGCCAGCTGAAGTGCGGAACTTACCACATACGTCAAAGCTTTCACGGGTCCCGACAGCACGAATAATAGGACTGTTGTTGCTACCTAAGGAGAGAATAGCAAAACCCTCAACCGTCTCAACCACATGCAAATCATCAGGGTCAAAGAAGTCACGATGATCAGAGTTGTGAAAACATACCATAGTTTTACGCCCAGCAGCAACACCCCATCTCATAGAAGATATTACGATGGGTAAGGCAAAAAAGCATCCAAAATAATTCTGCAAAACTCACAGCGAAAATAGAAACTTTAAACACATATGAAGAGCATTCATCAATTTTATTGCATATTTATATCACTATATGCAATACTCACGACTCACGAGTCATATGTGCTCAGAGAGTCCTAGTTCACGTTCATCCTCTAAGAGGTTAGGTCGCCTACATAGCTGGTGTTCACTTATATACTTCGTATATTAGATTAACATTCCCGGAAATCTGTCTTCCTAAATATTCAATTCCTTGCTTCACCCTCGTATCTGAGTGCAAGGTCCTTAAAACTCAAACATCGTAGCCATAGAGGCATCATTACCACATGTTTGACTCTATTTGAAGATTCCAAACAGCAATAATTTTACTATGCCATCTAACTAGGAATATGATTACAAGTCCACTGCTTAATCACAACTCAAACGAAATCGTTTTTTCTTTTTGAACATCCGTAAGTTCACCATTCAATTACATAAATTAAAAATGCGAAGAAAACCCATATTCAAACTACTAGTTAGGCCCTGTTTTTTACCGCTTAATTTCAGCTCTTAAAATTCAGCTCAACTCCTATACGGTTAGCTTCTATAAGCCCTACTAAGCTTTAATTAACACTGATTTCCTATAAGTTCAGCTTTTATAAGTTCAGCTCCTATAAAAGCCGAAAAGAACAGGGCCTTACACAATATCACACATGTCCCAGTTCAAAATAGTAATTTCTTGAAGATTAACATAATTTTATCCTCATATATATATCTCTACAACATCCCAACAACTTCAATTGCATCCCTACCTCAATTTTCAACCATAAATTTTTACTACATCATCACTATATGTATAACGCACGAGTAATTCTCCTATAAAACCATTATATGCATACAACGGAATATCTTTTTACTACACTGTGACCAATTATTGACTAAATTTTGGCCATGGTAACGTTACGCATACAACGGTTTCATCGGAGAATTCGTCACAATTCACAAACACCCATTGGGAAATTCAAACCCCAAATAAAACAACAAACACAAATTGCAGCAAAACCAACTGAAATCAACAAAAAAACAACAAAATTAAACCAATAAATCATCCAAAAATAAGACAAAGTATTTGAATTTAAAACTCACTTCAATAGCAAGGGAATTGCTAAGCAAGTAAGCCAAACCAGAAACAGCAGCAAACATAGAACACTCAACCAATCTCAAAGTACTCTGATAAACCGGGCTATCATGGGCCAAATCATCAATTTGGGCCGACCCATCATCAAAGTTCGGGTCTTCAACGGGCCATAAAGAGGAAACAACATTGTTAGAAAAGCTGGGTGCTTTCAGCCTTAAAGAAGAAGATAGTGAAAATGGGTTGTATGAATTGTGAAGAAGAGAGAGTTTTAATGGTGGAAAATAGTTTGAAGGTTTGGCAATGAAGGATTGATGATGAAGAAGAAGATGAAGATGAAGATGATGATGATGATGATGATGATGATGTGGGGGTGAATAATGGTGGAGTTTTGTTGTGTTTATCATTTTCATTGGAGGTGACCTTGATTTTTTTTTTTTTTTGCTTATTTTTGAATTAACTTTGAAATTTTTTATATACATTTTACATTTTGGTAGTATTCACGGGCGAATGAATTCTCGATAAAACTTCTAACAAATACGGAGTACGGAGTAAAATTTAGTCGTATAAGTATTTTAGTACTCGTGTAACTAAAGATGTGCATTAAAAAGAAAGTTGTGTATAGTAGTGAAAAGGTATAATGTACTCCGTATTCTATAATTTACTTGCTCCATCTAAATGAAATGTACCCTTTTTTATTTTGGGCGATTTTAAGAGGTAATACTGAAAATGAAAAAATTGTGAAAATCAACTGAACTTAGACTCTTGTATTACAATTCGTGACAATCTTTTATTGCTATTTTCAAATAGTTTTTGAGAAAATTCATCTTCTTGATTCAAAATACGATAATAGAGAATAATATGCGATTTTGTTGTGGTAAATTCTATTTCATGAAGTCAGATTAATGTTAATATTGATTGTTCGAACACGGTAGCTAGTACACAATATTAGTTTGGTCGAAAATATTAGTCGGGTTTTCAAAAATGTGTTGTATAGACTATAGAGTGCTTTAGCATATACGGAGTATAAAGCAGAGACTCCAGAATAAGGTTTATTAAAGAAACCAAATACCATCAAAAAAAATCATTCATCGGCTACTAACGACGAAACAGAAAACAACGACGTATATTGTTTCCACAAAGGTAAATGCGCCATCAGTTGTGTATGTAACTTGGATGTGTAATCTTCCCACAATGTCACAGACGCAGAAAACGAATCCCAATCAAACTCACGCTCTCTGATCATGCTTGAAGATGAATAACGAAAGATTGTAGTACTGAGCTGCATGCTGCTTGACAGCAAACATCTGATCTTTTGAACATTTTGTTTCTGTGTTTCAGATAATAGAATAACATCACCTGAATTTCTTAGACGTGCGGATTGTAGCAGAAAGGACTGATTCCAGTGATAGAATTGTACAGCCTGTTTTAAGCCAAGGAAGTGAAAGGGTAAAGTCAGGCGCTATTGATTTTCGACATGATTTAAGACTGTACTCTAATGTGTTCGACAAAGAAAGTACCTGCAATACATGCAATAGATTGGCAAATTCTTTGCTGAAGAACTTGTCTCCTCTGACCAATCTTAGTGACTCAGAGAATAAAGCGGAGAGATCTGTAGTTGAAGTCGTCTCGTAGCAACTCTCAAATAGTGAGGAACAAAGATCATATCCTAAAGAGAAAAGTCTCGCGATTCGTATATCAAACCCTTGTAGCTGATCAGACCCCTCGGCTGAAGAAAACCAATACATGTTACTGGACGCAGGTACAGGAATACATAAATTCGAAGCAGGTTCGCTGTTTAAGATTGTCTGAGACATAAGTGAGATAAGTTTTACATCCTCGTCAAATGAGCTGTTGCGGCTGAACCAAAGTGTCAGCGTCAGCCGTTCTCCGGCAGTTATCTACAATACGACTATCATAATCATTCAAACTTGAAAAAGCTTTTCATGACAGGACAGAACGAAGGAAGTTATATAAAATATAGGACGGTAAATGGGGAATAGACTACACGTACACGGTTTATAATGTGGCAACTGGAGAATATGGAATCTAACAGTATTCAGCAAATAACGAACGAATAAAAACTACTCCATAGCACACATCAGGAGATGGGTATACCTCGTCAACACAATGTACGTTCCTGCTATCAGCTGAATACAAGACGAGATCCTAGGAAAACATGGCAACTTTTTATGAATAGACATAATGCAACGACAAAATAAAGCTACTTAAGTAGAAAGGACATCATTCACCAACATTACTTTACAGCTTTACAAATCTCTTGCATAAATTTCAAAAGAGGCGTATAATTTATTTGTCGGCATAAGCTACTATGAACGCATTAATTGAAACAGCCATGAACATCAACTTACCCCAGCCATCGGTTCATAATTTGCTGGTTCTCCATCCTGAAAGTGAAATACGCCCCCACTGAAATCCTCCCCATAGTTGTTTAAATAGCAGACTGCCTTCACAAATAGACTGGAAACTATTATTACTAACTCTAGAAACACAAACGAACAACTACATAGTATTGCTCCCGTTCACAAAATGTGAAATGGAAAGGGAACACAATTTGAAAGCGAAAACGTGTTCGCCACACCAGCTAAGCTGCTATAATATGGAGTCGGGCCTTTCATTACATACTCCGTATTTATTTTTGTAACTCAGAAAATAATTACCTTTTAACCATCAGATAACAAAGAATTGACCTAAATAACCTAAATGACTAGTAAAAATCTCTAGGCACAACCGCACAACCACCTAGCTAGTTTAACAAAAGAAAATATCACATACGCACCGTGAAATCTCGTTGTTTGAGATAGGGTCTGTTGTCATCACTATGCCATCCAATACTTGCTCCTTTAGTCCAGCTAACATACAACAATACGGAGTACTTTTCATTGATGATGCAAGGAAAGAAAACAAATACGCTAACATAATATGGACAAGAGTCAGATTAAGTAAAAGTCTGAAAGATTTCACCGCTTCATTTCATTTTCCAATAAAATACATCATAAAAATTTGAAGAACTACTATACTGTCATCAAGAAGTTGCTGAGTGTTATTTTCTTTCTCCAGTGTACAACATAAAACAACATTTCTATGTCCAAATTATAAGACACAGTTCGTTTCAAAGATTATCTTGTTGACTTAAAATGTTAAGATTATAACACACAATTTGTTTCAGAAGATTATATTGTTGACTTGTAGTGTTCGCTAAATATTTTAATGATCGGTAACAAACATTTACATTTATCCCACTACAAAGCATCATCACTGGTGTTGCATGGTTTGGATCATTCTCTTCCAGGAATGGGTTTGACTTTATGAAACTCTTACAAGGTTCAATTGAAGAACTCAAGGCAACATAGTTAGCAACCAAAATCTGCTCCACTAAATACTATGAGATTCGAGGATAAAGCTACAGCCTACGAACCCTGATTCTTGCAAAGTCACAATTAAGATCGACACAATATGAAATAGTATTTTAAGAATTGGTGGTTTCGTAGTACTATCTTCCATACCGAAACTTGGGCACAGCCACAGTCGACTATCATGTCAACACAGCCAATAATAATCCATCCTCTAAATAGCTCAATTTCAAAAGCCACGAGGTGCAAGGCAAAAGCGCACACCTTAATATACAAGAGGCATGCTATTCTTGGAAACAAATTTGTTTTCTCTAAACAAATGTTCAGCAACAAAACTTATTTTCGGGGATTTTCAAGTAAGCTAACAAGAGGTTAATGGGTCAACACAAACTAAATAAATTAAACATTCAAACATCTCAACCAAAAAGAATAGCATAAATAGTGTGCCTCACTAAAACCGCCTTGTCAAAAAGGCGCGCCTAATGTTGCAAGTGCCTCATCCAAGAAGCGGTTTTCAAACCAAGTTAAATCGCAATTCGAAGATTACCACACAATCTCAAAACATAAAATATAGTCATCACCTGATTAAGCCAGTGAATTCAACAAACAGCTCAAACTGACAACCAAAAAAGTCCTCAACTTTCTCCTTCACCATTTCTGCAAACACCAAACTAACAAATACCCATCATTTGAAATCAAACAAAAACCCTAAAAATCAACCAAAAAAACAAAAACATCCAACAAAAATTACACAAAACAAAAAGAAAACCTCTGATGGGTATGAAGGGCATGATTAAATGAGAAGAATTAGTAGCAATCAAATGAGAAAGAGTAGTGGAGAAGACATTGGGTCTGTAGCCAACAGTGGAATTGCTCTTATGTATGAATTCCAGTTCCTACGAACATTATTATAATTAATTAATTTGTTTGTAATTCATTAACTGGGTATCAATTTGATTTGATTTGATTTGATTGCATAAAATTAAGAAAATCAAAGGAATGCAAAGTACCTTGCAAATTTGAAGAGGGATGAAATTGTGGATTATTTGACGAGGATGATCCTCCATTGTTGCTCCTAAATACTTTTGGTGGAGGTTTTAGTTCCAAGGTTTTTGATTTTTGATCGTTGCTTTGTGGGAAACATTCAGTTATGGAGGATGTTTTACGCGTACCACGGCCTAATTTTGGTTATAATTTTATCATTTTACTCCGTCCCGATCATTTGTTTACACTTTCAATTTTGGGGTACGGATCATTTGTTTACACTTTCTATAAATGGTTATGGGTGACCCAGGTGCGAGGTTGACCCCTACTCCCTTAACCAATTACATTTCATAATTTTAAGCAAGTGGGACCCCTTTGTACTTATATTACTCCGTATTATTTTATTAGTTCTTTCTTTACCTCTCCCCTCACATTGATAAATGTGCATAAAGTAAACGTAAACAAATCACCGAGACGGAGGGAGTGATGTTTTTTGTGACGATTTAATGTTATACTCCATAATGGACTATTTTTTTTGGATTTAAAGTGATTATTTTGAAATTAAATAGAGCATATGAAAGGTTAGAATGTTATTAACCGAGGATGTTTTGACCCAAGAATATTTTGGCCTAGTAGTTAAGGTACCCGTGATAATAGGTCAAAAGTTCGAATCCCCAGAAAAAATAAAGGAAGTTTAAACAAATAACTAAGATTGAGGGAGTGCTTATGTAGTGATTTGGAAGAAACTAAAGAGAAACAAAAAAAGATTACATGGAGTATTTAAATTACATGGAGCATGTTTATACTTCATAGTACATTGTACTCCGTATTAAATGGAGTATTTAAATTGGGTAGACGTTGATATGTGGCTAATTTTCAAGAGAATGGAAGCTCAATTGCTCTCATGTTATGGTGTGATGAATGATGATTTCCTACATTTGTGCGCATGTGGGGTTGCTGCTCGATGTTCCACTCCTATCAACTAGTGGTCTTAGTGGAGTATGATGGGTTATGTAAGAGATGTTTTTTAAAATGTTTGAATTTTAATAAATAAAGTGTTGGTCTCCCTTAAAACGGGTTACCCGTTTCTTGGGAGAAACGGGTCAAATATGGGGGAAAAAGACAAAGAACTAGTGGGGGAGAACAACTTTCTCCCCCCACTTGTCCTTTGTCTTTTGTGATATTTGCTTTAACTAATTTAAGACAGATTCTGTCTTAAACAAGAATTTGTGATAAATAAATCGTCTTTTAAATTTCTCATATAGGGTGAAAATGCGAAAAAAAAAAAAAATTAAAATTAAATAAAGAATTATTTCGTATGACATTAGTAATCTTATTGTAGTCATCTTCACTTATGTTCTCTCTGTACGTAATCGACTGTTTATGATTATATCATAAAATATAATCCTAAATGGAAAACTTTGAAATAGAAACGATATCGTTGGTAGAATGAAATTAATTGGAAATATATGTTTACTACCAAAGGTGGCTAAGAGTCGATTCGCGGACGATTCAGATTAGTATAATGGCAGGTCTAACTCGATTGGCTCGACCACAATTAACCTATAAGGGAAGCAATTTTAAACAAGGTTGGGGGAACTTATTTAGAGTTAGATAGGTTCAATTGAGACCCGTGATCAGCCAATAAGTAGGCATGGCCTATTATTTTGTTTGATAGACTATTACAAACCTAACTTAAAGAGTTACAACCTAAAACTGGATCAATTTAAGAATAACGTGGATAAAATAGATTTACGGACATTGCAGGCTCAGAGAAAATAGGTCCAAAAGCTGGTTTAGAATGAACCGGACCGAATCGATTAGAGATGTCAATTTCACCCGAACCCTCTCAAATCCGATCCACCCGACCCTAAAAAACTGATGAAAATCCGACTTATATGGATGACAGATGGATGATGGATGTAACGGATGATGGCTGGGTGGTGGGTTGGATGAAGCTTCATCCAACCCACCATCCATCCATCACCCGATTTATCACCCGATTATTAAATTTTCAATGTAAACTTTATATTTTTATATAGAAAATGTTTCGTGTTACAAAACTTAAATAAATTTACAACTTGCAACTAATCGTGCGCTCAAGCCTTCGTAGAATACCACTTCTCGGCTTGACTTTCTTTTTCTTGCTGTCCTACACAATGTAACAAACCTAGCCTCGGGGACGTCCGAGGATTGTCCCTCCGATGCTTAAGTAAGCTTTGGATCTGAATTTATGTTGAAAAATAGTGTGAGAAAGCTTAATAATACCTTTTCTTTGTGTTTTTTGCTATCCCTTTAACCTTGCAAATGCTTCCCCTTTTATAGGGGGTTTGATTTGTCAAGTGGGGGGACAAGTTCTGATTCCCTTGTCCCCTCAGCCCCTTGGTCGTACTTGCTTGGCCGGCCGTTGATGTATGGCCGAAGATGTACGGCCGTGACAAGACATCTCCCATGATAGTCCAAGGTCTGGACGTGGGTATGTCGGCCGGCTTGCCATGCCTTATACAGCTGCCGGCTTGCCATGCCCCATCAACTTGCCCCCGAACGGCTTCCTCAGAAGGTGGGAGCTGTTCGTGATCTAAGAGCATGGTGAGCTGCTACCTGGGGTGCTTGCTTCTTTGACAAGTTTCTTGGTTTTGAAAAAATCTCGAATTGTCTAAGCTTTGGCGCCAACCCACTTGGGCCTTGTTCACTGTGCAACCCACGGGCTTTTTGGCTTCCCTCCTCTACATGCATGACACGTGTGTGGAGGAGGTTGAATGGCCACTGTTCACCTTTTCCCTATAAATACCCCCCAAAACCCCTCATTTGCGCCCTACTTCTTTTATTTTCTTAAAAAACTCTCAACTTCTTGGCTTTTCTCCTCCCTTCTGTTTCCTTCTCGCTTGCCCTCTTTGTGTTTGTTCTTCTTGCCTTCCCTTTTTTAGGTAACTCATCCGCTCTTACTTTATTTTATCATGACGTCTATCACTGAGCCGGACTCTCCCCCTACCCGTACTTTAGAGGATTACCTTGATGTTACTGATTCTGAGGTTGATGACCCTGAACTGGTCGAAGCCGTCCCTCTTTGTACGGTATTCCCCGTGGACGACGTTCCTGAGGCTTCTACATCTCATGCTGAGCCGCGTAGGGTAAATAAGTTAGATAGAGCCTTGTATAGAGCCCCTATGCTGCAGAAGCCAGAAGGTCCATATAGAGACCTGATGTTAATAAAGACCGGTCACGTGCTGGCCGCTGATCACTATAACCTGGGTGAGGGGTGGAAGTTCGAGTTCCCAGAGGAGGATGATACGGTTACCCAACCTCCTGATGGTTATACGGCCGTTTTCACGAAACACTTAGAATTTGGGCTTCGTTTCCCTCTCCACCCCTTCATTGAGCTGCTCATACAGAGGGCGAACGTGGCCCTATGTCAGCTCAACCCCTTCGCCATCCGTACGATGGTTGCGTTTACGTGGACGTGTCTGTTCGTTGATCTTCCCCTGTCAGTGGACGCGTTTCGAATAATGCATTCGCTCACAATGTCCAAGGGGTCAAACAATGAGTACTCAGGCTACTGGGGAATTAAGTACGAGCCTGGGTATCAGACGATCCATAAGAAACTGTCGTCCGTCCATAACTGGAAAGACCGATGGTTCAACATCTACAGCCCAAAGCCGTGGGTCATTCCCCGCAGGTTCAGGAACAAAGTCCACCGCCGTTTCGAGACGGCCGAGGAGTTTAGTCCTATTTCTGTGCTTGGAGTCAAACAAATTCCCCGGTCGGCCGAAACCGAACGAGTGCTGGACTATTTCAGACTTGACGAGGGGAACCAGCCTAGGTATTGGCTGCCCCCGGCCGAGGTCATTTTCACGGACGAGTTCCTAGGCAGGGTCGGCCTGATCCCGGCCCTGGATCCAGGTAATCCGGGGCCGGCCTTGTAATTGATTTTGCTTTTGTATGCCTCGTTTTCATCTTCTAAAGTATGTTGTTTCTGTGTAGGTTCCTTCCGTGAACTCACTGCCGCCGACTACGAACGTATCGGCCTTGATTCCGAAAAGAATCCCATAGTTGCTCGTCCGATCATTTGAAACAAACGGCCAGAAAAAGAAGTCCTGGGGCCGTCATGGAGAACCGTGCCAAACCGCCTTCCATGTATGCGCCGTCAATCCCAAAGGAAGACGATAAGCTCCAAGAAGCCGAAAGAGGCTAAGGTAAAAGCGAAGACAAAGGCGCCGTCCTCCTCCCAAGCTGGAGCGGACGACAAAAGATCAACCAATGCCTTCCCCTCAACGCTCTCAGACCCCTCAGCGTCATTTCGTTAATCTTGAAGATGAGCTTGAGGAAAGCAGTCGGCCCGACACCTCTGCCGGCGTCGTTTCCCAACCCCCTCCCCAGTCCGGGCCGCCTGACAAGGGGAAGGTGAGTTCAGGTCCTTTCTCTGGAGGGTTTTTGGCTGGGTGCAACGTCCTAGATGTCCCAGCGGATAGCGTTTCGTCAATTCCAAAGTTCGGTGAGATGGATCTGAACTCTTTCTTTTGTCTGCAGAAGGTGGCCGGGCAGGACAAGAAGAAGGTCACCATTGCCGTGGGGGGCCCCGGTGGGGGGACCGGTGACAAGCTCCGACCCGGTGGCGATTCGTCGGTCACCGAACAAACTTAACAATGGGTGAGGATCGTTATCACGGACAATTTGGGTCAGTGGAGCATGGGGCTGATCTTTTGATTAAGTCGGTAGGCCGTCTTGATATAACTAAATCCTCTCTCGCCAATTCGCGAGGAGGGTCGTGTTGCCGCCTCGAAACTTGAGAAGGAGCTCGCCAAGTTAAGATCGATTACATACTTCTTCGCTCGAGAACGAAGTTGATAAGCGAACGTGGTGAAGTTCAAACGAAGACGAACCAGTGAGAAAAGGTTGCCTGAATCGACAAACCAAATTTCAACAGTCGAGGCTAAGCGGGCCGGCCGTCCTTGCTGATGGACAAGGATGCTCAACTTAAAGAGCTGCAAGAGAAAGTGGCCGCCTTCGACTTGGAGAGACAGCGGCTCCTTCAGGAGGGATATGAGAAAGGATACGCCGACGGGTTCAACCGTGGGTATGAACGAGGAGATGAGGACGGCAAGGCTCTCATCCAGAGGGTCTCTCCCTATTTTGATTTCGATAGGCATAGAGAACTCGAGGATGAGAGACGGCGAGGCGTAGAGGCTGGGCCTTGGTCTTGAAGTCACTGCCTGGTGAGGCTGCGGGTGATGATGGCAGGGCAAGCCAGAAAATGAGACAGGCGACGGTAACCCTTCAACGGGCCCAAGCGAGTCCGGGCCTGCATAGGAACTCGGGCTGTCGTCATCAGACTCCTCATGTACAGGGTCATCAATTTTTCCTGCCGCCGCTTAATATTGGTCAGTGGTAGAGTCGTATTGACTCCTCATACTGTACCTCGGCGAACACTAACCTTGGCTTAGGTTTTCTTCTTTTAGTCTAGCTTCGTACTTTTGTACTCTTTTGCGCTAAATACATTGTGACGATCACGATTTAGGTGGACTACTCAGCGTACTTGTTTTTTTATTTTTCTCAAACTGTAGATTTCCTTAGTTTTTCCGTTTGTTTCTTGTATAATACTTGCGTCGGCTGCTGCCGTTTTAATCTATTTCAGTTTTTTAGACAACACTTTGCCTTATTCTTGCTTCTATTTTTGCCATGCTTGTAGATTTGCCTGACTCTTCACCTACTCTTTGTATGTAACGGCCTCTGCCGAGATATTTTACTTAGTAGGATATTTTGGTCAAATCTTTAATAGGTTTTCCTTCTGTTTTATACTTGTCTTGGCCGCTTTCTGATTGACTTGTGAGAAGCAAGCTCTATTTAGACTTTACACGGCGCGCATCTGCGGCCGGTGCTGTCCAGGCTCATAGTCCTTGGACAGACTTTACACTACACAAGATTCTGCGGCCGGTCTTTATCGAGCTCACAGATCCTTGGGCAGACTTTACACTGCCACAAGATCTGCGGCCGGTCTTTATCGAGCTCACAGTCCTTGATGACTTTACACGGCCAAGATTCTGCGGCCGGTCTTTATCGAGCTCACGATCCTTGGGCGAGACTTTACACTACAAGATCTGCGGCGGTCTTTATCGAGCTCACGATCCTTGGACAGACTTCCTTCCCAATACAAGATCTGCCGGCTTTATTCTCTGCACAAGTAAATTCAGCGATTTTGAATCAAAATATATGATTTCTCGGGGTGATCCCCTCTCCTTGCCCCCTGCTTAGCTTTTGACAATTTGCTCATAAAAATGGCAATGGCTAAGTAAAATAAAAGAAAACCAAACGCCACGGCTGCGACATGTCCGCACGCTCGTGCTTTCAATTCCAATGTTTCCACTACGCATAATATTTTTTCAGTGTGTCCGCATTCCAATGGTTTGGGAGCTTGCAGCCGTCCATATCCTCTAGAAAGTACGTGCCTGGTTGTTTTACGCAGGTGATCTTGTACGGCCCTTCCCATCTTGCTGATAGTTTACCGTGTATGTTGCCATTTCCCGTTGCAGCTGCTTTGCGCAGGACCAGCTCTCCGGCCTCAAATTCTCTATGATGGACGCGGCGGTTGTATATCCGACGCATTCTTGTTTGGTACACGGCCAGGTTGAGCCTAGCTTCATCTCTGACCTCATCCAGGAAATCGAGGCTGTCTTTTCTTGCTGCGGCGTTCTTTGAAAGCGGTCATCTGATTCTACCCTTGGCCGAGGATCAGATCTCGATGGGGAGCGAGCCTCGGAATCAGTATACTAAGTTGAAAGGCGTGTGGCGGTGGCTTCGCTGCGGTTGTTCGATGGACCACGCGAGCGGCTGGGAGTTCATCGACCACGCGCCTTTGAGGTCCTCCGATCGCTTCTTCATGCCGTTGAGCATTTGTTTATTTGCGACCTCGGCTTGGCCGGTTGCTCACGAGGATGGGTGACAGACGTGTATGCCACGATGGAACCGTGGTCTCCCAACCAAGACCTGATTGAGGGATTATCGAACTGTCGGCCGTGGTCGAATACAAAAACCTTTGGTACTCCAAACCTGGTTATTACATTTCGCCATATGAATTTGCGTCTTCTTTGCCTCGGTGATAGAAGCGGCGACTTCCTCTATCCACTTGGTGAAATAATCAGCGGCGGTATTACATACTTCCTTCCCCCGGTGGCAGCTGCGAATGGGCCCAAAATATCCATCCCCCATTGGTCAAAAGGGATGGGATTGAGTACCGTACGGAGTTCACGAGCAGGTAAGTGGATGTCGGGGCCGTGAATTTGACAGTTGTGGCACTTTCGAGTCAGCTCTTTAGCATCTCTTATCATTGTCGGCCAGTAGAAACCAGCGCGAAGGGCCTTATGGGCCAAATTTCTACCCCCCACATGGTGTCCACAAATACCTGAGTGAATGCTCTTTAGCATGAAGGCGGCCTCGCTGGGACCTACACACCTCAAAATTGGATCTCGAAAGATCTCTCAGACACTCCTCGTGTCGGATGGCCAAGCGAGGCGATTCTTTTTATCCTTGCGGCCTCCGCCTTATCTGCTGGGAGCTCACCGGTCAGTTTGTATAGTCTTATAGGTTTCATCCAGCCGCTGTCCTCGATCAACGTATTAACTGTTAACACTCCTTTTTTCTTCCTGATGTCTACAGTTACCGTTTTGGCTTTATTGTCGGCGGTTGCGCTAGCCAGTTTTGCCAATGCATCGGCTTTACAGTTCTCAGCTCTTGGTATATGGGTGACCTGGAAAAACCTTAAGGCTGACGTCAGGTGCCTCACTTTGCACAGATATTGGCTCATGTTGTCGTCCTTTGCTTCATACTCTCCGTTTAGTTGGTTTGCCACCGGTGAAGTCTACTCAATGTTACCGCTACGCCCCATTGCTTGGGCGATTTCCAGTCCGGCCAGCACATCCTCGTATTCTGCCTCATTATTGGTGGCAGCAAAAGCGAACCTTAGAGCATGTTCAAATTCATGGCCATCAGGGGTAATGATGAGGATTCCGGCACCAGATCCGTGAATGGTGGCCGAGCCGTCAGTGTATATCTGCCACAGCCCGTCCGACTCAACGGTGTCGGTCGGATGGGTACACTCTGCTAGGAAGTCGGCCAGAGCCTGGGCTTTGATCGTCGTCCGGCCTGCATAACGTATACCAAAACCAGATAACTCTACTGCCCACTTGAGAAGCCGTCCCGATTTTTCGAATCTCTCTAAGGCCTTTTCCAGCGGCTGGTCAGTTCTCACCTCGACGGGATGAGCGTCGAAGTACGGCCTTAGCTTTCGTGCGGCGATAACTACGGCGTACGCTGCTTTTTCAATTATAGGGTAATTCTTTTCTGATTGCCCTAATGCATGGCTAACAAAGTATATCGGCTGCTGTTGCTTCTCTTCCTCTCTCAAAATGACTACCAAATCGTGTTTGTTGTTACGGCGATATAGAGGATCAGGGTTTCTCCAGAATCGCCGCGTGTAACGTTGGCAACGTAGTTAGATGTGTTTTTAACTGACCGAACGCTGCTTCTTGTTCAGCTCCCCACTCGAACTTCTTGTTCCCCTTCAGCACCTGAAAAAAGGGTGTCGACTTGTCGGCTGACCTTGATATGAACCTGGATAGTGCGGCCATTCGTCCAGTCAGGGTCTGGACGTCCTTTATGTTTTTAGGGGCAGGTAAATCTTGTATTGCTTGGATTTTTTCTGGGTTGGCATCTATCCCTCTTGAATTGACCAGGAAACCGAGAAATTTGCCTGATCGGACGCCGAAGGTGCACTTCTTGGGGTTCAATTTCATCCCATATTTCCTGAGCGACCCAAAGGTCTCTCTGAGGTCGTCTAAGTGCTGTTTGTCTGACTTGCTCTTCACTATAGCGTCATCAACATACACCTCTATGTTGCGTCCCTTTTGCTCTGAGAATACTGTATCTACCAGCCGTTGATACGTGGCCCCCGCGTTCTTCAACCCAAAGGGCATCATTCTATACATGTACACTCCGTGGCTGGTGATGAAGGCACAGCGTCGTTGGTCCTCTTGACACAGATGCACCTGATGGTAGCCATAGTATGCATCTAAAAGGCTCAATGTAGTGTGGCCACTCGTTGAGTCGACCAGCTGGTCTATCCTCGGTAGAGGGTAGCAGTCTTTAGGACAGGCTTTGTTCAAGTTGGTGAAGTCCACGCACATTCGCCACGCCCCTGAAGCTTTCCTTACCATAACAACATTTGCGACCCACTCCGGGTAGTCACATCTCTCAATAAATTTGGCCTCTAATAATTTCTCCACCTCCTCCATAACAGCTTTGTCCTTTTCAGTACTCATCGGCCTCAGACGCTGCTTTATAGGTTTAAAACTTTGGTCGACTTTCAGGTGGTGCGATATAACACTAGGATCGATCCCTGGCATCTCTGCGGCCGTGTAGGCGAAGACATCTTTGTTTTGTTTCAGGATGTGTATCAATTGTTCCTGAAATTCGTTGTCGAGGTCCGCTCCCACGATTACAGCCCGACCGGGGGCAAGTTCTACTTCCCTCGTTTCGCTTTCTGGGCCAGGCTGAACATCCGGACCCTCCTTCTCTGGCCGTACGTCCAGGTTTATCTTGACGTCGGCCACTGTCTCATCATGCGTTCCTTTTACCGATAAAGAATTGCAGGATCGGCCGGCCTTTTGGTCTCCAACCAGTTTTCCGGCCTTCCCTTTATCCGTTACATAGGCGATGACTAACGCGTCTGAAACGGAACGACAAATTTCGTCTAGCGTTACCCGCCCAATCAGTGCGTTGTAGGCGGAAGGTGCATCCACCACAACAAAAACGGCAATGATATTTCTAGCGGCGTCCCCACTCCTCTTGTCATCGGCAGGTGGCGATTCCCATGGGCCTTATTCCATTTCCAGCGAATCCATATAGGGACCCGATGTACGGTGTCAGCCTCTTCCTCTCCAGCCCCAATTTGTCAAAAACCTCTTTGTACAGAAGGTTAGTACAAGCACCTGTGTCTACCATGCAGCGGTGGACGAGGTGGTGGTTGATGTCTATGGCTACCACCAGCGGGTCGCTGTGTGGGTATGTGACACGCTCATAATCTTCCTCGGTAATGGAGAGTATGGGCATCTTAGGTTCAGCGTGGCTGGCCGCGTACACCCCCTGGTAACCGCCCCTTCTCTGGGCGGCTTTGCGCTTTCTTCCTAAGGACGAGATTTCTTACAATCGGATATCATATGTATTTCCCCGACTCTCGGCCTTCCTCTATGTTGACCAGCTTCTTCCCCATCCCTATCATCTTTATCCCTTTTCTCGGTTGCGTACTGCTTGAGATGTCCCTGTCGTATTAACCGCTCTATCTCATTTTTCAGCGTATAACATTGCTCCGTGTCATGTCCTTCGGCCCTGTGGTACTTGCAATACCGGCTTTTGAACTGCCCGCCGTTAATCATTGCCTTAGGGGTTGCAAAAGGTGCTTTGTCCTTTGCGAGCTCAAAGACCACGGCTCTTGACCTATTCAGGGCGGTGAATTTTCCATAGTTAAGCTTGTCTTGCCCAGGTCTATTCTGGTTACGGCTGGCAGGTTTAGCTTGTGGTTTTGATGGCCACTTCTCTCGACTGCTTCCCTCTTCACGTTTCTTTTCTGCCTTCTCCTCTTTTTTGCCAAAGGTTCGATTGAACTGTTCCTCCCTTACAAATCCGTCGGCCATCTCTCTGGCCCTCAACAAGTTTTGAGGGGGGTTTCTGATCATCAGGCTCCTCAGCTCTCCCTTTCTAAGGCCGACGGTCAACGCATGGACGCCAATCTTGGAGTCGAGGCTCCGTATCTGCTGAGACTCACGATCGAACCGGGCCATGTAGTCTTTTAACCCTTCATTCTCCCCTTGTATTATATTCAAAAGCTCTGCGGCCGTCTTCTCTCTTCTTCGATTCCCAGCGTACTGTTGTTTAAATAGTCTTTTCATTTCCTCATAACCATCTATTGATCCTGTTGGGAGGTTTCTAAACCACGTCTGTGCGAGGCCGGCCAGAGTGGTTGGAAAAACTTTGCACCATACGTAATCTGACGTGTCGTACATCATCATGTGGCCCTCGTATGCAGCCAGATGTTCGTCAGGGTCGACCTTTCCGTCATACTTTAAGGATGGTACCTTCATCTTTGGCAATGGGTACTTCAGCACAGAGGGAGCTAGGGGAGATTTTATCATCACCTGGCCCCCCTTCGAGCTACGTCTCGGCCTCGCCTCTCTCGGGACTTCCTGTACTGAAGGCTCTGAGTCTCCATTTGACTCGGCTTCCCCCGTTGTTATGTGCATCGTCTGGCTTTCCACTGTTTGATGAGTATTTACACTTTCAAGTAATCTCCTGGGAGTTACCTTCATTGAGGTCTCCGGCTCGGAAACCCGTGGGACTGTCTTCTGGGAAAGCCTGTCATCCCTGAGTTGATTCGTTGGAGTTTTTCTTATTTTCTTTAGAAATGCATCCACCATCCTTTTCTCCTCTGGTGTGAGCGGCATGGTGCCCTCTTCTTTCTCTGAATCATCTCCAGCGGACGTCCTTGGATGCTCTGGGGTTTCAGGTTGTTTTTCTGGATTTCTAGTAACTTCAGCCATGACTTTTATATTAATTCCCCACAGACGGCGCCAATTGTTTCGTGTTACAAAACTTAAATAAATTTACAACTTGCAACTAATCGTGCGCTCAAGCCTTCGTAGAATACCACTTCTCGGCTTGAGTTTCTTTTTCTTGCTGTCCTACACAATGTAACAAACCTAGCCTCGGGGACGTCCGAGGATTGTCCCTCCGATGCTTAAGTAAGCTTTGGATCTGAATTTATGTTGAAAAATAGTGTGAGAAAGCTTAATAATACCTTTTCTTTGTGTTTTTTGCTATCCCTTTAACCTTGCAAATGCTTCCCCTTTTATAGGGGGTTTGATTTGTCAAGTGGGGGGACAAGTTCTGATTCCCTTGTCCCCTCAGCCCCTTGGTCGTGCGTGCTTGGCCGGCCGTTGATGTATGGCCGAAGGTGTACGGCCGTGACAAGACATCTCCCATGATAGTCCAAGGTCTGGACGTGGGTATGTCGGCCGGCTTGCCATGCCTTATACAGCTGCCGGCTTGCCATGCCCCATCAGAAAATATATTATATGTAACCTTCTATCATATTTTTTTTTACTATTAAACCTATAATCAATTAAGATATTCACTTTTGATGCATTTTAACTTAATTTAAACACTAATTAGTTTCATTTTTTCAACGAAACACGACACGTTTTTATTTTTCTATTTTCATATCAATCCACTTTGCCACCCGCTTCACCCGCAGATACTGGACGGATTGGATATGGATGATTGACAACAGTGGCGATTCCAGGATTTCGGGATAGGGGGTGCCAAAAAAAATATTAACATAAATATTCGATAGAAAAAAAAATTAAGGAGAAAGTTTTACCTTTTATTCCAATTGGCGTGAATGTTATGGTAATAAATATCGTCGAGTTTTCAAGCCTTGAAAACAAGTAAGTATATCATCATTCTTGACTTGATCAAAAAAATCTCGCTCGATAAATGTCACCAAATTATCATTCAATAGTTGATCACCCATCCTATTTCTCAGCTTGTTCTTCACATAAGTCATAGCGGAAAAAACACGTTCCACGCTTGCCGTTGCTACGGGAAGAATCAATACTAGTCTTAGAAGAAGATAGACTAGCTTATACGAAGTGTGTTTATTAGTCGCAACAAGCATCGTCGAAAGTTGACCAATGTCTTTCAAAGTTGCAAATCTTTCATCTTTTCGCATATCATCAATAAAATGATCAAGTTGAAACCCAAGCCTTATCAAATCCACACTAGAGAAATCATCGGGATAAAACTCGGCCAATCTTAGTAACTTTTGCTTGTCGTAAGCCGCAAAAGAATCGATGGGCTAAAACAAGCCATACAAAGAAGTAGCTCCATGTTTACCTCATCAAAACGATTGTTTAGCTCTTGAAGTTGCAAATCAATGATACTTAAAAACATTTCAACCCGAAATCTATGAAGATTTGTAACTTTTTCAAAGAATCGTCTTGATCTTCCGGGAGGAACATAATAATCATCCATTTGAGGCACTTCAATATCATGTTTTTCACAAAATAGAGTTACATTAGCAAGAAAATCATACCAACCATCATCTCTTACTTTTTGCAATCTTTCTTTTGTCAAACAAACAAAGTTCATAGCATTCACAATATCTTGATCTCTCTTTTGCAAAGCTTGACATAATTCATCCGTATACCCAAATATGATAAGCATCAAGTGAGCCATAAAAATGAATTGAAAAGACTCAAAGGATAACATAATTGTTTGCGCTTTCAATTTATCCTCTTTATGACCATCTTTTCCAATCTTAAGAAGAACCTCAAAAATAGAAGGATACAAGACAACCATATTCAAGATTGTCTTATAGTAAGATCCCCATCGAGTATCACCCGGTCTTGCTAAACCAAGTTCTTGATTCTTGCCTTGTCCACTTTCTATTTCACCTAACTCCATATTTTCAACAATCTTTTGCGCATGAACAACACGAAGCATTTCTTGCCGCTTACAAGAAACACCTAAAAGATTTAACATGTAACCAATTTGTTCAAAAAACCATTTACAATCAACATTATCTCTAGCAACGGCAACAAGAGTCAATTGAAGTTGATGAGCAAAACAATGAATATAATAAGCGGATCGAGTATCATTCATAATCAAAGTTTTAAGGCCATTTATCTCACCTCTCATATTACTTGCACCATCATAACCTTGACCACGAATTTTAGACATACTCAATAAGTTTTCTTCAATCATATTCTTAATTGCCGACTTAAGGGTCAAAGAACAAGTGTCCTCCACTTTTTTAATCCCAAGAAAACGTTCGCAAACACTTCCTTTTTTATCGACGTACCGCAAACAAATAGCCAATTGTTCCTTATGAGATACATCACTAGACTCATCCGCCAAGATGCCAAAATAGTCGCCACCAATATCTTGAAGAATAAGTTTAGTAGTCTCTCTAGCACAAGCATGTGTAATATGATGTTGTACTTCGGAACAAATCATCTTGGAGTTTCCTGGAGCATTATTCAAAACAATCTTATTAATACTTTCAACCTTATTAGCAACCCATTGCAAAAGTTCACGAAAATTCCCTTTGTTACTTGAATCTTCGCTTTCATCGTGCCCACGATTTGCTAACCCTTGCCTTAAAAGGAATTTCATACAATCAACGGATTCACTCAATCGAGCCTTGTAAAGAACACGGATTTCATTACTTGTCTTATTCAAATTCTCAATAATCGATGATTTTGGATTTATAAAGCGATCGTATTTTTCTTGAGCTTTCCTATGAACACTATTAACATTTTTGCCAATATGTGAATTAAATCTTTCATGAGCTTTATTCCAACCTCTAAAACCACCCTTCACAAATCCATCATCCGATGAATTACTTGTCATATCTTTGAACAAGTAACAAATAAAACAAAATGCCGCATCCTTCTCAATACTATATTCAAGCCACTTATAATTGTCATACCAAGTAGTTACGAAAGAACGAGGTCTTGCGTTTTCCCCACTTCCATATATTTTATTGGGAAAGTTATGGTCATGTGGTTGGCAAGCTCCTTTACTAATGAATCCTCTTCTTACGGTATCTTGGTCATTTGGAGGATAAGATGAAATAGGCATTCTCATTCCCGGATCATGTGGAAGAAGATTGACATCATAAATAAATTCTTCATTGACACAATTATTTGGACCACTTGTTCTTGTATCATTCATACCTTCTCCATCTTGAGGAGGAATAGAATAAGACTCTTGATTGATTACATCTTCTTCAATTGGAGGTATAATTTGTGGTTCATTAGAATGCGGGGAAGACGAGCAATTTGATTTTTGCGACTTTCCTTTACCGAAAAAATCAGAGATGCGTCCATATTTTAATTTTGCCCCTTTCATTCACTACAAAATTCAAAAAGTAATAATATTATTATTAGAAGTTTAATTTATAAGATTGATAATGTACACATATCACTCAAAGATCAAAGTACATACAAATAATATTATAAAAGAGACAATTAAAAAAAAAAAAAACTCTAAAAAAAACAAAAAAAAAAACGGCAGAAATCAATGAAGTAGACAATAAGACAAGTAGTTAGCACTTAGCACATGTGAACATTACAATTTGCAAGGTCCACCATTCCACCAACTCACAAAGTAAAGCTTTCTTCCTCTCTGTAAATAGTTCACTCATACTTTACAATTTACAATTTGCACTTTCATTCATAGTTTCATCCTTCCAAATTCCAAGTTCTACCAAAAATTATTTGATTCCTTTTCTCTTTTTAGTTTTTCCTTATCACAAATTATATACAATTACAAAATCAGAAAATCAATTTACAAATTACTTAATTACACCATCACAAAAAGTCAAAAACCCTAATTTATATGTATAAAAAACAATTTATACATGAATAATGATATGAATCATATTAAATTGATCTTATTTACTTATTATCATGTACACACAAGTTAAAGATCATAACTCAACTAGAAATTAAGGTTGAGTTAAATTTTTCTAATAAAAATTAGGGGTAGCTATTTTAATTTCATTTACCTTGTTCTCAAATGGAGAATGGTTAGTGGTCCCCGGTCTAGTATCTAATATTAGGGAATAGTCGAAATCGGAGCGTTAAAGTCGTCGTTGTCATAGAGTATGGTTGCCGCACTATTAAATTTCAAAGTTGAAAGTTTCTATTTTTATATTATTAAAAAATAATGTGTAGAATATATTTTGGGGGTTTGTGAGAAGAAAGAGAATAAAGTAAACTTTTAGGAGGAAATAAAAAGGAAAGGTATACTACTTTACTAACTTTAGTCTGACAATCTCTTTTTTCCCAATTTTTTTTTTTTTTTTAATATTTTTTTTAAACTATCAATTTTTTCTGAAAAAAGTTATGGGTGCCATGGCACCCATGGAACCCCCCCTAGAAACGCCAATGATTGACAAGTTTCGCGGATGACGGGTGGATTGGATGAAGATTTTTTTGAGACGGATGGATGCAGGTGACGCTTCACCCGACCCGAACCCGAACCCGATCCATTGCCATCCCTAAAATTGATGTGTTGGCCACCTCTAAATACATTGTGAATTTTGTGATCACCAAAAACACCTTTAATTATGAAGATGTGTGACTTTAGTTAAAAGTAGAATTCTTGATGAAGATACTACTATTAAGTATTACGGAGTAAGTCATACTTCGTATATTATGATGAATCGGTAGCCATATGTTGCCTAACAATTCTTAGCTTCAGGTCACCGAGACACCGACATTTGTGGAGTGCCATTCTCTTGGTGGCTCGTGGCTCGTGGCTCGTGGCTCGATGAAAAGTATATATGCTCATTTATGTTGAATGAAAATTTTAACGGATCCAACCGAACTTAAAAAAAATTGGGGGACCGAATTGTAGGGACCATCCATACCATACCTCATTTTATTACTACTCCATAGTAAGATATTGTTTATTTTGGGTCAAATTCACACGAATTTGATTTTGGGACTTTCTCAAAAGGGGTGATCGCATATCTGTTTCATTGAGAGTGTCCCACATATCGTGGTGACTGTGAATTGGCAATCCACTTTCTTGGGCCAACACATATGGCTTAGTCGAACCGGCTCTGATATCAATTGTTAGGACCGCTCGACGCCTACTCCACCTTATTAGTAAGATATTACGGAGTATTTGTTTTGAGTCAAGTTTGCATGTATTTGTTTTCGGGACTCTTCCCAAAAGCTTCTTTCTAATGAGATACTCCGTAAATAGTATCTTTATGAACTATGTGAAACTTTCTTACCTCACTGATATTGGGCTTGAATTGTAATACCCACCACAAATTATTGACACGGAGAAAATCTAGAGACGTTGGACTCAAATTTAGTAGGCCTAAGTTTCTGATAGACTGGACCACCTTATAAACGTCTATAGAAGGTATTTTCTGAAATACTAATTATTATATGAGACGGTTTTACGATAAATTGTTGTAAAACTACCTCATTTTTTAGTATATAATTGTAACTCTTTTCATAATATTTGTACTCCCTTTAATTGATTAAAATTGTAACATTGTCAAAAAATAACTCATTTAGTAGAATTGTAACATTTTCAAAAATGTAAACCTAACTACTTTTCTTTCTCCTAAGGCATATCAAATTTTTCCTTAATTTTTGTGTCCATAAGAATTGTACAAAGTAACAATTTTATTGAAGGGGAGGGAGTAACTATTTTTTTTAGTACTCGTAATTACTACTCCCTCCATTCTTTCCATTTAGCCCTATATACCTTTTTTAGAATTTTTTTTCATTTAGCCCCATTTCCCTTTTTAGTAACCTTTTCTCTCCCATACCTCACTTTTTCTCTCACATACCCTACTTTTTCTCACTCACAACTAATTTTTTTATTATTAAACTATCATTTTTTTTCTCCATCATACCCCACATTTTACATATTTTCTTAATAATTGTGAAAAATTAAAGGGGGCCAAATGGAAAAAATGGAGGCTAACTCTAATAATACTATTGCGTAAATTTTAGTATACTTCTTACCCTTTTAGCTATACTTTATATAATAAAGTTACAATAATTTAACCGTCTCACAAGAAACTTACCCTTTTTGAATTTATATCAGACCAGACTCTAATTCATTTAGGTGTGGTGTCCCGAGTAAATTAATTATTACTCGTTCTCATCAACTCTATTCACATTTTTAGATGATTGTCAATTGAAATGTTGAGATACAAATCTATAGAGTTTTACGTTATTAAAAACGGATTTTCTATCCTAAGCCCCCACTCATGTATGAATTATTTTTACGTTATATAGAGTTTTACATTACGGAGTATATATGTAGAATTTTACGTTATATATAGTTTTACGTTATTATATATGAATGATTATTTTATTTCCAACTCATGAGAAGTTAGAAAAAAAATATTTTTAACTTTCTTCATAAATTAAGGGAGAATATGCCAATAATTTGTAGGCTTAACTTATGCCCAATTTAAACGTGTCAAATAACATCACACATACGAAGTGATAAGTTAATAACTATAGTACTCGTACAATACAAAACAAAACAAAAAATCATTCGAATGAATATTAGTTTTTTTTTTTTTTTTTTTTGATTATTATCTTTTTTCTCGCTTGTGAATGAAATTGAACTGAGGAAGTATATTAATCTTTCATAAAATATAATTAAAAAAAAAAAAAAGAAAAAAAAAAAAGAAAAATAGTTTTCCCTATATCTAAAGAATGAAATTAATTAATTTGAAGAATGTTAATGTCAATGTCAACTTCCACTTTGCTAAATTCCTGTGTACACACCACACAAACACAGAGTTGAACTCTAAAAACTTAAACCAAAATTCACTCTTTCTCTCTCCAAATTTAGTCTCCATAATTTCACTATACACACATTACACTGCACATACATAATCTCTTTCATAATATTCCAATTAAATAATTCAAAGTTACTTTCATACTTTATACAATTCCCTCATACTTTTACTACTTTGTACTTCCTTCTTGAAGATCTATAGGCTGTTAACCTTTCAATTCTGCATTCAATTTTCTACTTTGCACCAATCAATCACTCAATTACATTAATAAAGTTCCTTAATTTGGAGTGTTCTTTTAACAATTCAGTTCATTTTGCGGAATTTCTTTCTATTTTTGAGTATAATTGAGAATTGTGAAGTGGGTTTACAAAAAAGTTATTGAATTTGATCTGGGTTTTGCTTAGAAATCAAAATAAACAGTTGAATTTTACTGTTGGTGATCTGGGTTTTTCTGGGTTTTTTGTGATTTTTGAGCTGGGTGATTGTTGGTGATCTTGGTTTCTGCCAGAAATTTTACTGGGTATGTCTACTTGTTTCAAAAGATTTAGTTTGTTTTGTGAAGATTATATGCAGTAGTATTGCTTTGTTATACTGTGATCTGCAGTTTTTTTATGCTTGATTTGTAATAATATTATGTATAAATTGCGTATGTTTTAAGTTTGGTGGTTAAGAATTTCATGTTTTTGTTGTGGAGTATGTTTTAGAGCTGTAAATTTAAGTTTGGTTAGAAAAATTGAGACTTGTTCATTCCTGAATTCGGTTTCGTATGTTATTAATTCATATTATTTGATTACAGAACTGTATTGAACCGTTTTCGTGAGCTTCGTGGTTGATGATTGTGACTTTGTGAGGTTTTTGGCTGTAAAATGGTGGTATGAACATTTGAGTTTCCCCCTGTTAGATGGCGACAATATCGCCGTCTCCTGATTCTGCGCCGTCTGTCGTGCCACCTCCGCCAACAACAATTCCACCACAGCCCTCGACGATACCTCCCCCTACCCCGGACACCTCTGGTTTTCAACCTCAGGCCAACCCCCCTGAGTCATCGTCGACACCTTTGCCTAACAACGCCCCACCGCCAAACAGTTCAGTAACTCCTGTCGTTACCCCACCACCAGCTGACTCAACCCCTCCGCCTACACCAAGTGTAGTACAGACACCTCCACCTGTTGCTTCCTCACCGCCTTTGCCTAGCGTTTCTCCACCACCTCCACAAACAACTCCGCCAGTAAGTTCACCTCCGCCTGATAAAGCTCCGCCACCAAGCACTCCCGCATCTCCACCGCCACCTACTTCTATCCCACCACCGACACTTACTCCTCCTCCAACAACTTCTCCTACACCACCGTCATCTGATCCACCTAGTTTTTCCCCGCCTCCCCCGCCAGTGTCGCCAAACCTTCCTGGAGAATCTCCACCGCCACCATCTTCAAATCCCCCTGAAAGTTCACCGTCTCCACCAGCTTCAACCCCACCTGAAGAATCGCCATCGCCACCAGCACCACGACCACCTCACGACTCGCCTTCTCGTCCTGCTGCAGCGCCACCAAAGGATTCACCTCCTTCTGTTCCTGGTTCGGCTCCCCCACCTGTGATACCAGGTATACCAGCACCTGTAATCCACAGTCCTCCGTCGTCTTTACTTTCACCTCCAGGAACTTCGACTACAGTTCCCTCTTCTCGTGGATCACCTGGCAATCAATCAGGTTTTACCCAAACTTCTGATAATGCTCCAAGCAAAGGGGGAATCGGTTCTGGTGGAGCTGTTGCTATTGGTGTAATTGCTGGGGTATTAATACTTGGCCTCATTGGTTTGGTTGGTTTTTGGATGTTTAAGCGTAAGAAACGGTCTTTTGGAACTTATGATGGCCATGTCAATCCTACCTCTATAGGATCTTCTCCACGGTCAGGTAATGCCTCTCTGCGCTTAAAAATGCCTCAAGAGTGCTTATTTTGCGATATTAATCCTTTCATGATCCTTATTCTTAGCCTCTAAAATTCTATAAAACCTTTGAACTTCTCGAAGTTTAGTGTCGAATCGAAAGGGAAAAATTTTATGGACTCCAGTCGTGACATACCGAACATGACTATGATGATAATCAGTGGATGTTAAGCTGCTGGGAAATATGGCTTGCAAACATATTATCAAGAGGACAATGTTTTATCAATAACATTCTCGATACCTTTTCAAGTAGAAAGATGATAATAATCTACTATTACCTTCTGGTAAACCCTTTTGGGAAGAGGGTGGACCTTCTAAGGAGAAGTATTTGCTATATAACTGTCCTCCACGCGAATTTGCTGCAACTTACTCCAATGCTTTTTTTCCCTTGTCTTCAGATATAAAATTGTTAGTGAAGGGAGATTATCCAACTTCTTATTTTGGAGGAACTTCTGGAACTGTTACTCCTTCTGACCATGGTGGATATGGTCAATCAAGGTCTTGGTTCACATATCAAGAGTTATCAGATGCAACTGGCGGTTTTTCTGATCAAAATTTATTGGGTGAAGGCGGGTTTGGTTGTGTATATAAAGGGCATTTGGTGGATGGTAGAATAGTTGCTGTAAAACAGCTCAAAATCGGTGGCGGGCAGGGAGAACGAGAATTTAAAGCTGAAGTAGAAATAATTAGCCGTATCCACCATCGCCATTTGGTTTCTCTTGTTGGGTACTGCATTTGGGAGAGTAAAAGGCTGCTTGTCTATGACTATGTTCCGAACAACACACTTCATTTCCATCTCCATGGTAGCATATCGATTCTCTTCCGTACATTTACTTGCATGTGGCGAGACTCTTATTACGTTTGCCTATTGATGTCGATTGTAGAACAAGGCAGGTCAATTTTGGATTGGGCTTCACGTGTCAAGATTGCGATTGGCGCTGCTAGGGGTATTGCATATCTTCATGAGGATTGTGAGTACTCTCTTTTCTGTAATTATCCGAAGTAACTTATAAATTAAAGCTTTCTTTCCCTTGAATGTTTCATAAATTTGGATATTTTTTTCCTCATTATTGTAGTTTTTGTTTATTGATAAGTCATGAGTGTTCTTTACCCTGATCAACTATGAGTATATTATTTTATTGGAATCATTGATGATGAAAGAATGAAAGTCAAATTTCATGTATATGATAAAAGTTGTCTAGCATTACACCAAAAATGAAAATATGAAATGTCCATCCAATTCCCTAGTTTTGCCTTTATGAAATTTTATAGTTGATGGAGCTCTTCTAGCTATAATACACACATGACGGGTTAATAATACCGTCTGTGCTTGGGTTATAGGGAGTATGAGTACTTGAAAAGAGCTACTGCTACTCCGAGAAGAATCAGTAAACCTTAGCGCTTTGACTTTTGTATGAACTTTCTTTCCAGCAGTTTCCCCATGAACTCACAAACTGGGTTACCAGATTCGAAATACGATCTATTCGGATTCGCGTACAAATTACCCATTCTCTCTATTTAGCATATCCGATTCGCGAATTCCAAATCCAGCTACCCTTCTCCCAAAGACCCACTAATATGTGGAAATATCTGGGTAAAAAAAAAAATACCAATGTCTCGACTCTAATTTAGCAGACTAATATGTTAGTTTATCATTTTTGCATATTGTGCTTACTGTCGCCCTTTTTTGGACTTGTATGTACCCATTCCAGGTCATCCACGAATAATTCACCGAGATATCAAGTCATCAAATATTCTTATAGATAACAACTATGAGGCTCAAGTATGTGTCATTTTGTCATTGTCTTATTTTGGTACTCCTCATCACCATCCCAATATAATTCCCCGGACTCATCTTTCCGATTTTATACAGGTTTCAGATTTTGGGCTTGCAAAATTAGCAATGGACGCAGAGACGCATGTTAGCACGCGTGTCATGGGAACTTTTGGGTAGGTTTTATACATACAACTACCTCCATAGGGATTTGTGCTAAACAACTCAGAGCATCTATAATATATGGTGATCTCTTTTGTTAATGACATAGCTGAATATGGTACAGTGGTACACTAACTAAAATTCATTCTTTCTTTTACTTTCTCAGATACATGGCTCCTGAGTATGCTACAACGGGTAAACTGACTGAGAAATCAGACGTATACTCTTTCGGGGTTGTGCTTCTAGAGCTTATAACTGGACGTAGGCCTGTGGATGAATCTCAGCCTTTGGGAGATGAAAGTCTAGTCGAATGGGTATGTTATAGCCGACTTAGCAGTACATCCATAGCTTTAAGCAACACGTGCTGGATTAATTGCGAGAATACCTTGTGATTTTCTTTTGCATTGTCTTATTTGCTTGTGCTTGCAACAATTTTATGGTTAACCTAGTAGCCTTATAAGATTTTGTTCCCGTATTATTCCACTGCAGATTTCAAGGCCTAACTGTCTAAAGTTGCGCCTTTCATTTCTTGCCCCGACACATCGATACCATGTGCTCATGTACTCTTTAGCTTTTTTAAGTACTAGGTTAATCCTTCCAAATTGAAAAGACATTGAAGTATTAAACTTCTTCCAGTCATCTAATGAGAAATGTTTTTTTCATCCCGTCCAACTCGCATTCACTTACATCCTTGGTTGATATATTTGGAAAACGTTTTGTACGCTATGATACACACGCGCAATTATTGTGTTTCACATCTCAGGCACGACCCTTGCTTTCTCGTGCACTTGATATGGGGGAGTTTGACGGATTGGTGGATCCTCGCCTGGAAAAGAACTTCATCGAAAGTGAGATGTTCCGAATGACTGAGGCAGCTGCAGCTTGCGTGCGACATTCATCGTCGAAGAGACCGAGAATGGGACAGGTAATTGTCTTAATTACACTGATTCGATTTTACATGTGGGTATTAGTCATGCTCCCATCTTTGGCAGAGCTCTTGTCATCATATGTTCTCACGTCAGCCGCGTGCTGACACAAAATATAAAACTGTTTACGGTAATCACGTTGCAGGTTGTTAGAGCTTTAAGTGTATCCGACTCAGGGGACTTGTCAAATGGACTGAAGGTGGGCGAAAGTCAAATCTACAATTCGGCTCAACAATCGGCAGAAATCCGATGGTTTAGGAAAATGGCATTTGGTAGCCAAGATAGCAATTCTGATTTGTTCAGTCAGCCGTCACAGAATCTCGGCTTCTCAACCCATGTCAGGCAGAATATGTCGTTTTCCGCTCAGCCTGTGCAGGGCGGTATTTCAAGACAGCAAATTCACGATCCCCAAAATCCAAGTTGTTCGGGTCAACCTGGTAACAATGCCAACTTTTTTAGTGGACATCGACTACATAGCCATGTTTCGGGTCAGTCAGATCAGAATGCACATCAGCCAATTGATCAGCGCAGTCAGAATTTCGATCTTTTAAACTAAGGTATTTGATATTTTGGTTCGGTTTTCAGACCCATTAATATGAAATTGGCGCTAATTGGTACGCTCGACGTAGATCATGTAACTAAGTCCCCTCTGAATTTTTGCACAGATTTTTTTATTAATTTTTTGTGGATTCTCAATTTCTGTAAGTAAAAGGGAAGTGCAGAGATTCTGCTTAGCTAAAAATGCTTTATGTCCAACTCTTTACTCTTCTTCAGGTCTTGATTTCGATGTACGCTGTTAATTTTCCAGAAGAATGTCGACTTTGGGCCTACGTCTTTGTTGTTCTTTTATTTGTTAGTTCCAAGCCTATATAGGCCACGATACCAACTGTAATGATTAGTGAACAAGGATATGATTTGTGATTTGTCCCTAGGATTACACTTGTTCTGATCTCGCTTATCCAATTGTTTCCAAATTTTCGAAGCCCCTTCCAGGTTTGGGAGGGGTTGAAACGATCATAGATAGTACGGAATACAGTATTTGGAAGACAAGTTTCATACCTGAAGGCAACTTATCAGAATTTTCGGTGGAGGATTGCATCACGCTCGTTTCAGATTGCGTCATCATATCGTGTTGTTGCCAAAGTTTGATGTTGCAGCTCCTTGTCTTTGCCCTTGTCCGGTTCCCTCATAGAGTCGCCCGCAAGACAAAGGAGTACGCCATGAAGAATCTCAGTGGTGGGGAGAAAAACGGAGACCGTGCAATTGGCAATGTCCCTCAAGGTAGACGGGATTGCAATGAATCAGTCTTAAGAATTGGGAGTTGCCTAGAGAAAGTAGACGTGATTTTAGGACTATAAACAAGGAATATGTCGTAGAATGTGGTGACCATGTTGTATAATTTCATTTCATTGAGGTTGTTGGCCCTATTTTTGGGGCATCATAAGTCATTGTGCTATCTACCACTGGTAGTTGACATATTCCATATCGACCGAGTGACGAGTGGTAATCAAACATGTCCTTAGTATCGTCATTTGAAAAATTAGACTACATTTACCCTCGTTACCATGCGATTTACGAGTCTAGGGAACATCCCTTTGTCGTTAAAGAAAAGAGCGCACACTTCTCTTTCAACAAAAAATGACTTTGTATTTGATGATGCTTGTATCGCACTCAAATAATTGACAAATTATCTCGTTCGTTTAGTTCGGTGAAAGATAGAATCTGTTAAGAATGTAAAATCAATTTTGAACTTTCAACTATCAGCCTAAACTATTATGAGTAGTTGAGTTGAATTTGTAAGTAGTATCACAAGTAACTAGAGGTTGTAAAGCGATACGTAAATTACTTATCGTGTAAACTGTTATATGACTTTTTCTTTTCAGCACAGCCGCACAGGCTACACGTTTAGGAAGCATCACTTCACATGTACACCATGGTCTCATATTTTGATTCCTTTGATTTAATAATGAGCAATTGTGACTTGTGAGTCTATCATGTTCTTCTCGCAACTTTGTGGAAGCTTTTTCTTTATTTTCCTTTTTTTTTAATCACTTTTATATTTTGTCCTCGGTACTTTATACTCCTCATGTTCAAGTGAATTGTTTACACTTTGATTTTTTGTGAGAATAGTTTGAGAGAAGTGTAAACAAATCAGTAACAGAGGAGTAGTAAGACTTTTAGAAGGGTAAAAATAATCTTAAATCTCCAACTATCGGGTTACCGTTTTGGATGAGATGATTTTTGACATAACATTAGAGGTTACGGGTTTTCTTTGAGAGCGTGAACTATAAACAGATGTTAGGCCTTCAGTTGTAAAAATGTTTGATCAAGAGCCCATTTCAATTGTTCATCATTACCGAACTGAATCGGTCTAGGTCACAGATCAAACGAGCCTCATAAATCATATAAGTATATAGCTAATATCGAGATAGGTATTAGTGTATTACTACAATAAGATTGCCAATTAAGTTATGCAGAACTACAAATGCACAAAAAAGGAAAGAGGATAACAAATATTCCGTATTTGAAATGTTTTTATGCGATTATCCATCCAATAAAACTGAAATTGAAACCAATTCAACAAGATTAATCACAAAATATTCATCTTTATCCATCATAAACTCATAATTTAGGTTTTCTCTTATCTAAACAACAAACCTACGATCATAATTCATAAACACATTTAAAATCCAACCTAAGATCCTCTTTGATTAACATAATCCTATATTTAGAAACTAAAAAAAAAACCCTTAAATAAACTCAAAAATAACCTAAAAAACATCTCCATCACACACATTAATACATGTTCACCATGAACACCATCATTTTTGAACACATAATTTTACATTGACCAAGTCTTATAAATAGACTAATATTCTCCAACTTGCATCTCTTTTGATCATTTCTCATTCAATTTTCAACTACATTTTATTCATTCCCTCTTCTCAAAAGACAATTTCAAAAACCACCTTTAAACAACATTAATACCCTTAAAAAAAAATAGGAAAACAATTAATTTTCCTACATGAGCAAACTTTGATTACAAAATTGAATTATTGCTATGACCAAAACAAAAACAACAATAACAAAAACAAGCCCAAAAAACATAAGAAGCCCACCAATGGCAAGCATTAAATCAGAGCACTTAGACCAATTAAGGCACATTTTCCAACGCTTCGACATGGACGGGGACGGTAGCATTACGCAGCTAGAATTAGCTGCGTTGCTACGGTCCCTCGGGATTAAAACCACGGGGGATCAACTTTACGCGTTGCTAACAAATATGGACTCAAATGGTAACGGTTACATTGAATTCGACGAGTTAGCTGAGGCCTTAATGCCTGAGTTAACTACCCATGACATATTGACTAACCAAGAGCAACTCCTCCAAGTTTTTCGATCTTTCGACAGAGACGGTAATGGGTACATTACTGCTGCTGAACTCGCGGGATCAATGGCTAAGATGGGTCAGCCATTGACTTACAAAGAATTGGCTGAGATGATGAGGGAGGCTGATACAAATGGCGACGGTGTTATTAGTTTTAATGAGTTTGCTGCTATTATGGGTCGCTCTGCGTCTGAGCTGTTTGGTTTGCCTACTGCTGATCGTTCTGTTCTTTCTTCGTAATCGTTTTGGCCTTGTTGATGGCCGCGTGGAATTACCAGTTGTGAAATTTGATGATCATTTGCGTCATGGGTTGTTTACGGTCATCTGTTTACCTTTTTATTTTGACAGGGAAACGTCTGACAGTTACCGTTTTGCACAGAAAAGTAGAATTTGATCCAATCATTTCTCCAGCTCATCTTTATAGATCAAGTTTATACGTTACGCAATTTTTTGAAATGAAAAGGTAAACAAATGACGGAATTGAGAGCATAACTAATGTGAATTTGGAGATTTAGATATTGTTGTACAATGTAATTGATGATCTCTAATAAAGTTCATTTTGATGTGAAAATGTTCAAATCTCTTTGTTGTGTACAATATCATTCAGTAGTTATTGTGAATTTTGATCGAAATCGAACCATGGATATGTCATAGGTATATAGGTGCCCATGCTGACCTACTACAGGCCGTCGGCCGAGCTTCGTTTTCCAGGCCCGGAATCACCCTGTAGGGGTGGCGGGGCAGGGGGAGGGCTGGATAGCAAATTCAAGGCCAGAGCCCAGCCCATTGGTTATAAGGGCCTCAAAAACCGTGATCCAGGCATGGCCTGATACTTTGGCGGGCTAGGCTAATCAAATTGCGGGCCATTTAGCGAGCCGGGCTGGTATGCACAACTAGCCAAGGCGTAATCATCTAATGAAATCACGAATTGTTATGCAAGGTCGTTTGATATGGCATTCAGATACTGATTCACTTACAAATCTCACTAGTTTAGATTCGAAGAAAATCGATACAGTGAGACGTGGTGGTCGATATTGACCTTCTCAAGTCTATCCGTCACGTCCAAGGACAAATATAATGGCCCATCTAATGCATAATTCTACTCAGCTTAATTCAATTCAATTAAATTCACTGTATTGTTTTTCTTTCCTCACGCGTATAAATATACACATAGAAGATGCTTCCCAAATGCAAATCAAAGTGATCACGATTTATGAAGAAATGACACAGTCAATGCTTATACTTCGTTTAGAGATGAACGCAATCACGCTGATTTTTTGCGATTTATTTTCGCAAACGACAAATGCACCAAGGAACGGACACAAACTCGTTAGACGTGTCTTTCCTTCTCAATTCGTTCTTGTTTTGGTGAAGTCTTTTTCGACAATTACTCTTTGCAAATTTGTGGACTTGCGTCGATATTTATTTTTATTAAAGTCGAACGGTTAATAGTATATGGACAACTGAGCTATCTTGCTGCTGTACCCAGCTGCAAATGTTTGTTGGTACTACTGTAATTAAAATTATGATGTTGAAATAAAGAAAGTATTAACAATGATTAAGGTCAATAATTGTTTGCACATCTTTAACAAGTATTTCAAATTTCATTAGATTCTTTCACTATGTTGACAAAATCATGCAAAAAGTCACAAAAGTTATTCACCTCAACAAATATGTCTACAATCTTTGACAACTTCCGCATTACTTGGTCCTTGAAAACACCATATATTGGCAGACATATGACACGACACGTTGATTCTGACGATCTTTTTTTCTTAAATTGATCACATTTTATTCAATAATAGTTATTAAGTTGTCCTTGAATCATTTTATACGTAGCATCGTATCTGGTATGTCTGTCCGTCCACCAATCATCAATCAATTTAATCGCGTCTAAGTCGAAAGAAAGTGAAACACAGCGGAGAAGAAAAGAAATTATCAACAATTAACAGGAGAATTATGAGATAACATATCAGATAATGCAATCACAAGTTATTGTGTTGTGTAAGAGAAGTTGATCCAAGTTTGGCAAAAAAATTTCTATTAGATACATGAACATTGGGTTTTATGTACAAAAATCATACAAGATTATGAGCTAATACTCAAAAGAACAAGCGTGTTGTCGCTGGTGGAAGGAAAAAAAAAACACCAAAAGAATGTACAGTTTCTGAACCTCGATTTTCTGCCCTACTTCAGGTGGTACAGCTCTGTGCATACATTTGATATGTACATAAGCAGGAGCCGATCCCGTGTCAAGACAAAATTTGGGTCAAACAAAACCCGACCCAAACGGGGGCCCCCCAGTATTTGCTTTGACCAGATTGTCAAAATAGAAGCATCAGCCTTTGCTTCGACGTCTTTCCCTCCGACTGGCGGCTGCACGAGCTGTGTACCCGACAGTATTGTGGCGTATGGATCGTTGGCGAACCATTTGGCAATACTCGGGGTCCTCGGTCTTGCCCTCGAGTCTAATCCATTGGATCATTTGATGGTACATGGGGAGGAACCTCATTTGAAGAGACGAGTACGTGATGTAAGGGAGTAAAGCCGAGAGCACCACGAAAAGGGTCAGAGTCCAGTACTTGAGAGACGGGGCAAGTGACTCGACAAACACGTGGTATGCTGTCGTCGATGTATTTGGATCCATTGCACCGTAAATCACGAGAAAGATGTACCATAGAGCAATTCCACCCCAAATGACAATGTGTTGAATTAAGGTGAAGTAGCTTATGAAGAGTGCCATTTGGCAGTTCACCACCCAGACGATACATGTGTACAGCATTGCTCCGAAGATTTGCATGTCAGCAGGTTGGCCGTTGTGGCTGTACGCCTGGTATGATAATGCTGTTTTGCAGAAGAAGAAGCTGATGATAGCGCTGCACATTCCGTTGAACATCCAGCTGAGTATTCTGATCCAACTGAAGAGAACATTTTGGACGCCTTCTTGGTATAGCAAGGGAAACTGCCAGCGTACGAAAATAACAATTAGACGGACATTCAGCTAGGGTAGTACACTAATGCCTTTGACAAATCATGGTATAGATATAAGGACAGGTTAAATAATGATTCATGTACCTTGAGACAGTAACGAGCGGAAACATCCTGGTCAAATACTCCCAAAGCGATTGCAGGCAGTGAAGTAAACAGCACATTATAGAGCGACAGATACCAATCGTTATATGCTGGTTGTCCAGAGAAGGATGTATATGCCGCAAACAGGAAGAGTGTGACTCCAAAAACAACGTTCTTGTAGAAGAAATAGCAGATCTGCCAAGACAATTCACGATTTTTTACATATTAGCCTTGCTGAAAATTTTAGAACTGTCATTCAAATAGGGCAATTCTCGGACAACGAAGGGTACCATTGAGCTGATTCTTCTGTAGCACCAGTGCCCATGTACAAGCAGCAAACGCTCCAGAAATCGAAATTGAGCAATTGCAATATCACTGGACATCACAGCCTGTACAAATGAAGAAAACATGAGCAACCATAGTTGGAAGTCTGAGGATTAATGTAAAACGAACAATAACGCTTGCAGATGCTGGTTTATGTACCTGCATTCCTTCGACACCACTTATCCCAATCCCTATATCAGCCTCTTGAAGCATTCCCACGTCATTAGCTCCGTCGCCTATTGCTAATGTTGTTTTCTTGGTTCCATTTTTCACCAGTCTAGTGACCTACATTTTGACATAATCGTAATTAGAATAAATGGCGGAAAAACATAGCACAAAATAGTAAAACGGAAGCTTGGAGAAAAAGTCGCTGAAACATACCAATGCCTTCTGTTTTGGAGATGAACGACAGCAGATAACAGAAGCACATGAAATTGCAAGCTGAAGGAATATATCCTTCATATCGTCGTGAAGAGCATATACAAGAGATTTTCCATCCATGATTAAAGCGTATGCCTCAGAGTTTGCAGTATCAATTTGCACCTTTGCATCAGTAATCTGCTTAAGCACGGAATCTTTATGTGCCTAAAATATTGACATATAAAGTTAGTATGACAATATCAACGATATTGATGTGACTTGAATAAATTCTCATCTGCATAGTGAATAACTCACCTGAGTGATGGCTTCTTTGTCACCCATTTTTTCCAATGATAAAATTTCTGGCGTCTCTAAGTTTATTATTATTTGCTTCATGCCTTGTCTCAACAAACTACAAGCAAACCTGCAGTTGATCGCGTTCCGTTAGACATGCTACGTGATATAGCGCAAAATTATGTGCGGTACAAGGTGAAATCATACCCTATGTTGATAGCTGTCTCCATCTTATCACCGGTTAAAACCCAGATCTTTATCCCTGCTTGTGCAAGCTTGTCAATACACTCTGGAACCTGTTTATGATTTCATCTTGCAATATTAGAACTTTTCCAAACATTCAATGACATGATTACGAGATTATCTAAAAACCGGAGGAAAAAAACGAGAAAGAAAAAAGAAATTACCCCTCGTTGAAGTTTGTCCTCAACTGCTGTGGCACCAAGAAGAAACAAGTCTCTTTCGATAGTTGCGGCCACTTGATCAATTAGCGCTTCCCGGTCCGTGCTGACTGCATTTCTTGCAGCGTTGAATTTCTCGTCGAACTCCCTAAATTCAGCCTCATCTATCTCTCGATAAGCAAGTATCAAAGTTCTCAATCCTGCATCAGCATAATCATGTATGTGGTCCCTGGTCCGCTTCTCAAAGTCATTACCATTTGGGGCCAGCAGTGGAAACATGACACTGAATGAAAAGAAGGAAGTACATCATTAGAAACTGTCATGATTGCGTCGAAAGTGAAACAATGAAACACGAGTAATCGGTTAGAGTACAAACTTGTCAGCGCCCTTGGAGAGCAGAAATATTTTTCCTTCCTCAGTTTGGACAATTACCGACATCCTTTTCCTCGTGCTATTGAACTCCAAGATACTCAGAATTTTGTACTCCCTGTAAAAGAAAAATTGATATTTAGAATATATCAAGCATACAGCAAAGTACTATGACTAGATGAAAAATCGTCTAACCTGTCAATTTTACGGCCAGTAACCGGATCCAGCTCGTGTATTGACACAGTCGTTTGGGTCCTTTTGTAAAACTCGAACCCAAGTTCTCTAGCTGCAATCACAAAAGCTGCCTCATCTGGTGACTCAGCTTCATATGAAATCTTTCCACTTTCTTCATCTACTTCGGGAATCACCGTGTGACAGACAGCCAACAGCTGAAAAAACAGCTGTATGACTTCTGAATGTGGCTCATTAACCCAATTCCCGTTCATAACCCTTTCATCCTTAAAATTAAACCCTTTGATTCCAGTACCCGCCTCAACGTTATCTTCAGCCTCATCATGACCATCAAATGGTCCGACTGACAACGGTGAACCGATGTTCATACCACTGGGTAGAGGAGAACCAGCCCTTTTGGCCATCGCCCTCTCGACTTCCGTGATATTGCGGCCATACGCAGTGCCGGCAACAGAACATTTTATAAACTCCATAGAGTTGCAGGTCAATGTACCTGTCTTGTCAGAAAGAATAGTATCGACTTGACCGAGTTCCTCGTTTAGATTTGAGGTACGAGCATGAGCGGGCTTATCAGCTTCTTCATAGTACATATGAATGTCTCGGTTGATGAAATGGCTCTGCAAGACTTTGACAATCTCTATGGACACGTACAAGGAAATGGGAATCAAATTACTGTACAGCATGAGGGCAGTCAGCAGGTTGTAAAACGCTGCAAGTGGGGTCCGCTTAGGATCGAAGAAAACTTCAGTGTCGTCAGGTCTGAGGTACCACCTTTTCATCACACCATTTTTGAGGTCTTTTTTCGTAGCAACACCAAATACCACTGATCCAATAAAGGCCATCAAAAATAACACGGCAAACAAAAAGTAGATTACCCTATCCATCTTCTTCTCAATTCGACTTCTCTTAGACGGCGGTTCAGTAGAATTCTGCATAACCTTTGTGTCTTGACCCGTGAAAATGACAGTCCCATACACGTAATCGGTATTCCTAAGTTTCGAGTCCCTCAACAAAAGCTGTTGGGGACTAAGTGGATATTGTTGCCCCTCATAATCCATACTTCCAACAAAGGTATACAAACTAGCATTAGGGTCTTCACATCTTATCGTAGCTCGAAAATTTGCCAAGCTAGAGTCGTCAAGTAACGATGATGTCACTTCTAATGCTTGTTTAAGCTTCAAGTTAGTCTCTCCGTCAAGATTCATTGTTTCAACGTAGCACACGGCATCCTCATAACTAGAAGCGAGCAAGAGGATATCAGCTGGAAAGAACTCGTCTTTTTCAACCTTCACCACATCCCCAACTTTAAGATACCGCCATTCCGACACTTCAAACACCCCACCTCCTCTATGCACTTTCACTTTTCTGTTGTTTACCTCAATATCCTGAAAGAATTGCACTTAAACATCATAAACTGAACGACGTATTTGTTTCTCATGCAGGTTTACCTTTCATCAAATTGCAACCTACTTCAGCAGCAAAATGCTCAGATCACAAACAACTTACTACAGTTCTACACTGCATTCTGAACCAATACTGGTCAAATTTTACCGAGATATAGCCTGACAGACAATACCGCGTGTCTGACCTAATAACGAGATTAATACTATGACTAGGAACACGCAAACCACAAAGAACCCCAACAGTCACCCAACAAAATCCTGACCTCATGTACTCCACAAAGAAAAGCAACCATAAACAACAAAAATCCTCGGAACAAAATCAAATGAAACAGCAACAAATGTTAGAGTATATAATCGATCTTGGGCCTCCAACCATCAGCTTAAGCTTTTGGTTGAGTTGGTTCCTAACATCAAACTATAACAGAAAAGTCTTAGTTCCCAAATCAACTGGATCAACTAACATGATTCAGCATCTAAAGTTACTCACAAAAAGCACTCAAACAACAACAACAACAACAACAACAACAACAAAGCCTTGGTCCCGAAATCGACTAGGGTCAGCTAACATGAACCATCATCTGAAAAACAAAAACAAAAAACAGATGAAATATTTTCAACAGACCTGTTTTTTTCTCTTCCAATCTTCAATGGCCTCCTTCAACATACTAACACCAATAACAAAAATGAGAGGAACAACAGCACTAACAACAGAATAAGGAGCAATAGAAGTGAATGCTAAGATTCCAGTGACTAAAAAATAAAAATTAGCCACCCTTCTAAACTGCTCAAACAATGATTTTGGTACAAATGTTGCAAGTGTATACTTTGTTGTACTCACATAATTATCTGGGTAATTTCTATATGAATGTTCTTCTATTTCATTACTAAATACTACCCTTGAAAACCCAGGTCCACCTATTTGTGAATGTTCTTCTTCTTCAAATGAATTTCTTCCACAATGAAATGAATAGATCTTACTAAATCTCAACTTCCTCTTCCTTCTTGCATCCACCATTTTTAATTAATTTTTTTTGGGAGCTAGTTAAAAAAATAAATTAAATTATACAGCAAATTCTAAAAGCTAATTTTACAATTTCTAGATTAATTTGTTACAATGTTCTCCTAATTAAACCCAAGTGAGGAAATTTGATAAAAATAAATGAAAATTAGTAATAAATCAATATTTTATGGGGATTTAGTTGTATCAAAGTTGATACACCTAACCAAAACATAAAACCCAATTGAAAAGGTTCAATTTTGGGAACAAATTTGCAATCTTTTTACCAAAAATGAAAGTGGGAAGAAGCTAAAACTAATAAAATTTATACAAAATAAAAATAAAAATAAAAAATGAAGTTATAAAAAAATGATATTGAAGAAATGAAAAAAAACTTAGGATGTTTTTGCATTGATATAATAAGGGGATTAAAATTAAATGGTGAGGAAACTTCAGAGTATTTTGAAGTTTCTCACTTTCTTGAAATTTTTTTCCTTCTTTACATCAGTGACCTTTGAATGAAGACTTTTAAATCATCCTCCATGTTTGACTTTCTAGCATGTTTGGTTTCATTACATATAATTTCCTAATTTTCATATGTAATTATCCCCTTAATTGATTTTTTTTTTTTTTTTTTTTAAGGAACCCTTAATTGATTTTTAATTATTCAACAAAAAACACCTAGGAAAATATAATGTAAAAAATTGATTGTTGAGAAACAATTATAGAAATAGACAATACAATAAAGAGATGAAAAATGGAGGGAAAAAAAAGTATTGTGATATAAAGGTGTGATTTTAGGAGAAAGTATCGAGATATTGTAAATGACAAATGTTTTGGGGGGAAAAGAAAAAAAATTCTTTCAATAAGTGATTTAATTTAAATATTATCTGAAAATTTCTTTATATTTTGGGGGGAAAAGAAAAAAATTCAGCCAGCAATGTATAAACAAAACCTTAAAAGACTTAACAAGTTGTTTTGTAGCTTGCGTTTTCTTCTTTCAATAGCCCTGTTTTACACTTAAACGTATTTATTATTTTTGTATATGTAACTATTTTTTTTTTCCCTCGAAATAAAATAATTAAAAATATGTTAAATATAAAGTATTGCTTTCTTCTTTCGTTTAAGACCACATTCTAAAAAAGTCATAAAGTTGAAACAAATTGAAAGTGAATTGTGTGATATTTCTATTTGCAAGGACAAACCAACAAGTTTTAATTACCTACTAATTATAGTAGTAATTTAATAAGTAGTCAAATGAGATAACTTATTTGAGAGAGAATAATGACATGCCAATATGCCATATATAGAATTGAATAAATTATTGATTAGCAAGCAAATACTTATTTTTTAGTATTATTCATTGCAACCATAAAATTAAATTTCACATACATGCATTTGTTAATTACATTTGATTATATACTAAATCACATTAGATTATTGTAACGTTGCAACCCGATTTTGATGTGCCAATGTGGTCCATGAGTGATATTTACTTCTAGAACATGCCAAGAAAAGAAAAAAATGTCATACATAACGCAAGGCAAACTCGATTAAAATCTATACGCATCGGTCGACATAAATTTTTTTGTAATATTTTGATCAAACAAATATCTAATATTAGTGTATATACTACAACTTTGTTTTTCAACTTTATATTTAAAATTTCAAAGTATTTGGAACCTTCATAACCTCCTTGGAAATCCATCTAGAAATTCAAGAATCTAATTATTTCATATAATAATATAAATCTAGTTATGGCTAACCAAAATAATAATGATAGTTGCATCTTAAATATTTTTATTAAGAAGAGTCAACACAAGCCATGGAGAATTGTCATGTCCTACCAAAAACGCAAGTGATTACGTATGAGTCTAATCACAACCAAAATGATTTAAAATTTGTTTAAGGTTGACAAGGTTGTTATATGTTTAATTGATTAGTTATAGTAATTTATAATATAATAAGTTATAATATTTATTAAAATTATTATTCTTATTAAATAAACTGTAATTAATTTTCCAGTGAATTGTTAATATTTATTTTATTTTTTGAGAAAAATAAATAAAATAAATGTTAATCAGTAACGACTGTGATAACAAGAGTAGTGAAATACTTAAATAATACTCGTATATTATAAATATCACTAATTTTTGTGTAAGTCAAGTCTTACGATAAATTATTGTAAGTCCGCCTCATTTGTACTCGATTATATAGCTTTTGTACTATTTAAGTGATAATTATGATTAATTGTTACTAAATCTTTTCAGTACTCCTGTTAGTGACTTTAGTAGATTTGTTTCATGTTTCTGTACCCCTTTAACTGCAATTTGTACCTTGGTCTTACATTAATTTAGTGTGAGTTCAGTATTACAGGAGAATTACTGTATAAATATACTAGCATAATACCCGTGCATAAATGCACGGGATATATAAAATAAGTTAATGGTTAATTGAATTTTGTTAGTTGAATTTAATATTAAATTAAAATAAGAATACTTCGTAATAATAATATTAACGCAACTTAAATAAACATCTGTTTTTAGACCCAAAATACAACAAACTGTATTTTACCGACTGCGTATTTGTTTAACATGTAACCCGTTTATATGACTTGTTTAAAGCAGTTAAATAACTATCAAAATCATTTGACCCGTAATTGTCTTCTAATTAACCCGTTTAATAGGTTTGAAAGTATCAATTTTAATTTTTCTTAATAAACTATCAAAATTTAGATGATAGAAACGTTGGAAATTGTAACAAAACAATTAGAATAATGGAACGTTTAATTTTTCTTTATACAAATATAGTTATAAATTTATTTTAAAATATATCATAATGTGGCAAAACCGATCAAAGTACCGCAATACATTGTCTAAAAATTCATCATTTATTATAATAAGTAAAATACGCTAAGAATATTATTGAAAACAAATTAATTAATAAAAATGGATAATTTAAAAGTTAAAATGTTTACTGAAAACATATTAAATAAAAATGGATAGTTAAATAGATAAAAAGAAAAAATATACTCCTTTGCACATAGAAGATATTGACTTATTACTTATATGAGTTAAAAAGGAAATAAAATAAAATAAACTAAAAAGGATTAAAATATGTAAAAGTTGGAGGGAAAATTGGAGGGAAAATTTGTGTAGGTGGTTTTTGTTATATATAATTAATATAGATAGATATATTTACGATCTTCAAAATTTTCAGATTTGTGAGCTCATATGAGCCGTTTTTTTTTGTTGCTTTCAAGGGCCTCTATGAGCCCTTAGATCAAACTTGAATTGTAGGGTAGAGATTAGAGATTGGGTATTATATAAACCCTCTCTCATTGCTTGTAATTTTCAGATTTGATATTGAATATAAAACCCTAAGTTTGAGAGTTTCTCTACTTATATTTTTGTACACATTAACAAATAATTTAATCTACCTACATTTGTATGACAATTTCATTATAAAAATGGTGTTAGATATTTAATGCACTTGATGACTTGACCAATTTTACCGTTGTAGTGGAGAAGTCCGCAAGTTTGCCACACACGACGGCGCCACTTATGATTCGTCACCAGAGACATCAAATGCTCCGTATGCTTGAAGCATAAGTACCTCTCTTTAATTTAATTATCCTTTTTAAATAACTGTATTAATTAATGCTCCGTATATTCTTTTCAGAGTTAGTCTCCCATAAAACGGATTATCCGTTTTATATGTAAAACGAATTAAGTAGTTAGACTTTTACATAGAAAAGACAAATCTTTTGTTAGTTTCAAAGCTTTCAACTTTTGTCTTATTCAACTATTTGACCCGTTTCTTGTATGAAACGGATATTACCCGTTTTATACAAGAATTTGTGTTCTTTTCAGGGCTTCTAATTAATGGTGAACAAAAATAATACCACTTATTTTAATACGAACTATTATGGATAATAAATGACGGTAGAAATTGTCTTTTACTCGTTTGAGATTTCGAGTCCTAAGAATGTAATCGAATACTCAATAATATATATGGAGTAAGTTTTTTGTACCCTCGATTTTCATAAATACTATTTCCGTGTAATTGTTATATATTGTTAACTTTACTCATAAAAATATTTATAATCTTTCTAATTAGACACTAATTCTTTCATAAGACAACCTTACAATAACTTATCGTAAGACTATGTTATTTGTGACCATCGATTATAACTTTTGTATATTTTTCAGTGATAATTATGATAACATATTCGTAATTATTATAATATCTGTATCAATTTATTTGATAATTGTAATCATTTTTTTGAGTGAACAATTTAATGATTATTATATACACAAAGTTATTTTTTTTCATACCTTTTTAACCATTTGACTCTGATTTGATTTATATTACTTAATTATAATTATAATATAAAATGGTGTAATAGACAAATACATCGTGTTGAATTGTGTAGTTCTAGAAACAAGCAATCGTTGACATGATCTTGGACAAATAGACAAACTATTCGTATACGAGGTCATCCGAATTGACCCATTAATAAAAGTAATTTGGCCCATGGGCCATGGCAATGAAGGGCTTCCAAATTTCTAGAATTATATACTCCATTACTCCCTCCTACTAGTGTTAAAAAAAATAAAAAATTTTAAGTTATGCGATTTTCTAAATGTAGAAATTCTCGTTTAAGACCAAAGATGCGTCTTAAACTTTAAGACGGGTCGGGTATGAACCGTTGTTTTTTTTTTTTTTTTTTTGAAAATGTTTTTCAAGACCCAAATTTTATTTTTTTTAAATCTTTTGTCGAAAATCGTGTTTATAGGGTAATTAAAAATAGTAACAAAGTAGACCAAAATGGTAACATATTATATTATCTTTGTAACATATTATGAAACCTAGAGAATAAAAAATTGTCATAACATTTGTTTAATATGTTACCATAAAATCGTGTTTATAGGGTAATTAAAAATGGTAACAAAGTAGACCAAAATGGTAACATATTATATTATCTTTGTAACATATTATGAAACCTAGAGAATAAAAAATTGTCATAACATTTGTTTAATATGTTACCATAAAATTGTGTTTATAGGGTAATTAAAAATGGTAACAAAGTAGACCAAAATGGTAATATATTATATTATATTTGTACATATTATGAAACTTAGAGAATAAAAATTTGTCATAACATTTGTTTAATATGTTACCATAATTATATAATATGTTACCAAAATAGGTTAATATTAAATGATAAAAAAACTTGATAACAATTCATTAATAAATGATAACATAATATATTATGATCCAAACATATTAAGTTTGAGAATATGGCACCAATATAATATAGTATGTTACCAATTTTATCAATATTGTTACCAATTAAAATTTGTGTTTTTACGCTTTCTGAGTTAAGTTTTAAAAAAAAAAAAAATAAATAAATAAATAAAATAAAAGGGTTAATGGGCCAAAATGGGTCATATTTGACCTGTCTTAAACCTTAAAACGGATATTTGGTCTTAAGAGAGACTTACACTTCTAAATGTCACTTTGACCCTGTGGCGTAGCTAGTAAAATATTCAAGTGGGGTCAAAAATTAAAAAAAATGTATCAGTCGTATCTACTGTTCGGAAAAGAGTGTTAGAACAAATCGTTCTTGCAAGTATTGGAGCGAGGTGTCGATAACTTTTTGAAAGGAAATTATGCCCCCACTATTTCGGGAATTTCCTTGGGATAAAATACTGCTTTGGCGCCAAATTAATTGCCCAAGTGCCTATCTTTGATCATTAATATTCTAGGCCCAATTAGTAGCAAACCATTAAAACTTGATTTTGGCCCGTTTCACTTAATTAATCACGTCTTCACCCACTCTTTAACTTAATCACGTCTCCGCCTCTACTCTTCTTTTTAGGCTTTAACATTACCCTATTCCCAATAAATTCATGAGAAACAGAAAAACAAAGAGAAATTGAAATAACAAGAAGTGACTATGCACAACTACAAAATTTAGTACTCCGTATATAGTCATGTAACCGGAGGGAGTTGTTCAAACTAAACCAAATGTCTTGAGTTTGAGCCATGAAAATGCAGTCGTCTTAAAATCCATGAAAGAGAGTTTTATCAAGAAAAGACAAATTATACTTCCTCCGTTTCAATTAGTTGTTTACAATTACTTTATATACAATTATTTATATGAACAAAAATTAATAAAAGATATTTGAAAAAATAATGTTAAAATTAAAATTTTAAAAAAAAAAGTCCACTTATAATAAATAATACTATTTAATCACCTCAAATTGCGTCAACCATAGAAAAATAAATATAAAACTTAATTTTAATCGATAATTCGTATTTTTATCGACTTTTAATTTCTGGATCCGCCCCTGTCCCATGCCTATGAGTTGGCAAAGTTGTTGATGTAGTAAAGCGGATCATCATAGAAACTAGAAAATACGTACAGTCATCATTTTAACTTGTTCAACAAACACACAATATGACCTGATCTACTCTCTAACATATTCCATGAACTCAATCTCTTCCTTATTCTCCTCATTTCTCAGGTAACATTCAATCTATTCTTCATTTTTCATCTGCACAACACAATAAAGTTCAAAACTTTATGAACATAAAATGTACAGTTCATACAGTAGTTACACTTCAACTGTAGCCTTAAGAACAACAACTTACTATGGATTCAATGATTACTCTTCTTGTTACTGTACTTGTTGCTGCAATTTTAGTCTTAATTCAACTAAATTAATCTTGCCCATCAACAAAAACCCTAATTTGTTGTATGGGTTGAGGCAGTCTAGCTTGATTCAGTCACCACCTTGTAGGAGGAGGGTTGTTTTAGGGTCTTGTGATAGGTATTATTGCCCTCCTTTGTCGATTTACGATGTGGGTTCTCGTTGTTGTCGTGAATCGTGTTGTCGTGAGATAAGTGGTGGTGGTGGTGGTGGTGGAGTTTTGGGGAGTAAAGGGTTTGATGGAATTAGGGTTGGGGTGGTTAGGGGCGGTTGTGATTTTCGGAGTAATGCACTTGGCGAGAGGAAGAATGGCGGTGTTGATAAAATTCGGTGTAATGCACTTGGCGAGAGGAAGAGTGGCGGTGTTGATAAAATTAGGAGTAGGGTGATTAGGGATGAGCGTAAGATTCGATGTAATGCACTTGATGATGCGGAAGCTATGCTTAGTTTGTTGAGTGAGGTGGGGGTTGATGAATCTGTGTCGATCAAGGGTAGGAGGAAGAGCTCATCTAAGGATGCGAGGGTGGTAAGGGAACAAAATGTGGTGACGGAGAACTGGAAGGATGTGAGGAGTAATTCTTTGTCGGGTTTAGAATATTCGGAAAGCAAATCCAAGAAGCAAGAGTTAAGGTCGAGTAGGGATCGTATTAGGGAAGAGGGTCGTAAGAGGAGAGAAGAAAGGGAAAGTGATTTGATAGATGACAATGTTGATATGGGATTAAGGAGAAGAGACTCGGGTTCGTCCTATTATTCTGTTGTAGAATCAGGTGAATTTGAGAGCGACGATGAGGTTGATTTTGAGGAGGAGATGTTTGCTGAAAAATCGTCGACTACACGAGGGAAGGATTCAAGAAAAACTGGAGGTGTTGTCATTAGTGAAGTGGCCGATGATGTTGTAGAGAGCTCTAAAGATCAGAAAGATCAACAGTTGGTAAGTAGTCAACGTGAAAATGAAAAAGTAGGGAGCTCTACTGAATGGGATTGGAGAAAAAAGTCCGAGAAGAAGCTTACTGATGAGTCTGCTGAGGTTATTAAATCGAGGAAGGAATCTATTCTAAGGCAGACTCAACTGTCCCAAGTGAATGAAAAAAATAGTTCTATCGTGGCGTCAAGTTCAAAGAAGCAATTTAGTAATGTCGAAGAGGAATCGACGTCAGAATTTAGTTCCCATAGGCAGTCCAGATCTAGAACTCGAAGAGATGACAGCGTTAGTGACTACACGAAATCCAGTGTATTGAATGAACACACATTTATAGGGAACCAAGCTAGTGAACACTTTGTTTCTGGCAGTCAACATGGGCAGTCAAATTCAGGCACCAGTTCGAGTGAAAAATTTAGTTCCCAAATGAAAATTGATAATGAAACAAGTGTATACTTGAAATCCAGCCAGCAACACGATCAGTCTTTGCGAACTAATAGACAAAACATCGAATCAACTTCCACTGCAACTAGAACTCCTATCCAGAGACCCGGAGCAACTGTTGTTAGTCAGTCAGTGCAGGAAACAGGATGTGACTACTGCAAAACATGTGGGAGGATCGTGCAGGAAAGTGAAATAGATTCTGACGCTGAACAGCGTGCTGAGATTTCTGGGATTCAAGGTGATGCCCAACAGACTGCAACCGTTCTGGGTCATTCTGAACGTAGACACAGGATACAGGAAACGGGTACAAGCTCGTCTCAAGCATTAGTGCAGGTGGAGAGGAAGAAGCTGGATAAATTGAATTCAGCGGCTGGACAGGTTGATGCTACACGAGTTTTTGCACAGTACAATGAATCACAAGCCTTTGATTTTAGTCGAGATCAAAGTACTGTAAGAGTACAGGAGCAACAAGAAATGCGGAAAAAGAAGTTGGAGGAGACCTCAACATGGGTTATATCACCTTCTGATGCGGAAATGTTTCAGGTTGGATTGGGTGATAGAGTTACTAAGGAAGCTGATTCCCGTAAATTATTGCAAATTGGGGCAAGTGGTTCTCAAGTTCATTCAACTAGCGGGGAGACTAGTCGCCATTCTGCTTATGATAGAAGAGTGCATAATGAGCAAACTGACTCGACGTCAGAGGTTGAGGAGAGGAATGTGTTGCAGGTAGGTTTTACTGGAAACTTTTCAGGAGAAGATAACACGTCCCAACAAAGTTTAGATTCAATCCCTCCGACAGGAGCTCAACAAGTCAATGAGGTGGAAGATAAGAGTGACTGGCAACTTGCAGTGATTTCCCCGTCATTGCAGTTAATAGAATGGAAATCCTCAGAGAGTGAACCCGAAAGCGGTATTTTCGGAATGAGTACTGGTTCAGAAGTTGAAGGTGGCAGTGGGTATTCACAACCTCAAGGAACGAGATTGTCATCCTTTGATGAAGGAAATCAGAGTGAGTTCAGGTTTGTTGAGGAGTCATCTCATGAAGATGCAATTAGTTCAGTGGAACGAATGCATGAATCGTCTGCACTGATAGTTCATGATTTTGTTGAGAGAACTAGACTTGACTCGTCAGCTTCTGAGACCAGACTTGAGAAAGAATCATCTACTGATTCTCTTCCTGGCGAGTTAAGTCTCGTAAAGCAAGATTCGGGTCATGCATCTGGGAGTTCTGGAACTAAAGAACAGTCAGAAATCATGTGGGATGCAAAAGATCATTCTGTTGGTGAAGCATCAGAGTTAGAGTTAACGGAAGCAGAAATCTCTGAAAATGGAGTTGCTAGAAGAACGGGGAAGTTGTGGAATGTTGTGGGTGATCTATTTCGACTTCGATGGGGTTCAGTTTCTGAAACCCTGAAGTCTCCTGGTAAATCTAGTCAGCAGAGATTTTCGAACGTCTCTGCCTCTGGTGAAACTTGGTTTTCTGGAAATGAACATGAGGGAGGCACCAGTGACAGCGTGAGAAGTGCACAGGTAACCTTGTCACAGGAACCCAGTCCTTCTAACCCTGCGACTCGCCATAGTGATCGGAAGATAAAAAAATCAAAAAGCATGCCGCAAGAATCTACTTCTGGACTGTCCTTATTAATGGAAAAAGCTAGTAAAAGTCGAAAGAAGGATCGTAGGAAAAAAGATCAAAGGATCATGTCAGAAGAGCCCGCCTTGGACCAATCCCCACACCGTAGAACCACAAATAAGAGTCAAAAGGGAGATGCCGGATTAATGAGCTTAGATGACCAACTGGGGCCAGTTGAATTTGGTGTTTCCCCCTCTGCAAGCACCTCACAAGGCGGTTTTGCGTCTGGAAATGTGTCTATTGGAGCAAATACTGGCTTGAACATAACTCAACAGATTTCACAACCCAGTCCTCCGCCTCCATTGGTACCTTCTGTTGGACGGCTAAGAAGATCCGATGCACTTAAAGAGGACGCAGCGTTTCAGAAAATTGAGGAGCACATTAGTTCCACTAGTGAATTAAAGGGTCAACGGGGTGATGTGATGGAGAGTGGTGCTCCAACTCCTGAAGAAATAGACACAGAATTGAAACGAAGAAAGCTTCAAAGAAGCAAACAAGTTATATCTGACAGATTCGATGAATGGGAAGATGCTTACAGACGTGAAAATGAACTGCGGAAAGTTGATGAAATATTCATGAGGGAAGCACTTGCTGAGGCAATGAAGGCTGCGGATTCTTGGGAAGTTCCAGTTGGGGCTGTACTGGTGCAAAATGGAAAAATTATTGCTCGTGGATTCAATCTGTAAGTCGTGTTTATGTTTGGGTTGTGAGTAATTATGGCAGTTTTGCTATCTTTGTCTAACTAGTCTGCACATTTCAGAGTGGAGGAATTAAGGGACTCTACTGCGCATGCTGAAATGATTTGCATAAGGGAGGCGTCAAACGTTCTTAGGACATGGAGGCTTTCGGTAACTCCTTCGTACTTTTCACGGAAACATTGGTAACTAATTTTATTGTTGGTAGACATTAGACAATTGACTATGAGCGATGATACGCCTATGAGATTTATCTTACTCAACAACTCTAAGTAATGTTCATGAAAGCATCATATGCACCCCAGTAAATATGTAATTGGATTTAGTTATACCAACCAGTTACGTTTAACTTTGAGTTATATGGACTCTTATGTCAGTATTGAATGTAGTTATTGATCTGAGGATTAGAACTTTCAGGGTTTCTTCTTTTACCTAAACTGAACGAGTCGAAATATGTCATGTTGTTCAAGTTAGCATGCGCTGAATGTGAATTCGCACTTGTGTAGGAAACAACTCTGTATGTTACGCTTGAACCATGTCCGATGTGTGCTGGAGCAATACTTCAAGCCCGAATTGGTACACTTGTGTGGGGTGCTCCAAATAAGCTTCTCGGAGCAGACGGGAGTTGGATAAGGTGTGTGCTGATATCTATAAATCCTGTTTTTCTTATTTTTCGAGTTGTTTTGTTAATATAGTAGTAGTTGATGAACTTCTTTGCAAACAAAACAACCGCTCAAAGGCTCTGATTTTGACGTGTCGTACAGGCTATTCCCAGAGGGGGTCGAAGTAGAAGAGCGGTCGGAAGTGGCTGACAAGCCGACTCCCCCAAAACACCCATTTCACCCAAACATGAAAATTCGGCGAGGGGTACTTGAATCAGAATGTGCACAGATAATGCAGCAGTTCTTCCAGCGTAGAAGAAAAAAGGAAAAGCGAAAAGAAAAGGAGACGCGAAAGGAAAAGGAAACGCGCAAAGAAAAGGGAAACGATTCCGACGGAGAAGGGCAACCTTCTTGTCTTCCTGTTCCACACACTCCTACGAGATTGCTGCGTAAAATGCACGGCGTCTTCCACACTATGAAGTCTCTGTAATACATACTTTTATACAAACAAGGGACCAAGATTTTATGATTGTTACCACTGATTAATAAATAATGTTCGAGTGTTATTGTAAACTGTAAAGGTTTTTGAAGATCACTGCAACTATATTTTAATGTTGTATATTGAAGCGATATTGGCTCAGTTTAACAAGATTAGGTCATACTGTAACAACTAAGCGTAACTGTAGCAGTTTTAAATTCTATTATTATGTCAGTGTTCGACATAGTTCTAAATGTAAAAATATACACCGTAACCTGAAACACAAATCGGAAAAAGAATTTCTACATTATGTAAGATAAAACGCAGCAAAACATGTAATGGATCATATCCAGAATTCCCGAAACTAGCCGTCAAAAGTAAGATGAATATAACAGTATCGTGTATGATAATGTTACAAATAATATAAAAGAAATGAAACGTAACGTCTATAAAGTATCTACAGGTAAACTCACACCAAAACTGCTTTATCTTCTCAATTTTAGGCACCGAAGAAGGAAAAAACTTTTCCAGCGATACAGTCTTAGCGCAGATACTGCACAGGCCGACATGCGTTTCAGTCTTCAGCGTCATTCCGGAAGTCATATTCAACCACAAGGCCCAAGTTATCGACTAATTTGTGATGTTGAAGACACCCTGAACACTGATACATACACATGCAATCGATATCACAAATCACAGCAGAACCTCATGGGCAACAAGCATTTTCTAACTGTCGTCTTCTTCAGAAAAAGGTACACATTTCTCCAATAGTACACTAAACAAAGATATGGAGTGTTGACCAAGTAAATTTGTCAACTGAGGCTACCATTCCTCTATAAACTACGAGGTTTCCAACACACTGGATATTGACAATGTTCGCCGTAAACTGACAATGAAAAAGAAACTACTAGATAAGGTGTTCACAACAGTCACTAGACGTCTTAAACCATGAATAATCAATAATGGATTTCAGGAAAACTGTGTGCGCACATATAAAAAGGTGATACAAATTAGGTTACATGTAAACCAATTAAATCCGAGAAAGGAAGAATTAGAAGTACCTGGACAAATACAGTTCCTCGTTCATAGGCTACTCTATTTATCAGCCGTTTCGTACTTTCACCGCATGCATTACAAGTAAATTGTACAAGCAAACTTCTCCGTGGGAGCTTTATGTCGATGCTTGATTCCTACAAATTTCAACCAAAAAGCGGATGACTAAAATCACTGATAATATACACCCAAGGTAGACAAGAAACAACGACATTCCAACTCAGTGCTCCATAGTATACAAAAGTGTAACTTTCCCTAAATGTCAAAAGTTGTGTAGGTAGGTGAAAACGGTGAGTCCTTAATCTTCGGTCCTTGAAAGAGAACCAAAGGAAAAACAAATGTTTATTCATATTAAATTATATTACAAATTTTGTAAATTTCCATAAAGTTATTTTTCTATCCATAGTAGCATAATCAGCTGGAACTCATAGTAGTTTTAGAAAGCACTTACTTTATCATAGATATAAACTCACAGGATATAGAAGCATTCTAGAGGGGACGAAGATTTGTGCCATCACAGATTTCAAACAGCAAACACAAAGCTCAGAACTTTAGCGGAGGAACAAGTTAAGATATACTCCGTATGTTACATGAGATGTGTCCGATGTGATGCGAGTGACAAAGGTCTGACACTCAATGATAACAAAAAAAAAAAAAAAAAAAAAAAAAAAAAAGATATACATGGACACGGTCAAATAAGTGTCTTGACCAACAACATTGACATAGACACAACACGTCGTATAAAATAAATAAGAATTTTCAACTCGTTCACTCATATTTTCCACAAGATTTCACATTACTTTCCCTTTCCTTTTATCACAAGTTATACTCCTCTTTCTTGTTGTCCAAGGCATTATACTGTCCTCTTTGTTGATTTCTATCTCTTCACTCTTATTAAACTTTCAAAATTCTGTATCGGAATATCGAAGAAGCGTTTGTGTCGTGTCTAATATTGACGTGTCGTCATATACATCATGTCAACCATGCACATTTTGGCCACCCGACATGGTAGCTAAGTTAAGTGCCCAAAGTATCATCGATTAAGATCCACATTCCCAATACTCGATTTTGCCTTCTTCCTCTATTACCTATAGACATATAAAAAGGGTCTAATGCCAAAATGCCAATATGAAACACTAAGCCACCATCTTCTCTCTTTAGATAGCCTTAACCACCCAACTCACAATTGGCTAAATAAATTTCCTAAAGGCTAAAGCAACTGTATAATAATGTACACCGATTCACTTCCCGTAACAAAGGGATTATACATACACCGATATGCTGGAAAATTCTTCCCGGTTTCAGCTCAACTTCACAAATGTTCTCCGAAGGATTAGGGTGGGATGAATACATAATTGTGATCCTTCATCAAGTGCGCCAATATACTTGGAATAAAACAGTATTCCTTTTAACTAAGAAAAAAAAAAAACAATAACATCAATACTCTATCCTAACTCATCGACAAATAGACCTCTCCGAAAATCTTTATAGAGGTAATGGTTTAAATTTTCTCTTCACCACAATGCAACTACATACGAGCATTCTATTTATGATTTCGAAGAAGTCGATAAACACCACCCAAGTAGATAAATTATGTTGAACATAACTCATGTCCCCAAGTGTCATGCAAATCTTCACAAACGTTTTAGAAAGATCGTCGCAATAACTACTCACAGTAAAGAAAGTTGTTGCAAATTACTCAAAACAAGCACTGAAAGTATGTTTTACTCCGCACCCATTAACTAAACTTGTGATCTCTTTACCACGAAAACTGCAGAAACTCGTGAGTAAAATGGGTTAATCGTGCAAAATCAAGACGAAAATTCCAAATTTTGGGGCGCATTTTCACAGTAAAAGACGGCCCCCAAAACTAAAACAATAATCCTCATTCCTCATTCATCCTCAGTAAGACGGTCTTAAACAAGTTTTTTGCCACAAAAACGACACACTAATTGGACCATCTAACACAAGACTTACAACTTTCTACTTACCAAAACCACAGATTACCGAAGTAAATCGATCAATCGTCCTCATAACACAATCATATAAAACAAAATCGATAATGAAATCATACAGTAATAGATTATACCTTCGAAGAATCATCAAAAGTTTCGGAACTAATCCCAGAATCATCACTAACACTACAGCAGAAATGTACAGGTACGCAGTAACTTTGATTCGACAAATTGGTAGATTTTCGCGAAATTCGCAACCTAAAATCAGCAGAACAGTGGTCGAAATTAAGCATAAAGGATAAAATCACAAAAAATAGGGTTAATAGAATAAAGAGGGGACAAAATCGGAAACCTAGGGTTTAATTTGGGGGTGAAACTAGGAGGTTGAAAATTAGAAGGAGAAACACCAGAGCTACGGTGGCGCGTGGGGTGGTTGAAGAGCGTGAAGATGGCGGACGAAGTAGCCGTTAGTGACATTTTGACGGAGTTAGAGCATCTACGGCGGTGTAAATTAGGGACAACCCTTGGTAAATATTTGGGCAAATATTTTATCCATTTCATTTTATGCCGTCATTTAAACAACAATTTAACTACGAAATAAGATTTTTACATGCCCTTTATTTTATGTCGTCATCTAAACAACAGTTTAATTAAGATGTTCATAGGTTGGGTTAAATGAATAGGTACTTATGATTAATAGAGCTGTTCACGGGTTGTCCCGCCCGAAAAGTCCGTCCCGCCCGTCCCGATTTTTTAGCGGGTTTGGACAAGTGATTAGAAAAAATTAAATTATTAGGTAGTAGCGGCCATGATAAACGGGTAGGACATGGGCATTATGAAAATCCATGGCCACGTTAGGCTAGTTTATTACATTAATTATTTTTTATTTTGAATATATTTTATTTTATGAATTTAATTCAATTAATTAATAAATAATAAAGGAAAACTATGAGATAAATTGAAATATTTTATATTACTTAGTTGCGATTTGGTACATATAATGCCCCTTCGAATTTTAATATTTTCCGACTTCACTATGATATTTCTCATACGCATTCAAGAAGTGATAAGAAATTAACAAAAAAGAATATATGGGGGGTGCAATATTGTCACTTTTAAGAGATATATATTAAGAAGTTTTGACCCAATTATATACGGAGTAGTTAATTTTATCGAAAATTTCGTAACTTTAATTGATTTTTTTTAAGACATAAGTATGAAGCCCGCTAGCCCGTGGGTAGCCCGGCCCGCTAAAAAAGGGCGGGTACAGGTAAAAAGTTGAGCCCGAATAACTGGGCCGGGCCGAGCCATCTTCGGCCCGCGGGCCAAAAAAATAATCTTGGCCCGGCCCATGTCCGGCCCGAACCCGCAAATGATCACCTCTACTTATGAACAATTATGAAAATAATTAGTATGAGATTCAACGATATTATTTAGAGATTTGCTTACATTTGAGCAAAATATTAAGCTTGTAGTTCAGCACTGTTCATCCGAGAAGAAAATTCGGTTGTACGAAGTAGTATATAAGCCTATAACTCTCCAAAGCTACATGCTTGACTTAAATAAACTCGATAATTTTTGTTGTTGAATTTTCGTTGCTAAAAACAAAAATATGCTTGTATGTTAAAGCTATGTATCCGTCCATCGGGGATGCTCTTACCGACTTAGTATATGACTAGATGTGGCCAAGGGTCGAGCTCCGAAATTGAAATCCGGCCCAGCCCTTTGGAGGCAAGGGCGGGCCTCCAAAAGGCCAGCTTAGAATTTGAGGCCCTAACTCGGCCCTCTAAAATTTATTTATTTTTTCTGCTTTTCTGGCGGGCCTGAGAGGGCCGGGCTTCAAAATTTGGGCCTGGCCCCAATCCTTGAATTTTGGCGGGCCCAACTAGACTTTGGAGGGCCGGTCAGGGCTCCAAAAACACGGCCCTCGACGTGACCCGAGCCGGGCCGGCTCGTGAAGATGGACAACTGTAGTTATGACTTATGAGGTCCTTGGCCGTAGTGTTCTGAAGTTAAGGTCCTTAGACTGTGTAAAAAGGAAAATCAAAGTTTAAAGTCAAATAATTAACGACAACTTTTACACCTCACCAGATGATCATCATTCCTTGATACAAAATCATTCGTTCACCCTCTTACATCTCAAAGATTCAAACTTTTTTCGAAACAAACCCAAAAAAAGAAGAGAGATTTAGATTTAGATGTGTAAAAATGTCAGTAATTGGTGCACTATTTATAGAAATCTTCAAAAAACCAGGAAAAACTTACAACAAATCATCATCAATGACAAAAAAAACATCACAAAACTCTTCTTCTTCATCACTACTTCCAATCACAACAAACAAATCCACAACACCACCCAAAATGCTTTTACAACCTTCTTCAAATGATGATTTCTCAAATACCCATTTTCTAATTTCCCCACAATCTACTCTTCAATCCTTTGATAGGATTAATTCTGAGCATAAATCTTCTGAAACTAAACCCCTTTTATGTAGGGCCCTTAGTTTCACTGGTGGCTTTTGCTCCACCAGGCTCCACCTCCAGCGCCAGCAACAGCGGCGCCGCACCGCCAGTCATGAGAATGTGTTTTCTCTTCACAATGGTGGCGGTGATCAGTCTGTTGTTGGTAATGTTGAACATGTAGCTGCTGAGACTTTCTTGGTTACTCGACTCGCTTTAAAGTTGCTTGGTTATTTGGGGTATGAATGTATGATCAACTAATGTTAGCGTGTATGATAGATTGCATTTTGTTACAGTCTGAAACTTATCGTCGTTTAAGGTTGAATGTCTGCAAATTTACTAACTATATGTTAGGAACCAACTCAACCAAAAGCTTAAGCTGATGGTTGGAGGCCCAAGATCGATTATATACTCTAACACGCCCCCTCACGCGAATGCCCTTTGGGCTTGAAGCGTGGACGCAACTACAGGCCCGCCTACCTGGTGCGATATATACCACTTTGAAAGTGAGGGGTGGTGAGATTCGAACCCGTGACCTTTAGTCACAAGGCTCTGATACCATGTCAGGAACCAACTCAACCAAAAGCTTAAGCTGATGGTTGGAGGCCCAAGATCGATTATATACTCTAACACTATATTATGTCTGATACTGAAACTTTTTACAGGGTAGGTTACAGATGGATCATAAGATTTCTTGCTCTAGGTTGTTACGCCGTTTTGTTGATTCCTGGATTTCTTCAAGGTTTGTCTTTTGGGTCAAGTTCAATAGTCTAATATTCTTCGGTTACTTGCATTTGTGATTTGTTGTGTGAAGTAATATTGCCAGCATGCTTTTCGTCTGGCAGTTGGGTATCATTACTTTCGTTCTAGTCAAATTCGACGAAGTATAGTCTATGGCGATCTACCTAGAAACAGGTATTGTAAGTTTGTAACAGATATTCTGCAACGGCTCTACTCCGTATTAAAAAAAAAAGGGATTGGAAATGTTAGAAAATGTGTTAACGCTGATATTGGATCTCGGCAGGCTTGATCTCTACTTGCCTGAAAATACCGATGGGCCGAAGCCAGTTGTCGCCTTTATAACCGGTGGAGCTTGGATAATTGGGTGAGTTGTCAAAAACATCAATTATGTATTTCTAATGGCAACTTGGCAAGTCAGTTGCCGATGAAAGAGGTGTGATTGTGTGAAGCATAGAGAAAAGTTGTTTAGGCTTCTGTGTTTCTCATATGGTTTTGTTCTTTTTTGCTGTCTTCAAATGTCAACATTTGGTAGTGACATTATCTACATTAGCATGTGTAGAACTCTTGATTTCAGAAACGATGTTAAGCAGCGGTGTTTGGTGTGAGACGATATTCAGAACTTTGGTGCAAATAAAATGTAATGTTGGGATGATATGAGAGGTGACACTAACATAATTAGATTTTGAGAATCCGCAGCTGACAGTTTTTGTTCGGTTCAAAATTAATTGATAGCACTAACAGTCACAGATTTACTGGATGCAAAAAACCTAGCTCTTTTCACCAGCACCTTTTCGCTGCTGACTTTTATCTCATCGTCTAAGTTTCTCTGACGAGATTGCTCATGTTTTCGTTGGCAGTTATAAAGCTTGGGGTTCCCTACTTGGGCAACAATTAGCTGAAAGAGACATCATTGTAGCTTGCATAGATTACAGGTGAGTGGCTTCAAATATATCGTTCTTTCTTTTTGGCTTCAAAGTTAGTTCTTGTGATGGTTTATCGTAGATGGGATTCACTTGCCGTCCTCCTCTATATCGTATGTGTTCTTTGGTTCTTTGTTTTTTGGCTGTCAAAGTGTTTTGTATGTGACTTGCATGTGACTATATGATAGTGTAAGAGGTAAACTTTTTGAAGCAGAGTGAAGCGGCTATGTGAGACCTTAAAGTTTGGCTAGCCGTCTCGGCTGTTACTTCTATTTATGAATACATTGTTTGCAACTTGTAATGATTTATAAACTCTGTCGACAGAAATTTTCCTCAAGGAACTATGAGAGATATGATTGAAGATTCCTCACAAGGCATTTCATTTATCTGCAAAAATATTGCTGATTATGGAGGCGATCCAGATAGGTAATTCTGTGCGCACACGGTTTATTGTGGACTTTATGGTTGAATTCAATTGTCGATATGTTTGTCTTCTGATATATAATTCTTCTTTACAAATGCACTCTCATCTCAAGAAGTTCATTTAAACTCATAACTTCATCGTTTGCTGTAGAATTTATTTGATGGGACAGTCAGCTGGTGCGCATATTGCTGCTTGCGCTCTAGTGGAGCAAGCTATTAAAGAGGTTGGCGAAGGAAGCAGTGTTACATGGAGTGTCTCGCAAATAAAGGCTTATTTTGGATTGTCAGGAGGGTAGGTGTATGTTTGTATTTGATGACTATTTAATGTCTTCACCTCGAAAAAGTTTACACTGTTGAATTATGTGGCCCCACAAGTCCACATGCACAAGAACAGTTGTGCCTTCAGTCGAGAGCTTTTGTGCTAGTTTAGTTCTCTTAAAACCGCATGTTATATCACCGCTAATGTTGTTATTAGCTCTGATATTTTTGCAGTGATTTACAATGTCAGGTATAATTTGTTGAACCTAGTTGATCACTTCCACAATAGAGGTTTATACCGTAACATATTTTTGAGGTATCACCTCATTTTCTCTTGCATAAACATCGATTTGTGCTTTTTGCAAATTAATATCGACATGTACTAAATGCAAAATTTGGTTAGCATCATGGAAGGGGAGCAGTCGTTAAGGCGGTATTCGCCAGAAATAGTGGTGCAGGATCCAAACGTCAGAAGTGCAGTTTCGCTACTACCTCGTACTGTGCTTTTCCACGGAACTGCAGATTATTCAATCCCCTCAGGTTCCAGGTTAGCAGTTCTTCCCAATTCCAACCATCCTGACATAACTTTCGCTTCCTCGTATTTGCCAAACTATAGAATTCGAATGTTCTTCGGTGAATATGAATTGCTTCATACTAAAGGAGCTATTTACGAAGATGAAAATAAAGATTACCCAACTTTGGTTAGTCGATATATAGTGAGCATTATGACTAAGTTGTGGGAATGGTATGTATCGAACTTAGATTCACTAAGGTTCTAGACTTCTAGTACCATCATCTTCATCAACAAAGACAACAGTATAATAGTCCATCTATTCACAAATAACTTCTATTTACAACAATGAAACAATATTTATGGACAAAATGTTGTTGGTATCGCACACATTGGATCAATTATGCAATAGGCTTCATTTTAAATCTTGATATCGTGAAAGACTTTCTTGGTCGACCTGCTTTGGGTACCTCCGACAGATACGCTAAAGCAATAGTACAGTACGTAATAGTTTTATATTTCTACGCTTGGTAAGTTAGGACTGTAACAATTTTCTGTTACCTTAAAATGAGAAAACGCTTGTTGAAAGGGTTAATTGTAGGACAACACTTATAAAGAAATGCCCTTTCTTCAACCACAGAGAGATTCGTATCTTCCTTTTTCATTGTATGTGTGGTAATCGGAATTTGACACACTCATTCCGTCATTCGACATGCTGTGATGACTTTGTTATAAATATAATATATAATTACCTGTTTGGTTTAATAAAGTTTCTACTGGATGGTCACAGCAAAAGTTTTGCAGCAACGCTTCAAAGACTTGGCGTAGATGCTCAGGCAATAATGTACGAAGGGAAGACCCACACTGATGTGTTTCTCCAGGTACATGCAACCTAGTTTACGTTTTCCTCTATTAATTGAGACTTTAAACGGAAATTTGATCATCGTGATTGAGAGATAGACGCCCATTCAGTATTACAACAAATCCCATTGCTCAAAATTTCGAGATGAAGAGGCAAAACAAAAACATTTTTTTTTTCTAAAATATATTCTACGACTCTTGTTGTGAACTAGGCAGCGGGTAGATATTTTGTGTAGAATACTGTTTTAGAAACCGTGGTCGTAATATCAGCACGTGACTTGTTAGGATCCAATGAGAGGCGGTAGCGATCAAATGTTCGAAGATTTAGTTTCTATAATCCATGCCGGGGACGAGGAAGCCCTTGCGAAGGATGCAACAGCACCCCCAAGGAAACGCTTGGTGCCCGAAATTATGTTGAAGTTGGCTCGTGCTGTTAGCCCTTTCTAATTCAACCACCGTAAAAGTGGTCAGCATTTTTTTTGATGCTGTTACTAGCATCTATATATTGTGTACATGCATTTGTTCTTGGTCTATGATTTGTTTTGTAGCTAACTAATTTGTTGTATAACAGTATCAAATTTGAGTATAATGTAAATAATGTTTTGTAACAAAACTGTTGGCTATGATCTTACTTCTATGATTCTATCTCAGACACTGTCGGTTTTCCTTTCTTCTTTTTTTCCGTTTTTGATATGGAGAAACTTTATTTTTTACTCCGTATATCTGATGAAACAGTTGAATAATTGAATTATATGTGGATGTTTTTACTTTTTAATCGAGTTTGAGGATATACTCGTAGAATGTTATCCGGAGATGAAATATATGGCGTAAATTTTGCTGCGGTTTTGTGTCTGGTTAAGTGATGAGATGAGCAACACATCTGGCTACAATATGTTATGGTGTACTATTTACCCCGATTTTCAGAGTTCTCGTTAATTGTTCAAAAGCATTTGCAGCAATCTGAGAAATGGAAAGAAATTGACTGAAAAGGTAAAGCTAGTTTATTTAGTCATCACGAGATACACAATAGCGAGCTTAACAGTAAACAGTCGAGCCTCGACAGTACATCGACTATCAACTAATGCTGTAATACATCTTCATCGATCGTTCTACTAGTAACTTCATTTTTTTGTTGTTGGTTTGACTCCCTTTCCCTGTAACAGATGAACATGCGAGGAAATTAATAAGTGTAAAACCAAGTCACGAATGTTCAAAATAATCGTTCTTGATAGCGAATTAATATAACAATTCAAAGACGAACCTTCTTTTTGGGTTCAGGAGCAGCCTTCTTAGGAGCCTGCTTAGATGAACCCGCTTTCGACGAGACAGTGTCCGCAGCCTTGACAGATGATTCCTTCTTCTGAGGTTGTCCTGCGGATTTCTCGGCCTTCATTGATGCCATTTTTTTTTTCCTTTACTTAAGAGGTGTGTATAAACTTATGTATGTTGTGTACTGTGTAATTCTTATGATTTAAGTATACATGTATTTATAGATGAAATTTGTAGTACATAAATTCCATGATAAATTGACAAGACATGCATAGGCAATGAACAGAATTTGGAAATATGCTATGCTTAATAAAAACTTCATTTGTGTCCTCTCAATTCTATTTTGTCTCGAATGAGAGGAAATTGACCATCTTATCATGCAATGAATTTTGTGAAACCCGAGTCAGATGTAAAGCGGTTATTCAATTCGATCATTATCCAAGTTCCAACACAGCCGATTGTTCCTACAGCATACGCAATAAAACCGTTAAGTCGAGCAGATCATATCGTCTACATACTTTTGCAGGAATGTCGGACCTTGGACTGTTTTCACTACTAACTACTGTGGATCAAGCTACAAACGAAGACTCAAGATTTCGTAGCTTAAAAGGTTGAGGATGTTCGGAAGATTTCAATCTACTTTATATGAAATCAGCGGTAAGCCAAGCTTTAAATTGCAAAGAGCACGATAAAAACTATCCAAACTTCACACTTTATTCACAAGTGAGAGGCCAAAGAACTCATTTAATGCTCACGATAGATAAGATGCTCAGAATATTTATCAGCTATCTCACGTATGATACGTTGTTATTTAAAATTGCTCGTTAGAAAATTCGGTTTTCAATTAATGCACCGCCGATTCATAGGTCTTACACGGCTTACGCGTCAACATTGTCGAACTAAAAAAAGAATGGTATAAACTATTCCTAATAAAGGAACAATAATACCAATAAACATTAAAAATTACATACATGTTGGCTTGTTGCACTCGAATCTTATACTCTTACGATTGATTATGTATAAAGGTAATTGAAATGCATGCATAGTGATTGTATCTAAAAGTTGTAAGGTGTATGTATCCATGTATCTGCCGCAACTTTTGGCAGCAAATTTAATAAATCTAAATATCGAATTGAATGTTCGTAAACTAACTGTATTTTATGTATTCTCACGTCATACGGTATTTCAATTTTCTCACGTCGTATCATATTCATAATTCGTTTATTCGTGTTGTTTTTAAGCAATACTCCATACTTCATAGCCTTCTGAAATTGTTGTGTATAGTATTTTATGTGTGGATGATTAAATACGGGTTTGGGACTTTGGGTTAGGTGGGGGCTAGGGCTAGGGCTAGCATGATTTTTCAGCCCACGTTTGAGACGAGTTTGTTGGTTGGTCTTTTGTGAATTCTTGAACGTATATTTTATATGTCTGCTTCTGATACGGGTAGACTGGTTAGCTTAAACATAAGAAAAGGGCGATAAATAACTACAGATAGAACTGCTAAATATTTCGATTATTTTAATGTCAAAAGGAGAGGAAAAGGGTCACAAATGCATGATGCATCTTAGGTAGAATATGAAAAACGTGTTGGACCAAAATTGCTTAAACAATTCAAGAAACCATAAAATTATCAATCGATTAGCATGGATTAACGTATAAATACGTGCTCTTATACGAATTACAATTTCACACATTCAACATATAATTACAAACATACATATATATATTTTACAAAGAGGTTCAAAAGATTTGAAAATGTCGTCGTATAGATCAAACAATGTTGTTGTACGCACAGAAAGCATATTAGACGAATACGATATCTATTTCAGTCATTTGTTATCACCGGTGAAGAAGAACAAGAAAATGTTGAAGAATAATAATGTCGAACAAAAGAGCGAAACAAAGGTTGTTAAGAAAGGTTATGAAGACGTTGATGCGAAAGCAGAGGAGTTCATTAAGAAAAAACATCACAAGTTTTGGTCCATGAGTTCTTAGGGAAGCGAGTAAACATTACAACATGCAAATATGCAAGACAAGTTATGTTGGAGTGATTTTGTGTAAATAATAATATAATAAACAAATTGTCAAATTGTGTTGTGTAATTTGGAAAGTTTTGATGGTTATGTTGGAGTGATTTTGTGTAAAAAAATTATATAAGATCAACTTTCGAGTTAGTTACTTTTACATTTTTATGGATCTTTTTGTTTTCCTAGGTACGTCTTATCAATAAGACGGTATTATCGGAGACCTATCGTCACCCAAAAGATTAGGACACGATCTTTCTTCTTCTCGTCTCGGTAAACTTTCTCAATGTCAACCCAAGTGACTGAACGGTAGCCTCGAGGGACACGATCTTTCTTCTTCTCGTATCGGTAAATTTTCTCAATGTCAACCCAAGTGACTGAACGGTAGCCTCGAGTTTGATATATTGAGAATAAGGAGGATACGGCTACGTAAATCCGAGCGCTGACATAACTGACTAGTGTTAATGGGTTTGGATTTTCGATGAGGTGACCTTGAACGCCATAGCTTGATAGCTACCACAAAACTATGCCAGTACTTGCACCACTCTCGTGTCCATCTTCGACTCCTTCATCGCCCACGTTCTATAGCTCTTCTATCCCAAACACATTCTCTCGAAAAAAAATAATCGCTTAATTATAGGACATAAATTTAAAACATAAATTTAAGTTTGAACCAAATAGTCCATTTAACCCCAGCTTTCCCACGATTACGAACCAAGAAGCAATCCGACATGAACCTTTGATGATCACAAACACGGTAAGTAGACCATAGAGATAAGTAGAGCCAATAAACGTGAACAATCAAGTGTCTAAGCTGAAATGAATGTAGAAATTAGTAGTCCGTTTTATACTCATATGCCGCATAACATCATTTCCGACATGTCCCGGTTCAAACCGAACACTCTCATCCGGGCAAATGTTAAAGCGCGATACATAAACCAATGGTCAAGATTGCTCACACACTAGACGACCACGTTTTTCTTTAATAATTCTATGTTACTTGCAACACTGATAATCGCGGTATGTACACCTTAGTAGCTAGTTCTTGGGACGGTCTCGTCAACCAGATACCCCACAAACAAGATGAAAATATGATAAGAATAAGATCCGCTATTGCCGATTATCATGTAGTTGTCAGACCACATTTCTCCGTCTACTATTTTGGCATTGGTTCGAATACAGTACGACGCTCCAAAAGGTCCAAGAGCACGCTTCTCATTTTATCGAGAGACACGGGTTTCAAAAGGAAGCCATCCATACCTGCCCTCACGCAGTTATCTCTTGTAACCCTATCAGTGGTCCCCGTGAGCGCTACTATTATCGGTCTCTCGGAACGTTTAGAGAACCGTTTCCGAATTTGCACAGCCACTTCATAGCCATCGGCTCCAGGCATACCCAAATCCAGAAATATTACCCTGTAGTCTCGAGATACGATCAATAAGCATTCGTCACTACTGCTTACTGTAGTAACATCACACCCAAGATGCATTAGAAGACCTTTTGTCGCTGTTCTGCTTACCCTGCAAATTGTTGTCCAACGTAAATGTTAGTAAGGTTTTTATGTTACGAGTCATAGGCCGAACAAAAAAAAAAAAAAAAAAATCCTTTCTGTAGCAGTAATCGGTATACACAACACAGGATTCATATCATGATTCATGGAGTCAATGGAGATATCCACGAATATAACACGTATGATCGATCATCCACACAATTGTGGCACCTTACATTGAGTAGTTTTCGGAAAAAAAGATGGGGAGCCGTGTAAATTATTCTTAACCCTCGACAGCAGAGAAACATCAAAAGCATTTCAGTATATTACGGAGTATGAGCTAAAGACACCTAAGAAGAGATACAAATATCAAGCTTGAGCTTGATCAAGGCAATTACACCTTCAGACCATGTCATTAGTTACAATGTAAGACAAACATTTGCTGGGAATGCCTTCCACATACTCAGGACAAGTTTCTCACGTGAAGCACGAAACCTAACAAACGTCCAACGCATTTCACCATATTCTGAGTTAAAGATTGCCTCAATATGACACAAATATCAAGTGTGATCCTTTCCTTTTCATGCCAGTCCATTCCCTACGTAGTTCTAACCAACCAAAATTTCATGGTCAGACCCCCATTCCTCTAATATATTAACCCTTATTTGTAGGTAGATAAAGAAAATAGTTTACGTCTAAAGCAGAAAATTCGTCGCCTTTTCCAAAACTGTTCACAAACCTCAAAAATTCCACATCATTGAATAAAGTGAATGCACAATATCCGCAACATGTAATGCTGATATTTTTAGCCACGGATACAGGACACGACCATAGTTCTTAACTTTTATAACAAATCCATGGCAATAATTGCGTTGAAATGTTAAAAACATATCTCCAAATGTAAGCTTGTACAACAGACCAGATAGTGCATTGACAAGTTGATTAAACGGTGCCATGAAAAAAGTGTGCTCTAAGAGGAATGCACAACCACTTGTTTTTGCATCCTCATTACTCTGGTTAACTCTTATTGCCAATTAGTGCACAAGTCCATGCCATGGTAGCCAATTTTTACGAAGTAGCATTATACAATTCTCCTAGTTATTGAAAGCAGACACAAGAATGTTCTAATTAAAGGAATTAAACCCCTATCACTACTTTTTCTTGAACAGATAAGCACAGCCGAAGGCGTCAGACATCTCAAGGTCGAATTTTCTTCCCAGATACCACTTCTAACTTCTAACAACTTTGAGCTAATTTCTCGTATGGGTCACAACATTGTATTTTATCAAGGTGCTTGAGGTTACCGCAACCTGTGCAACCGCACAGGTTGCACCCCAAGACTAAAAATAGGTTCTAGAGCTAATACCGAGATCAAGTGATCATGATTTATTCATTTACTTTAAAAAATGATATTATTAATCCTTTGGGAGCATGTGGGAGTGTGGGACAAAAACTCCCCCAATCTACAAGAAATTAGAAGCAGTTTCAAGAGCTGTGAACTGAGGTATTTTGCAAACTCATTGGCTTTCGATGATTACTAGTTCTCAAACATGAAACTATCATAGAAGTTTTCAAGTTGATAACACTGAATGAACTCTCATGTAATATGGCCTCTAGTTTCTAATCTAACAGGAACACCACCAAAGAATTCGTCTAATTGGTTAAAGCTTGAGGAAAGAGAAAGGTGTGCTAGCTACTAACCCATTCTCGTCCATAACAAGAACTTTGAGACCGGAAAAACTTGATGACACTTGATTAGCCAATGGTTTAGAAGCAAATGGAATCATGGCTTCATTTGAATGTTCAGGAATTCCAAGTTTGACAACAAAGATAGCAGTGCAACCCTTCCCAGGACCTTCACTTTCAATCCAGATATTCCCTTCCATAAGATTTACAAACCTAGCATAGACAAAAAAAAAAAAAAATGTAATATATTAAGAACAAATACAAACATAGAACAAATTATAGGAATGCGTTAAGGTAGGCAGGCCACTTATCGGCTGGTTGTTTTTACTTTTTATACTGTGTAGATCTACATCAAAATTGCAAAAAGCGATTGGCCTACTCGATGAAAAAAAAAAAAATCACTTGCCTTTTAGAAATGGCCAGGCCAAGTCCACTACCACCAGAATTCCTATTAGTGAGTGAGTGTGCCTGCGCAAATTTGGTGAAAAGCTTGGGAATGTCTTGAGGACTGATACCAACACCTGAATCTTTCACCTGAATAATTCATGTCAGCACAGACAAATGAATGTGGATCCTAGACTCTGCCAAGCGATGACAGATCTACGGAAAAAAAAAAAAAAAAAAAAACAATAATTACCTGCACACGTAAATAAAAGTGATTATCACTTGCTACCGGGATGAAATCAGGAGTACGAGGATCCCTTAAAGCCTCTGCTTTTGCGACAAAGGCTGCAACAGAAATGCTTCCTTCTTTCGTAAACTTCACAGCATTGCCAACAATATTTAAAAGAACTTGCATCAAACGCTTTTCATCACCAATAGCAAATTCTGGTATGTCTGAAGCCATACTCAGTGTAATTGTCAACTTCTTGACTGATGCTACTGGCTTGATCAAATTATAGACCTGTATCACAAGGCAAGCATCATACTAGAGCCAACAGCAAAAACTTTTATCTAAATAGAAAACTAAAACTTCTCAAGTTATGCATAAAGAAACCCAGATTACTAGATCAGAGGTACCAATGATAGAAGCTATTAAGAGACTACATAGAAAGAATGCATGATGTGTTAGCATTGGTTTTGCGCATGTGAACTAATTTGAAGAGTCATGAAACTAATTGGGGTGTAGCAATACCTCTCTAAACAAATTATGCAGATTAAAAACCCCGTTATCAAGCTTAAGACTGCCATCTTCAAGTCGAGAAAGGTCCAAAACATCATTTATTAGTGTTGCCAAAAGATTACTGCTCTTCAAAATCGTTTCGACCATCAATCTCTGCTCAGGTGTCAAGTCTGTCTCTTGCAATAGAGAGGAAAGGGCAATAATTGCGTGCATAGGAGTCCTCATTTCATGATTCATCACTGCCAAAAAGTCATTTCTAGCTCGAATGGCAGTCTCTGCTTCTCTCCTAGCCAAATCAAGAGCAACGTTTTGCTCCATAAGCTGTTGCTGTGCTCTCATTGATTCTTCCAAGATTGCTGCATGCGACAGAGCAACTGCTACCTGGATCAAAAAGTATATGACACACCTTAGCAGCGAACCAGAACAAATTAAAGTTAACAGCATATTGGTGAGCCACATACTCAGATTCAAATTCAAACCTACGTATATCTTTTGCTTCATAAAAGACACTTTTCAAATAACCTATATCACGAACACCAAATAAAGGGAAGAAGAATTGAAGCACATACAGGTACGCAGCATATCAAAACCTAATAGTCTTGTGAAAAGAAATCTCAATTTGTTCCTCCATTGAGATCATACCAAAATTTCCCTACATTCTCTACATCAATGTAAACCAATGTCCGCAATCTTCAAATTTGTTAATAGTTAACCGACAAACTTTAAGAAAATAAGGGAATAAGTAAAGAAAACCAATTGCACATATTATACTTAACTGTAATGTTTAGTCAAATGTGTGAGTGTCTTTTTAAACAATTTTTAAAATCATTCTTCTAACATTTTCGCATTACTATTGCCATATTAGTTATCTTTTGTGTTCGACAACTACAGACTATTTAAAACATGTGAACTGGACAGTGTATGAGTGTATCTACTGCATTCAAAAACAAAAAAACTCAGATAAATTTATATGCTGGACATAACCAAACCTGATCTGCAACAACTTCCACAAGCTCTAGCTCATGTACGTGCCATTGCCTGGCGCTATCTGAAGGAAGCATCAACACCATCAACGCATACCGCTTCGTCGATAGTTCAGGCCAATCATTTATTTGAAAATTAGAAAGATGAAGAAGGGGCACACGGACAGCAACCACCTCCCCAGGCATGTACTTTCCCATAACGGGCCGAATTCTAGCAACTGGAGAGTTAGGTGATATTTTAACCGCACGATTTGTGCTGAATACTTGAGTGATTACAGGAAGCTGAATCGGGACAGTGTAATCAACAGGATATTGCTGACGGAGTGTGTAAGCAAGCTGAAGTTCCAACCCTGTACGTGTAGGCATCCACAACGCACACTCTTCCAAAGCTAGAGTCCTACCCAGCTCAACAAGAGTTGTCTTAAGAATCGTGTGTCTGTCAAGAGTACTTCTGATCTCATGTGTCAGCATTCTCACATGTCGTCCAGTTTCTTCTTGTGTGCGGATGAGACCCATTTCTCTATCCAGCTGTGCGGCCTTGTTCTTCAAGAACAATTCCCTAGTTTTAACACTTAATAGATCGGGAATAATATGTACGAGCATAAGAGCAGTCACACACGAGACAACAGCAGTTAGAAGTTTTGCGGTGGTCATAACTATTTCAACTGTTTTAGTATGTATTCTAAATGTCCATAAATTAATCAGATGCGTTGCTCCACAAAGCACAATAAACGCACCAAACTGCACAAGCACCCATCTATACGGAAACACGGCCGATTTTTTAACGAAGTAGATAAGCTCCAACGGGATTGAAAAGTAGGCAAGGGCAATGAAGAAATCAGATATATATTGATACTTCATCAGCAGATCATCTGGTGGCCACTGTGGCTCAATACAATTGCACGACTCCATTGACAACAGCAGCAGCACCACCAACTAGCCTGGCTGCTGTTTGTCACTTCCCTGCCAAAAGACGACTGCAGAAGTCAACCTCGGTCAGAATCGGTTCAAAAGCACTGTATTTTTGACTTGTAAGAAATTTCAATCTTAATTTTATTAAATGGTGGTGGCTACTACACTGCACACATTTTCCACTACATTCTACAACTTAAAGCACCAAGGCACACGAGCACCAAATGAAAGGAGACCAACAAATATGTCGATAACACATTTTCAAGAATTTAGAAAGGCCTGGTCATGGACCTCTCCCAAACTCGCTAACCCGCTTGTCCACGGGCGAAAAAATATCCTATATTGCTAGGCCCAGCCCACATCCAGCCCAAACCCGCCTCTACCACCGCAATCATGTCTAGCGAAATGCATGAAGTTAAGTGTAGTGAAATGCACCAAATTTAGAACTACCCTCAATCAATCAAAAGCCCTCGACCACCGTGGCACCGCTACCACCAATACAATCAACATTTAACCATTCGCCACTATCTAACATATCAACCACGTCGTAAACTACTAACTTGATCTGTAAAAGATTGACTATTTTTCAGATTAGACAATAATAAGTTTGACTAATTCAAGTCAAACAACTTCCAAAGAAACCCTAATTCAACAATTCCATTCATTCCTGCACTTCCACAGCTAAAATTACAATCAAAATTCCATCATCTCCCCCAAATTCAGCACAATTCTGGCAACTAAACGGCCTACTTATCAATCAATCCATAAAAAATTTCATTCTCATAACAATTAAAAAACGATAATTCAATCAAATTGTCTCAAATTTCTCCATATACATGGAAATTCAACTACATCCACACATTTGAAGTAGCAACAACAGAAGAGAGAGAAAGAAGAATTACCAGCAACAATAGGTGAAGTTGATCGAGAATTAGGGTTAGAAGAGGGGAGTTTAGTGATCAAAAATCTAGGGTTTAGGTGGTGTTTAAAGATGCCATTTTAGGATGAAGAAAGAAAGGGAAGAACATCATGTAATTTAAACCGGAGTTGAAGATTTTGATTCCTGTGAATATATAACGCCTACTGCTCCCAGTCCCACTAGTCAACCTCATAAATTTGTTCCGTCATATCCTCCGGTTCAAAAAACCGGGTTCAACCCAATACATTTTAGTCTAAAAAGGAAAATAAATTATTCGCCTTTGGCTCGATTTGGTCGTTCAAAATTTTTCATATTTACATCGTATGTATGTATCTGACAGTATAATTTGTATAGCGAATGATTAAATCAACTAATATGCACTTGTTTTAATTAGATCAAAGCTATCAAGTTCGTTTCCTAAGAACGTTATTCGTTAAAATCGTTATTGCTAGTCGGAAAAAGATCCTCTCCAGTTTGTGAAAACAATTGGACCCTCCAGTTCTCTAAATCAACGGCTTACAAACATCAAAAAACAAAATGAAAGGCTGCAAGTTAATCATCCCATAAAAGCAAACTCATCAATAAAATAATTTTTAATTATTTTTTTTAGCTTCAGCATGTGGGCCCTCCTTTCCATAGCCATTGATTTGTTACAAAATCCAATTTGGTCGTTGATATGGAGTAACTGGACCCTCCAGTTGTTGTAAAAACTGGAGAGGATCCAAACTCTTGCTAGTCACTGAGCGAATGAGAGTTTTGTTTGCAAAAGTTACAAATCATCATTCTAATAGAGCAAATTTTACACTATCTTTCTTAGTTTTATTTTCCATAAACGTCATAATCTTCCATTTTTCTAGGAGTTACTCCGTAATTACTAATTGAAAATTCAATTTTAGATTCAACACATAAAATATTATATTCCCTTGTGATATTCATGTGAATTTGGTGAAATTGTGTAAAGAATCTCCACATGTAAGGTCAGACGTCTGTAAGTATTAAATAGCTTACCTAATGGATCATAATGGTCAAACAACTCCTAGGGCAATGCTTACTCTGTAGTTCCGTGCAGCCCAAGGAGTCACATCGGTGAGTACTAGATAGCTTACATACTAAATGTGTCGCTCCGAGAATAAAAGAAGTTAATGGGCGTGAGCGTTACCCAAACTCTTTTGTGGTTCTATAACAAATTGTTTGGTTGCCAAGCCAAATGGATCATAATGGTCAAACAAGTCCCAATACATTACTTACTTTGTACTCCCCCGTCCCAAAATGCAATTGTTCCTCTGCACCACCACTCGGTGAAGCTCTTTTCCCTACTTTACCTGCTATTTTTACCTTTTGCACTGTTCATGAACGGTAGAAAAACTAACAATGTAGATAGTCTAAAATCTAAATAGCTTACCTAATGGATCATAATGGTCAAACAAGTCCTAGTACAATGCTTACGTTGTAGTTTCGTGCAACCCAAGGAGTCAAAAAGACTTGCATCCCCTTATTAAAAAAAAACATGGAGTATTATGTATTTATTATACATTAAATCACCTTTACTCTTCAAATATTTGAGGGCTTCCATTTTCAAAACTAAGACTTTCCCATAATGGAGCAAGAAACTAAAACGACGGGCAAAATGGAGAGCACGGCTTCAACAACGGAAGTTACGACAGCGGCGCCAAAAGTGGCAGTGGTAGTCTTTCTTTTGAATCATGATAAGGTTTTGTTGGGTCGCCGCCGATCACCCGTCGGTCGCTCTACCTTTGCTCTCACCGGCGGCAACCTTGAGTTTGGTATTTCATCCTTTCTTTACACTTTCATGCTATTTTCTCCTTACATCAACAAATGAAAACCCGAAAAATTAATATTCCTCCTTCTATTCCAGAATAAGAGTGCCCATTTTCCAATAACTTTTTTACAAAATAAGTGTATCTTTTATTTTTAATAATACTAATTGTTATATGAGGCAGTGTCACCGTAAGTTATGAGGCAGTGTCAAGAACCTTTCGTTAAGATAGAATAATAACTCACTACCAATTGATCTACCATTGTCCATTGATCTAAGGGCTCATGAGTACATACCGAGTAATTTGTTATATTGTCAGGAGAAAGCTTTGAGGAATGTGCAGCAAGAGAAGTGAGAGAAGAAACAGGCCTCGAAATCGCAAACACAAAGCTATTAACAGTGACCAACAACATATTCCACGACGCACCCAAGCCATTGCATTACGTTACCGTTTTCATGCGTGCAGTTCCAGTTGATCCGCATCAGGAGCCTCGGAATTTAGAGCCCGAGAAGTGTGACGGGTGGGGCTGGTACGCTTGGGACGATCTCCCCACACCGCTCTTTGGACCTCTTCAGAATATGGTCGATAGCGGTTTCAATCCTTTTCCCAACTAGTTTTACACCTCTGTCTGTATGCCATTACCTGTTACAGACCGAGACTGTACCGGAAAAACGAGTTTTTAATGTAGGTGCACTGCAAATTGATGATTCTCACCATTGTATATGTGCTTCGCAAGTTGGTTTTTCTTTGTGGAGTAAATTTTTGATGATTGCGCCATTGTACTACATTGCACGACGAACTAATCAATTTACCGGATGAGTCTAGTCCGGACAAATTCGATGAACAAAAAGTGATTGGTGACACGAAAAGTTCTTATTCTATCCAACCAGATCCAATCCGATTCACCTTAGTTTTTATCATACTGTTGAGTAGACCTCGCAAAATTGAGTCGACCTAATTGATCTGGCCTGATAAGGATGACTTCAATTCCTGAAATTGACCTGATAATCGTAACTTGCAATGCATTAACCAACTCGCAATGCATGAGTGAGCATGACCCTGCACGAAACAGTTTGATTCGATACAAAACTTTACGAAATGGCTTGAAATGACTCTAATATATGGAGTAACTAATTTACGACAATGATTAAGGCCCTGTTCTTTTCAGCTCAGCTCTTATAAATTCAACTCAGCTCATCTCTTATATGTTAAGTCAACTCTTATAAGTTCAGCTCAAATTAGTTCAGCTTCTATAAATCCCACTAAACTTTAATTAACACTGACTTCAACTCCTATAAGTTCAGTTTTTAAAAGTTCAGCTCAACTCCTATAAGTTCAGCTCCAAAAAGCTGAAAAGAACAGGGCGCAAATAGTTTGATAAATCTTTAAACTAGTTCCAACTTGAAATATTGAACCCGATTGAAAGTAATGAAAAAAATTATTTTCGAGTAGGTAAACCTGATTGTGAGCTTGTCTAACGATAATTACTTATTGAACCTAATTATGTCCATATAATTATTAATTTCCAAATTTCTACTCGTATTTTTTTCAATTTATACAAATTTTTTTTAGTGGCTAAAAATTAAAACCGAAATATAGTAAAGTTACCTAAATGGAGGGTAAAAAGTTTCCTAAATCCGAATTGATGAATCCAAATCGACCCCCAAGTACGAGTATTTAATAAGAATTGACTTGAAGAGTTGTCCCTGACTCTTTGACTCCTCCTCCATCATCATCCTCCTCCTCCTCCTCCGCGGGCTAAACAAATCGTCTTTCAAAATTTGTCTGCTCTTCCTTCTTCCTCCCCCTCTAAACTTTTCAGGTACTTCTTCTTCTTCTTCTTCTTCTTCTTCTTTTATTCCCTGCAATTTGCGCTTACGTTTACTTCTGCTCTTTGTTTATCTCATTCTATTTTTATCTTATTTTCTTCCTGTTTTTTCTAATACTTAGTGTTTTATTTGTTTCGCGTCGATTTGATTTCTGCTGCTGATTTTTGTATACAGTTTTTGTAGAATTGCGAGCAACTAACTTAACTAATTGCAATTGGTTGATTATGTCTTAATTATCTTCTTAATTCACTTTACTTACTTTACTAGTTTAGGTTTTCTGCTTGTTTTGCTTTTTTTTAGTGGAAAATTGCACCCTTTTAACTTCATTAATTGAATAATTGAATTGATTTTTATTTTATTTTTTATTTCTTTTACTCTTTGAATGGTGAAGCTGCTGACTCACTGAGAATTACCAAAATTTTTGCAAGTTGGCGGCCCGAAAGGGACCCGGCCCAGCCCACCCCGATAAATCGATCAGACCCGACCTGACCCGATTAACCAACCTGTTTGCCAGTTGTGCCCCACCCAACTTGGTTCCAAACGACCAAACCCAACCGCTTTTTGGAACTGTTAGAACAGCCGAATATACCGCCTTTAGGGGACAGGGATCATTTTGTTGTAGTCGGGATTTAGTATCTGAAGTGGCTTGTTAGGGTGGGTAATGAGGCAATATAATAACGAGTATTCAATTTGGGAGCGGTGATTCTTATAGGATTTGGATGGTAGTTGCCTCTGACCTTATATTTGTGAAAGCATGTTGTGAAACCGTGTAAAGCCTATGTATTCTTGACTAACAGTTTAAGGTAATTCTTTGCAATGTTTGAGTTTTGAAAGTACTGCGATGTAGACAGCAAAGTAGTATGCTCTCTTCCTAAAATGTTTAAGGCATGTAAATATTTGAATGTCATATAAGTGGATCGTTGAATGAGATGAGTGAACTGTAGTTTGCTAGGAGAGGTATACACATGATGGTTGATAGAGTAACGTTAATCTTATGTCAGGAGTCAGGACGTAAGGCTAGTATTGTCTTTCTTCACTCATTCTTTACTACAGTGTGCTATCGATCTTTAAAAGTTTTAGATGCTATATGTGTGCGCGATTCATTTCTGTAGGCAAGTTTGTATTGTTTTTATAGTGCGCATACTGAGTTGGGGTGGTGTTGCAGATTATTTCTGTTGGTTGGACGCATTTTCTAAGCCCTCTCCTATATCTCGAGGCATAGAATTCAGCAGTAGAAAACTATGGCTTCGGAGGACATAGTGAACCTTCATGCCTCAAGCAGCTCAAATGATCATGATAGGACAAATTTGTGCGTTGATTCTGAAGATAAAGATGTTGTCAATGGATCTGTGAAGGCTGTTACCCATACCGAGGATGACATCTTTATGATAGAAGATTTGAGACAGCACAATGAAGATCGTCAGTGTGCTAGTAGTACAGAGATTAATGGGCATGTTGACCATAACATAGAAGATGAGCTTCTTGCAAAGAAGGGTAATTCTCTGAGTTCGAACACTACTATTTTCTTACTTATTTTAAATATTTAGCATGTGAATCAAAGTTTGTTAAAAACCTCAGTGTAGATGGGAGACGAAAGATGGAAGTGAATATTATTTTATCTTCAAAAGTCTCAAATTTTGTTTCGCAGAATACCCTATTTTTTCATTGGTAGTAAGTAGGAATCGCATGCTTTCTCTATTGATGTGATATGTTGGGACTTAATCATGTATACTGTGTGACGTCATATATAAGTTTTTTTTTTTTTTTTTTAATTTGCTAGTGTCTGTAACACCGCAGGTGCTAAGAGACTTCAAGAAGAATGCAATAAAATGGAATCTTCTGTCCGTGTAGTTTACAGTTCTTTACCGAGGTTTGTATTGACTTGCATTGGTGTTTGTTTAGCATTTTTTTGATGCTGGTTTTATGAAACCTTCAAACGGTATATGTTACTTAATCTTATTTGTTGTTACTGCAGACGTAGCAAAAGAAAGCTTGAAGAACTCTTGAATAATTGGTCTGATTGGCATGCCAAGTATTGTACTTCAGCTGAAGTGAGCATCGTTTGTCTATTCACAAAATACATATGCCTGCAATCGTTACGTTAATTTAATAATTTATACATTTTGCTAGAGAAAAGGCATAAATCAGTTCATATACCGACTCTAAACTCAATTTCTCTTTGATGTTTCAGTTGAAGCAGGATATAGCTGATTCGTTAGAATCCGGGGAAGAGACTTACTTTCCTGCGTTACAAGTTGGTTCCGACAAGCCTTCATCCGTGGTATGCACTTCCTTATTTTTTTCTACTCCTCTATCTTTACCTCATACTGTCCTTCCCTCCGTCTTTCAAGCTGTACCCTCCTGTCTCCCCGTTCGTGCTCTATTTCACTCCCAACTTACCTTATTAGGTCCAGATTGTCCACAAAAGGCTGGCCATATCTACCTTGACGTTTTTTTTGTTTTTTTTTTTTTGGTTTTTTTTAACCAAACTATATGCTAGTTTTCATCATAATAATTTAAGAGATGAATTTAAGAGATGAATACTTTGTGCACTTTGTTGATGTCACCCTTCTTCGGGTCACCTAGATGTGTCTACTTTGTTTGCAATATTGATAATGATAAAGAGTATCTGGCATTACAGAAAGTCACTTTCTTTGAAAAGCGCCGTGTGTACGCTTTTGAGCACTATTATTGTCTGTAATAATTGTATCAACAATGACTCTTGTTGATCAGCTATTGTCGTAGTGTCATACTTCCGCAGTTCCTAAAACTAAATGAAAAAGAATACTCGCGCATAATTGAAGCACAATACTTAAGTGTGCTCTTAAATATCAGTAGGCAGCAGTTGCGTTTTCAGACATTTACTTACATTTATTCTTAGCTGAGCACTAACCCAAACTATGTTCCAAATGCTAGTCTTTTTCGATAGATGCTGGTGGTTGCAAAAGGCAACGTAAGGAGTCAATGTCTTGCAACCAGGAAAGCTCACCTTTGTACGATCGAGGGTTTGCTGTTGGCTTGGTTTCTAACACCGCTGCTGATGATGATAGGTAAACTACATATTTTACACTCCACTGCTCTATTATCATAAGATACCTGCTGTATTCACATTGATACACATACAACTGATAAGAGTCGTCTTCTCTACTATTCTCACATAAGTAATACGGAGTACTTTTTATCTCCAGCTATGCCCATTTTTTTCAATCTGTTCAAAGTGGGTAATCTATATTTCATAGCAAGCCATGCAATCAAAGAATGTTTGGGATGTTAATCTGTTCCAAATGAAATGTCCATTGTACCTTCCTTAGCGTCTCTTTGATTCATGTGCTGACGTGAAATTTGTAGATGGTTTGAGAGAGTAGTACTTTTGGTTAATCTATGTGGAGTAACATACTTTGATAATTTTTGGACTATACGTTATATGTAATGTGAAACTGAAATTGTGCTCCTCTATTTGTAGTGGTGTAGATTTACGTGAAGCTCCACGTTGCTTCAACTGTGGTTCATATAATCATCCTCTCAGTGGATGTACAAAACCTCTTAATAAGTCAGCCGTCAATAATGCTCGGAAAGAATTTCAGAGCAAGAAGAATCAGAATGGCGGTTCACGTGTTCCAACACGTTACTACCAGGATTCTCCAGGTGGAAAGTATGATGGACTCGTACCTGGTGCCCTTTCAGTTGAAACGAGAAAGCTTATGGGTCTAGGGGTAAGATACCCATTATTCCTACTTAACATTTTGATTTCCTCTTCAGTGTGCAAGTTAAAACCAATGTCTTCTTTAAACACACTAAAGCTAATAACCATGTTGGCCGTCTTCATTAGCAAGTGGTGTTCGAATCTGTTGCATTCGTGTGTATTACTTTCAACATTTTTGCATATCTAATCAAAGCGATGTGTATTATGTGTATCAGGAGCTCGATCCACCTCCATGGCTTAATAGGATGCGAGAACTGGGATACCCACCTGGATATTTAGGTAAGCCTTTCTTCCTCTGCGTCTATAAATGTTCTTGTTTTTACGCTTTTAGCCGATGCTTTGCTTGGGGATGATGAAAAGCTCCAGGTTTGAATTCATAGATTATATAAGAAACTTCTTTATTTATTCCAAACCCTCTTTTAATCAGATCTAGAAGAAAAGGAACAACCGTCAGGAATAGCAATCTTTGGTGATGACGAATTTCAGGTTGGGGATGTGAAAAATGGTAATCCATTAGATATACAAAAAACGCAAAAGAAAAAGATGATAGAATTCCCCGGAATAAACGCTCCTATACCTAAAAACGCGAACAGTAATCTTTGGGAAATACCCAAAGCTCCAGTCACTCCTGATATCCCCTTGAATCGACCAGACAATAATAGATGGGATTTCACTCAAGACCCCATCGCTATTAGAAATTTCCGTGAAGCGTCTGAGCTTAGAAGTCTTTTTGATGGCCCACCTCCGTCCTTTGCTTTGAGATCTCCTCCATTTTCTCAACGCCCATTTAGCCACCATGAACAGTATGGTTTAGGATCTCCTTCAGTCTCCCAACACCCGAATAATATTAATCCTGGCGAGCTTTTCAGCCCAAGAGGTATCCCGATTCCCGGAAGTCCGCGTTATGGTAGGCCATTTATGCATTACAATCATGGTAGTTTCTGACGATTCTCCGTAAGATTCCATTAGCTCAGGCCTAAGATATGTCAAATTTACACCCAACAGCCGTTTTCTGACTTCCGAGTAATTTATTCTTCCATTTGTAGCATTATGTACCCATGTCTTGTAATCTTATGAAAACGATTATAGATATTTCCGCTGTCGAGTATTGTAGAAGAGTCGGTTAAAAACTCTATTGTTGGATTTGTCTAGAGTAGGATCCCTTTATCTACCTGATGTCGTTTTTCCATTGTTGTTTTCTCTTTTCGGGCTGTTATTTTTTTTAATCAAACGTCAAAATGTCGTCATTTCTTTTAAAAACCGATTATTTAATGTCTGAGTTGTTGTGGTCCACAGTCCCAGACTAATTGGGTTCACCCAGAAGTGCTTAATATAGCTTTGTGGTGGGTTGGTATTTAATCTGTTGTTAGGTTATCTGTTAACTAAATCAGGTCACATTATTTGTACTTTTTCTATGACCTTTACTTAATTTTAGGTAAGCTTCACATTTTTTTGGTCGTCTGATTAGCTAAATTAAATAAATGAGAGGTTGACCTTAATTACGTATTGTTAGTCGTTATGATAGCGACATTGACAGACCGACGTAATTACGTGTTTGTTTGATCCTTTTTTCGGATTTGAGGTTTTTGGGATTTTAGTATGAGGCCTACTATGAGCTTTGTCGTTTTGGCTTAGTGTGGTGTAAGTGGCGGAATCAAAATTCTCGGTTAGGGGTGCAAAAAATTTGATGGCCTCCCCTTTGGCCCTCTCCCCCCACACCTACCCCTGGTCATTTTTTTTCTCTCCATTTCCGTTTCTCCGGAATATAATTTGGGCCGTTGATTACATAATAGACTTTTTAGTTTCTCGAAAGAAATGGAGATAATTTTAGTTTGACTAGTATGTGACAATAACTGTGGAAGTGTGAATATTTTAAAATTTCATTTTGTCAACCATTTAACAATGAAGCTTATGTGCTAATTAGTTGTTACCATTATTGACTTTATTGTGACTACAACTGATAGGTATAAACGTAGTTACGTTTTTTTTTTTGGAAATCAAAAGTAGTTACGTTTTAGTCAATGATAGTCACGATTAGCTTAAATGTGATTATATTTTATGTATCAGAACACTTGTCTCTCACTTTTAAAGTAAAAGATCGCTTTCGGGCATAGAAATTGTAGTGATGGTTAAAGAAGAAAGGGAACACAAAAAGACCGTTTAGGTGTCCCCCCGAATACAAAAGCCTCTTTAATCATAAACCCGCAAAGTCAGAAACGCCGGCCTAAACCCAGGATATCAGAGGATAATCATTTTGATTTAGGTATTAAAGAAGAGTAAAACAAGGGAAAAAAAAAAGAGGCAAAATTAAGATAAAATGGGTACTCCTTTCTTTTTTTGGGCATTATTTTTGTGTTTTTGTTATGAGATAGAAAAACTAGATTAATCTTTTTAATTCTTTCGTGTAAGGGAGGTATGTTGAGGTCACCGACTTTCAAAGCCGTAAATCTAGGGATGGCAATAGTTAATTAGTTAGGGTAAGGGTAGGTGAAGTCGTACCCTTATTCTCTTTTATTTTTTCATCATCCATATCCTACCCTTATCTTTTTAATTATTTTTTCCATCAACCCTTATCCTTATCCACAGGGTAAAAGGATGAAATGGATATCCGTTGGATAATTAAGTCATCACCCATTTTTTATATTTTAGAGCTTTTGATTTATTTTTTTTTTTAATAAAAAAAAACGTACTTCGTATTATTTGAGGATAAGGATATACTCAGGGTGAAGAAAAGGGTGATTTTCAATTACCCTGATTCCACCCTTTATTCATCCTTATCTTTATCCTATCATAAATACTTTTTTTTTTTTTTTCCATCATCTATATCCTATCCATTTAACCCAGGGTGAATGGATATTCATAGGGTAAGGGCAACTCTACCATCCCTACATAAAACCACCAACTTTGTTAGCTTGCTTCAAGCAAACAATGTTTAGTTTTTAATTCATCTAAGAAATGAAGGTCTAATTGTGAGATGTAATTTTTCTTTCTATAGTGGGATCCAAATCAATTATCGATTCTAATTTTTCTATTCTCCAAAATATATAGGAATAATTGTCATAAATAATTCGAACTGACACTCATCTTCCACAAATAATCTCAACTCAAAATAATCCGCGAATAATTGGTCAAAGTTAGAATCAGTTAGAATCCCAACTCATCTTCCATAGTGGGATAAAGTTAGTACTCCCTCCATTCAAGTCCAAACACTACATTTACCTTTTTGACACTATTCATAAGTGTCGGTAGTCTTTGAAATTCCCGACAATCTATAAGTGAAAATATAACCGTGTGTGATCTTGTTTGATTCGCCTTTATGCGTACAATATTAATATCTAATTTTTAAATTTTTTTATCGTGTGAAATTATAGATATTCTCGTTCCGACATTCGCCTCGACAAATGTGATAAAGTAACTGCACCCTTTGGTCTTGAATGGAGGGAGTATATTATTGGAATGATTTTTTAATAGTTGAGATTATTCGTGGATTATTTTGAGTTAAGATTATTTTTGGAAGATGAGTATCAGTTTAAATTATTCTTGACAATTATTCCAAATATACTCCATGGTAAAATTAAGGGATATTTTCCATGGTACCCTAAAACTTTGTCAAATTACACATGGTATCCTATGTCTGAGGTTTGTTCTTATATTACCTTTAATTGGTGTTTTTGTGCCCAATATGCCATTTTTTTAATTAATTGGCGAAATGTAAGTTTTAATATTACCGACTATTATAAAATATCTCAAAAATATTTGTTCATTTTATGAGATCAGTTTCATAAAATAATGTGAAAGAAGGCATTAATATTGATAAACAAAGCTAAAAATATGCACAAATTCTCATATAAAACGGATAACCCGTTTTAAGACAGGTTAAATAGTTAGGATAAAAAGTAAAAGTGTAGAAAAAAGTAAAGTGTTTTGTCTTTATGTGTGTAAGTGGATAAGTACTTGATCCATATTAAACTTATGACGGATAACCCGTCTTAACAGATACTCCGTAATTTTTTAAAAATATGATAATAGTATCAACACGAATGTAAAAGGGGGGAATTGGAAGAGAAATGAGTGGGGGTTGGTGATCATAGAAATACGTGCGTTTATGCATGATGTTGGGGAGTAAGACTACCCGCAGTGGTGGTCTTGGAAGGTAGGTCTTAACCTACCTTTTTCATTAAAATATTATTTTTTCAACTCATCACCTTCCCAACAAACCTACCTCTTAATTTACCAACACAATAAACATTAGGTCTAGACCTAGGTTTTCATTATTTTATCAATATTTTTATATACCTCACATTATATTAATTAAATAAAAAAATAAAAAAATAATAATAAAATAATAAAAAACAAGGTCTTCACCAAGGTGAAAAAATGCAAAATATGGACCTAGGTGGGGGGAAGGTCTTTGATTTTTATTACTTTTTTAATCTAAAGGTAGGTCTTCACCACCTTCCTCCCCACTACTACGGCTGGTCTAAGGATCCTCTCCATTTCTCAAAAAGAAATGGAGGTCCATTACTTATTAATGGTTGAGATCGGTTTTTGTGAAAATCTAAGGGTTGTAAATTTTTGATAAAAATAATGTTTTAATGAAGGAGAGAGAAAATATATTAAAATATTAATGTATTAGAGAGGAAATGGAGAGAAAGAAATGGAGAGGATCCAAATTGGATGTTGGGTGGGGTTGAACAGTTGTACAAAATGTACTAGGGAGTTACCGTCCTTGAGGGAACAATATTGCTAGGCTCGTGGGCTTTTAAGTCCATGGTGGGTACGCTTTTGGTGTGTCTTTACCTGCTCTCTTTCAACACTCGTACCCTCTCTTCTAGGCTATTCTTACTTTTTACCACTCACTTTCTATCCTATTTAGCTCTTCTTCTTTACGTCTTATATGAGCTGAACTAATAAAAACTGATTTTACAGCAGCTGAGTTAACTTTATAGTAGCTAAGCTGAATTTATCGGAGTTGAAATGAAACTGAAAAGAACAAGCCCTTTGTACCTTTACTATTACAACTTTGTTCTTTTCCATTTAATTTCAACTTCTATAAATTCGTCTCAATTCTTATAAGTTCGGTGTTATAAGCCCATAAGTTCAACTCAATTCCAACAATCCCAAATTTACAAGCAAAAAAAATGATCAGTTTAGCTCCAGTAACTCTAGCTAAATTCTACTCCCTCCATTCAACTCCATTCACTACATGATGTCATGGTCCAAATGCCGAGGCGCATTTTGCAACGGTAATATCTATAGTTACGTATTATAAAAAATTGTACAAATTTAATTTTAATATTGTGTGTAAGAAGACGAACAAAATAAAATCACACATGACCATATTCTCAATTTTATATCAACCACAATATCGAAAGTTTTACGAGTATATAAATAGTGGCAAATAGTGTTATGTTGTGAATGGAATTGAATGGAGGGAGTACTCCCCTATGATCCAGCTCTTTGTTTAGCTTTCTATTTATAAATTCGACGCCAATTGATTTTTTCGTCATAATAATATAATAATTCAATCTACAATGGTCTTTCATTTTACGTTTTGTATGGATAAAATTAAAGATATTTTCCATGGTACTCCCAAGATTTGCCACTTTTTCAATGTACCTTATGTTTTTAATTTGTCTTTCTGTTATAACGGAGTTAAATATAAATGACTTGAATTGTATTTACTTAAAATATTAGTTTTCTCTCCAATTTTCATTAATTTTAAAAATATTTTTCAATATTTTTAAAGGGTAACATGTATAAAACTTAGAAATTTCAGGAATACTAATGTACTATGTACACAGCTTAAAAATTTTGAGGATACCATATGCAAAAAAAAACAAAAATTAAGTTCTTTATATTACGTCTCCCTCCAATATTAATTAGAAAATTGTTAACAACACGTCATTAATTTTTAACAGCGTCATCATTTTGGTTACGTTGTGTATTAAACTTAAAGTTTATGAGTACCATTGACATAAAGTTAAAACGTTGGGTACCATTGGAAAAATGTCAAACCTCGAGAGTACCTTGAAAAATTCCCATAAAATTATACGTTTATGTTTCATATCAAAATAGAAAGGTAAATAAATAACTAAATCAGAGAGAGTAATAAATTTAGCTCTTACAAGTTGAGCTCCAATTAGGTAAAAAGAACAAGGCCGACGTGTTTATATAGTGTGAGTAGGGGTGTAACCGAGCCGATCTGATACCGAGCTCATGTGGGCTCGGAATCGGCTCGGAAAAATTTTCTCGAGCTCGGAATCGGCTCTGAATTTACCGAGCTCAAAAATTCAAAACTCGGAATCGGCTCAGAAGAAACTCGAGCTCAACTCGAGCCCAATTCGAGTTTTGTTGGATATTATTTTCAACGTTTTTTTTTTTTTAAATATCCATTAAAATAAATATCCATATAACCATTATATTAATATATTTTATTAAAAAATTGATCAAATGATATTACAAATAAAAAATATATATACTTGTACCAAAATTTAATGTATATACATAGACTAAATTATACTCCCTCCGTTTCATTTAGCGCCATTTCATTTTTTTTATTTCACTCATTTAGCTCCATTTCTAATTTTGGTTACCTTTAACCATCAAAATATCATTTTTACCCTTACTTTATACCCATATCACCAAAATACCACACACTTTATCTTCTAAAATGGGACCCACTAAACCAAACTACCAATATTACCCTTAACTTTTTCACTTTTCTTAATATTTGTGCAAAAAGCAATGGGGCTATCCCATTGAAACGGAGGGAGTATATAAAAATGAAAACGCGCTCAAATCAGGAGCTTAGATCCGAAGCTTTACTAAGCTCGGAATCATTCAGTTCTTCTTTCGGCTTCGGACTCGGGCTCGAGATCGGTTGGCCAGAGCTCGGCCAGAGCTTTGTGGATTTGATTAGAGGCTCATGAGCCAGGCTCGATCATTCTGACCCTAAGTGTGAGGATTGACAACAATTATCATTTAATTGCAGGTGTTCATTCCTCCAACTGTTTAGATGCAATAACCGCCGAGGATCTCACCACGTTTATATATTATTCACTCTATTCAATTTCATTTTGTGTACTTCCCTTTTGGGGCATTATTCATGAGTTTCAAGAGTCCTTGAAATTTTGTGTAATATATAAGTAAAAATATAATCATGAGTGATATTGTTTTATTCATATCCATTAAATACATTATTAATATCAAATTTTTATAAATTTAAAAAATGTGTAACTAAATATATTGTCATTTCATAACGTGACTAAGCAAGTATGAAAAAAGCATACATACAAAATGAAGTTGAATAGTGGGAGTATAAATTGTACTCCGTAGGAATTAGGATAATTGCATATAAACATGTTTTCCAACAATTCCGTTTCGACTCTTGCTTTAACTCGGGTCAGAACATATTCAGATCGGATAACTTTCAAGTTAAATTAACAAAATTTTATTCATAAGTGTGATTTTAGTAGAGCTGACCATCTTCACGGGCCAGCTCGGCCCAGGTCACGTCGAGGGCCGTGTCTTTGGAGCCCTGACCGGCCCTCCAAAGCCCGGTTGGGCACGCCAAAATTCAAGGCCCGGGACCAATTTTTGGAGCCCAACCCTCTTCGGCCCGCCAAAAAAACTGAAAAAATAAAATAAATAAATTTAAAAAGGGCCCTCTCAAGCCCGCCTATCACCTAAGGGCCGGGCTAGGGACCTTTGGAGGCCTGACCCTTGCCTCCAAAGGGCTGGGACCGGACTTCAATTTCGGAGCCCGGCCCTTGGAGGGCCGACCCTGGCCCGGCCAGACCTGGTCCTTGGCCACCTCTACTCACTACTAGATAAAGTGTTATTACGAATACTCCGTGTTAAATACATATTGATCGATTTATGTATACAACAGTCTTATTTTATAATTTACGAACCTATTTAGGGGCGGGTTCGTAGTTGGGTCGGTCCTTTCCGAGATAGAAGCAAAAATGACAGTCACAATGTCTCCTCAGCCTACTATTTGTTCCACTTTATTTTACCAATTTTCACATCAAATCTACTTCAACATTTCAACTCTTTTGTCCACTCTTTGTCTACATTTGTCTCTATTTGTTAGGTGCATTACTGCTCACCTTCCTCTTCTCTTTCTCTCTTCTTAAACCCCCCCCCCTTCACTCACTCACTTCTAAATAAAAACTACATTAATTAGTCTATCTCATATAATTGCTTTATTACTATTATAATATAATGAGGACTATAATGTCAAGAAGTGCAAATGATGCATCATTTTCCTTCTCTAGGAGGTTTTTAACTTGGGGTAACAAAAAACACCAAGAATCTCTCATCGACGACAACTATAACAATGAAACCGACGAAGTTACTTTAACTTTGGATGAGGACTTCTCTATTTCTTCTTCTTCATCGTCTTCGCTATCGTCTGCTAGTAAACCCCATGAAGAACCTCATGATCAAAAACATGACGATATCGAGTTTAAGTCATGTGGTGTGTTAGTTACTAAGTCATCTAACAAACTCTCCATTTCAAAGTTTAGGTCACTTTTTACTACTTCAAAGGGTAAAAATGTCAATTCATCAAACCTTGGTTCCAAGGTTATGGGGACATTGTTCGGGCATAGGCGCGGACATGTCCATATCGCTTTCCAAGGAAATTACGATTCTACCCCTGCCTTTTTGATCGAGCTTTCGACACCGACGAGTGTGCTTGTTAGGGAAATGGCCTCAGGGCTTGTGAGGGTAGCATTGGAATGTGACAAAAAATGGGACAAAAAAAAGGGTGTCAAATTGCTTGAAGAGCCCCTTTGGAGGGCTTATTGTAATGGTAAAAAATGTGGCTATGCTATGAGGAGGGAATGTGGGCCCGATGAGTGGCGCGTTTTGCGCTCTGTCGGGCCCATCACTATGGGGGCCGGTGTCCTCCCGGACAATGATGATGTGGGCCCCCCTCAGGTGAAACCTGAAGGGGAGCTCATGTATATGAGGGCTAAATTTGAAAGGATTGTCGGGTCTAAGGATTCGGAGGCCTTTTATATGATGAACCCTGATGGAAATGGAGGTCCCGAACTTAGCGTCTATTTGCTTCGGGTATGATATGATATGAGACGGTCTTACGAGAGGGTGTTATGGTATTGGTATGGTATTCGTATGATATGGTATTATTAATTATTACTCCGTACTTATTATCATGTGTCATAAGTTAAAATCAGTAGTATGTTGGGTGGTGGTGTTATTTTGAGGTAGGAATGTAAGATCATTAAGTATGATTTTATTTTTGATGGGTAAAAAATTGTTGTTATTTATCATTTGGCCCTTGATCTATGATCTAATATTATTATGATAATATATTACGGAGTAGCTTGTTAATGTCGAATTGTAATTTTATTTTATTTTAGGTAAATGATAAAAAGTACTCCCCCCATTCATATCCACACTATAACTATACCTTTTATATCCATTTAAATCCACACCACTACTTTCTATTTTCATCCATATGGCCCACTTGCCTAATCCCTTAAAACCCACCCAAAACCAAACTTTTAAGCTTATTTAATTGTTTTTTATTAATATTTTATATCAACTCTCCCCTTTTTTTGTCCTTTTATTAATATTTTATTTTTTTCTTAAAATTAGTGCAAAAAACAAATTAGTAGTGTGGATATGAATGGAGGGAGTACTCCGGAGTAAAATGAAGGGTGTATCGGTGTATCAGTGTATGTATGTACTCCGTATTTGTTTGTAAGTTTGGCAAAAGTAAGTACTCTGTTTTCAATGTGCATTCATAGTAGGAGTACAATGACATTAAAGTGTTAATTATAGAGAACATGTCATTAAGGAAGAGTGATTAGTAGTAATTGAGTAGTTTCAAATAACATCAAATATTTATGAGACCATTTTGGTGATCAAATTTTGGACTTAATCTATGAGTAGTTAGTTGGTAGATTTGTAAAAGTATCTCTAAATTGGAATATGGTTTAACTAGTGGTGTGTCCCGTGGAATCCACGAGTCAAGTCGATCACATTTTAGTACATATTTCTTGTGGTCTTGTGGGTTGTCAATTGTGTTTGTACATCTAAATATTATAGTTACTAATAATTTTTTATTTCCATATAAAATATCAAAATAATTTCTTAATGGATAGAAATAATATGAGTTGTAGGCGAGACATCAAAAATATTACTCCGTACATACTCTGTCGATTGCATATTACATACTATGTACTACACAATCAGACAACTAATGAAATCATAAATTCTCCGCAAAGTTGCAATTGCGCCTTTGAGGCTAACGATGACCGCAAATCGTGACGCTAAGAGTTAGAGCTCAAATTTCATGGATTTTGACTCCTTAGGTCAATTACAGAATTGTTGTTGATTATTTAAGATAAAAATTTCTACATTATGTATTGTTGACGTGTTTTGTTAAATGAGGAGAAACTAATATTGTGTCCTAAAAATATGTTTTACGGGTTATACGTATATACCTCAGGGTTAATTGACAATGAACACCACATGATGGAAGGTCTTCTTTTGTATTTTGAGAGATGGAAAATTAATAACCATATTTATCTATAACTCTGATTATGTATTCTGAGTTGTAAGACGATGACAATTGGTTTTGTAATGCAAAGTACTTAATTAATATTCCCGTCTTTGTTTAATTAGGTCACGAAAAATCGGGTTGTTACAATATTTATTATGAATAAAAATCAAACATATTTGGTCCATTCGAATAGAAGATACAATGTTTTTATAGTCACTTATAATTGTTTTGATATGAGAAGGGTCGATTATCCCTCGTGCTATAAGAGATATGTTTGTTCACATGTATGTGTTTATTGAATTGATCATTATTAATGCAATTTATATCGATCGAAATGTATCAAGTTTATATATCATGTTATTACGTTATATGAAATTGCAATGAGGTATGCTTAAAATATGATTTGAAATATTTTACGTCTTAATAATCTTGTATTCTTTAGATATATGTTTTATGTGTGTTATGATGTAATTACACGTGTATATGATAATGTTACTCCGTATATTTTAATTGCTATGGGTTTATGGTTCAGCGTGTGTCGGATAAAATCGAGTCTTATGGGTTATACGTAGGTACCGCGAGGTTAATTGGCGATGAACACTAGAGGATTGGAGGTCTTATTTTGCATTTTGAGAAATGCTAAATTAATAACCATGGTTATTTAGAACTATGATTATGTATTTTGAGTTGTAAGACGATTACAGCTGGTTTGTAATACAAAGTACTTACTCCCTCTGTTTCGGTGATTTGTTTACACGTTTACTTTATACACATTTATCAATTTAATGAGAGAGATAGAGAAAAAAAAAACTAATAAAATAATAGTAAAAGTACAATTGAGGGTCTACTTTAACAAATTTAATAGATGTAATTGGTTAAAGTAGTATGGGCACACGATCATTTATGGAATTGTAAACAAATGACTCGTACGCCCTAAAATAGAAAGTGTAAACAAATGACCAGGATAGAGGGAGTAATTAATATTTCCGCCTAAGTTTAATTAAGTCACGAAAACCGGGTTGTTACAATATTATTTAAGAATAAAGATCAAACATATTGCGTACATTCGAATAGGAGATACAATTTTTTATAGTCACGTATAATGGTGGATACATTCTTTTTTATATAATACCAAAATGATTCCAAATAAGTTTTCAATTTTTTTTTGAGAAATTTATCGAGCACTTTTCACATTTTAAAAAGTACGCGTTCATTTTTATACATCAAGCTTAATATGATACTTATATTAAGTAGGTTCATATTAAGCAGGTATGTTAGATTACTTATCGTAAGTTATTTATTTTCATCTATTTCGAATATGTTTAGATTAATTTATAAAAGGTAATTTTGAGAATAGATTTGAACACATATAAAATATTACTCCGTAGTTACTATCAAAACTTAATATAAATTCTCGAAACAAAATAAAAACATGAAATTAAGAACGCAAATGCATTTAAAGATAAAGGGATGAGAAATAATGAATTTATTTTTTCATGACCTTTGAAATTTTTTAATTCTCACACCAACTAAATTAATAAATGCATCAATTTTTTGAATGAATGATTCTTGTAATTTTCTGAATGAATGATTCTTGTATTTTTGTTCTTTTATTTTAACTAATTTGTTAAAATAAATTTAAAAAAATGAAATTAAAGGGAAAAAAATGAATTATTATTAGATGATGACTTAAAAATCATTCTAGTTAATTATAAGAAAGTTAAGTAAATAAAAAATAATGACAATATATTTTATTGGTTCAAGTGTAAAGTTATGATATTGTAAATATATAATTTTAAAAGAATTACTATAAAAATCACATTAAAAAACTATAATTTCTCATAGTTTTTGACTGTGTAGAAATAACAATTTAAATGAATATATTTATCTTATTCATCTCCTTTCATACTATCAAGCCTTGATAAAAAAATAAAAATACATCACAATTAATTTTTTTAAACTCTTCTTAAACATCATCTTGATATATTTAAAGTTAATAATTAGAGTCAAAGATTAATGAAACAAATATCAAATAATCCGCCTTGTCTTTATCCTTTCATTCAAAAATAATTAACCAAAAATTAGTAACACATCGATTATACCTTGAAAATTGTGGATTTTTTTATTTTCCGATTTGTTCCTGCAAAGATAAAAATTTGTTAACATTGTACTGTAAAATAACATTAGAGGAAAATAAATAATCAAAGCTACATAATCAAAAGCAAAATAAATCTAAATATACAATTTTTAAACATTATTAAAATATTTGATGCATGACTTTTAAAATTTGAAAACCCAAAAATAATAAATTTGATCCACCTTGTATTTATCCTCTCATTAAATAATAATTATCAAAATTTTACTCAAAAATAAAATAAAGTTAATTAATAGAATAATCAACACATAGATTATACCTTGAAATTATTGTGAACTTTGTTATTTCCCGATTCATTCCTGCAAATATAAAAAAATAGTTAACATTTTACTATAAAACTATAAATAAATGTGTAAATATTTACATATTGATATCTATATTACATATTAAAATCAAAGCTACAAAAGCAAAAGTAAAATGTGTCTAAATATAAATTTATAAAAATTATTGAAATAATTTTTATATGACGTTGAAGGTTTTGGAATTTCTAAAATAATAATATTGATGCTTGATTTTATAAGGTAATAACTTATGTCTTTTGGTTTTCTTTATATTAATTAGTTTAGACAAAATAATTAATTCAAAAAAAATAAGAATATAATGAGAAATAAAAGACGATGTAGTTGAAAAGTTTGATTATTTGTTTATAATTATTATAATATTTGTGTTATTACATCTGTTTGATGAATATTTTTTAATTTCATTTGTATTGTTTCAACTTTGCATTTTATATTAGTAAGTACATACCAATTAAGTAGTCTATTTTTTGGTTTCATTTGTTTGTCGGGTACTCTAATGTTGTACGTCGTGAACGGTGAAAATGTAAGCCGGAGAAGAAAAACGGTCATGTTGAGATAAAAGTTGTTTAACACGGATAATTGAATGCGAGCAAATGAATGATGAACTTGATTATCTTTCTTGATTATGGTCTTTTCATATCCTCAAACTATGAAAGGACAAAGAAGCTGAAAAAACAAGGGGAAGACGATTAGGCATGAAATTTGACCCGATAAGTCAATGAGGACGTGGGACCCCCTAGATGACGTGGCGGAATAAGGTGAAAAAAGTGCTTGTTTTTGAGTATTTTCCATGAAAACACTTATGGAGGATTGTCTTTTAATATATAATATATAATATATAATATAGATATAGATATAGATATAGATATAGATATAGATATAGATATAGATATAGATATAGATATAGATTTCAACCTATGCACTTGCTAGTTGAGTAGGTGGCCAAGGGTCAAGCCTTCTATGACTCGATCCGAACCATTTTTCTCGAGAGATGGGTCGGGTTGCTGGAACTATATGTTCAGTGCCCACATACAAGACTTTTACATTGATTGTAAAAAGAGTTGTGTGCTTTATAAAGTCGAAAGGTCCTCCTCATGTTGCTAATTGGTTCTAGAAAATGCGGATTTTCTTAAAGCTTGTAAAGTGGTTAACTCTCCTCCACTCGGGTATGGTCAGATTCTTTTTCTTGGTTTAACACTGGCTTGGCGGTCTAGCTTTGAACTTGACTCGTCGGTTATAATAAATTGTTAGAAAAATTGAGGACCCATTAACCGGTCATCAGAAATCACTGGTCAAACATGACCCTCTGAAATTTGAATTGATCCATTACCCCTAGATATAATTGTAACTTAATTAGTCGACTTAGTAGGTCTAAAATGGTTCAAAAAGTCAATTTTATTAAGTACAAATTTACTAATCCCATACCCATTGTAAAACAACAATAACTTGACTCGATAATAAATTTAATACTACATATGATACGGCCTAATTTGAAATAGCCAACTTTTGACATAATTTTTGTTCATCATAGATTTGAAAAACTAACCTTAAACTTAATATATCTAATTTAATCCGACCTAAAATATTGAACCAATTTAAATTTAAATACATCCCGATTTATATTAAGTTTAATTGACCCGTTTGTGGTGTATAGTAATGGTCCAAGACAAAGACGATAGTTCCCGATAAATGCATGTGTAGATTGATTGTTTTGTTTTAATAGTCTCGAAAAATTCCAATAAAAAATCCCGAGGGAAGTATAGAAGGTAACATCGAGAAAGTGGCAGACCAATTTCATGGAAGAATGAATATTATGTTTAAACAAGGATGATCCGCGTGCAAATTTGTATTCATAATCACTTCAACTTAATGCATTTTTCCACCTTATTATGCCTTCCTAATCATGCTCATTTCCCACTTTGATTAGTACGGACTAAAATTTTCGTAAGACATTTCGCATGTAACGACGAAAACACTATTTAAATAAGGGCGCATTTTTCAATTTATTCATTCATTTCGATTCGATTCATTCGCTTGATTCGATTCGATTCATTCGATTCGATTCGATTCGATTCAAGATATGTTATAAATTGTATCTTCATTCGATTCGATTCGATTCATTCGTTTGATTCGATTCATTCGTTTGATTCGATTCGATTCATTCGATTGATTCGATTCAATTCAGCTCTAAAAAGTCCGAAAGAACAGGTCCTAATTCGTATAATTTTTAATTTTACATGAATTTAAAGGTTCTTGGTCAATTTCTATGTGAAAATCAAACGAACATTGGTAGTGTTTCATTTTTCATTTTAAATTGTATGGATTGTGAAATATGAAGGCTAAAATTGTCATGGGATGTCATGTACGGAGTAACAGATTGTTGTATTATTGTGAAATTAAAGGTTGTTCTCATTTAAAACAGCTATTCGTCTTAATTTAAGATGGTTTAAATATTTAGAATAAAATAAAAATAAAATGTGTTGGAGAAAACAAAATATTTGTCTTATAGAGAGTAATACTTAACCCGTTTTAAGCTGAAGACAGATTATCTACCGTAGGCAAGACTTATTGTAGTTTAATAGATCAATTTGACATAAACGAAACATTAGAGCTGTAACTAAAAGGGCGTATTTGTATAATCCATGTTCGAAACATGACCATATGGGATAAAGGCCAAGACTTAATTATATAATAAGTAATAACATGAATATAACTTACCGGTAATAAATTGACCATTTAGAGGTGGCCATGGTAGGCCCGACCTTCTACAGGCCGGACTTCATTTTCTAGGCTCGAGACTGGCTCTTTGGGTTGGCGGACGAGGACCTAGAAAGGGTGAGCATACTATATTAATGTCTAAGCTCGGCCTGTTAGTTACGGAGTACTGTATAAAACTGAACTTCATATAAACTAAGATGTCCAACGGGCATGGCTCCAAAAATCGTGGCCAAACATGACTTGCTGCTTGGCCTGGTTGGGTCAGAATTTTGACAGGCTTGCCCGTATAAATGGTTGCCTCTTGTATCATTGATATATTTCACCATTTCCTACGAGAATAAATTGACCCAATATCACATTTGGGCAGTCTATTTGACAGTCTCCTTTAATAAATACTTAAAATAATGTAGTCGTAGCATGGATCCACTTATTTTAATATATAATTATTTATTGGGATATTTTTCACGGTACCCTTGAGATTTGCAATTTTTCCCGAAATACCCTTTGTTTTGTGAAAAAAAAAAACTTTAACTGACCATAACTTGTAGTTACGAATTCAGAATTCGATCATTATTGTTTTCAAAGTAATCGTCTTTTTTAGTTCTTCAATTTGACATAAAAAAAATTCATGTTTAGAACACGTAGTTTCATGTTATGGTCGGTCAAAGTTATTTTATCGAAAAAAATTTGACTAACCATATCTAATAGTCACGAGTTACGAATCTGAAAAATTTGATGTTCAAATTGATCGTCTCAACGAGATCTACGACTTAGGCAAAACGATTTTCAATTTCTAAACTCGTAACTACAAGTTAAGCTCAGTCAAAGTTTTTTAGCATGAAAAGAGGGGTATAATGGGTAAAGTGACAAATCTCAGGGGTACCATGGGAAATATCCCTTATTTATTTGATTTGATTGTAAGAAGAAAAAGGAAGACTATCAAAAAGACGATCCAAAGAGTAAGTTTTACTTAAGACGGGTGAAGTACCCTCCACTTGCACATAAAAAACAAATATATTGCACATTTCCAATCCCACTTATCTTTTGTCTTATTACGGAGTATTAATACTTGACTTGTCTTAATTTAAGACGGATATATCCGTCTTAAATAAGAATTTGTAGGATCGAAAAGAGACAGTACGTACTACTCGTACATAGCAATGCTCTTATCTTTAAGCTCATTTTTCTAGTAAAAAAGCCACACAAAAGTGTTAAAAACTGGCCCATATTTTTTCTTCAAAAATGCCATGAGTGAACAACACTTCATTCTTCCAAATAAAGACTACAATGTGAACATTATGCTACTTTCCAACACCCCAAAAAAACCCATCATCTTACAAACAACAACGACAATAACATTATCGGTGTCGAATATATGCAGCCTTACCCCTTACGTTAACAGAAAGCGGCCGTTAACACGACAATATTAAGTCATTTCCCATGGTGCCGAATTTAGACCTCATTCTTCTAGCATTCCTTCACGGAACCTTCATTTCTTGCATTCTTTTGGTGGTCATTTTCGCCATTGTAAACTGTCTTCTGACTGCCTTCCTCGTCGCTCTACTCTTCCTCGCGTTTGTCGATGCCTACGACAACTCGTTGCTGTTGGTTCCTTATGTCGACACTTTAAGGGCTAATGTTATGTTGGGTGGTGTTTGGGTGCTTTACAATGTCCTACATTGCGCATTTGGTCTTGTGTTCTCCATCAAAGCATGGCTGGTGAATGCTGTTTCGGTGTTCAAAGGACGACGTACATAGAGAAAATCAAACGATTGTTTGTCGAGATTCTTTGTCGTTGTTTCAGAGTCAGAGTGATCGCAATGTATTCTGTTCAAAATAATCTGAGAACTCGTACTGATAGTCGTGTAGATGGTACGCGCAGAGGGTCTGTATGATATTCACGCGTCTGTCCACTGATTTGTATACCGTAGATTTTCTGAGATTTAGTTCGCAAGGACATTTGTTGAGATTCGTAGCTCGAGATTGACTTAAAATTTGATAGAGAGTAACATATTACTTTTTGTGTGTTTATACCATCCGATTTAGTTTGGATTCGAGCTAGCTTAGGTATGACCACAAGGGACAGTACAACTCTCCCTTGTGAGTATAACACGATAGCGTTCCCAGGACTATTTCGCCTCAAAAACCGAGTGTCTGGGGTTGGATTGAACGTCTCAAGGATACTAAGTGTGATTGCACTATATCAGTGTTATCAATTACTCCGTATGATAAAATTAAGATAAATTTTTACGTTGGGCCAAAAATTATTTTCCCAATTGGAATTCGAGGAGAACTTTTTCTTAAAATAGTGTTTACGTCAAGATTATTTACGTCAATCACCTGGCAAACTACATTGTTGAACATAATTATGTGTTTTTTTGAAGTGTAGAATCACAAAGATACGTTGATATTCTGTGGAATCGTCTTACACCATGATACCTGCTGATTATAATTTAATATAACTAACTACCTTTTCAGGTGACAAATCTCGCGATAAATTTATCATGAAGTTGTCCCGCATATCACTTCACTTGAGTCAACTTATTGTAGAATTAATCAAAGGGAATTACCATTTTCATGGAACAAAAAATTAAAGGAATAGAAAATATGCCCTACAATTTTATAATGCTAATTTCCCTGCGATAAAAACCAAGTATTGGATGTTCGAATAAAATTCACAGAGGAATAAACACAACTCTATCGAGACATAACAGAGGAATTTATGTGTTTTTAAAATTCACGTGAATTTGATTCTAACATTCACGTGAATTTTATTCGAACATTTAGTTATTGGATACAACAAGAAATATATAAACCAAGTACTGAATGTTCAAATAAAATTCACGTGAATTTTAAAGCACGTAAATTCCTCCGTTATGTCTCGATAGAGTTGTGTTTATTTGAAGGAGCGGAGTAACGTCGACGTCCTCGTCGTCTTCCTTTGGGCAAAGAATTGAATATAAGCCCTTGATTAATCTTATTGACTACATATAACTTCCTAATTCTTAGATGCTTCAAATGCATAGAGTTTGTTGTCTCATCTTCTATCACCACCATATTTTCGATTCGACCCGAAACACATTGATTTATTATAACTAATAAGGTCCAAATAATGATTATTATGAGAATATAGCATTTTTTGTAGTTTAATTTTGATGAAATAGTCATGGCAAAGAAATAATGAAAAAAGGGGATATATATGACGATGAAGAAATAATAGGAAGTACTTAATAAATGGGTGTCACAACGTAACGAGGGATCATTATATATGTTTGAAATTTTTGTAATGTCAAATTAAAGTTAGTAAAATTATAATTAAATTTTATCAAAATTAATTGATGAATTAATAGGGATTATTATTTGTTTTTTTAGAGACTTACGGTTTAACTATTTGCTTGGTGTACCTTTTTATTTTGAGAAATAATAGCATAAATTAACGGTTTTCTTTATATTATAATACTCCGTTTAAGGTTATTCATAATTCATACGAAGTAATAATCATTAAAAAGACTGAATATCGGCTTTGGTTAAATGAATATGGAGCAAAGCTAATTAAATTTTAATTTTACATCAAGAGAAAATGGTTAGTTACGATCATAAAAAGTTAAACAAAAATAATTAGAACAGATAAAATAATTTATGCAAGACATAGCGATACGATTAACTAGAGTTTTATTTAACAATAAGTCTCCTGTGAGACATTCTCCCATTAAATTAATGTGAAATTAAAGTATAAATTGCAGTTAAAATGATACAAAAACATGAAACAAATCTACTCAGGGTACTAAAAAATTTAATAATTAATCATAATTATCACAAAAATGGTACACAAACTATATAATCGAATACAAATAAGACGTGCAATAATTTATTATAAGGCTCCTCTCACACAAAACTTTGTGTTTTTCTAAAATAAACAAAAAATATATACTAGCCATTTTAATTTGATTTGTGTTTTTTGCTTTTTATTTTATTTATATTTAAATTATTGTGCTTAGTGTTTTTCTTTTTTCTTTTTTTTTTTTTTTTTTTTTTTTTTTTTTTGATGACGAGGGGGTTGAGTCCCCCCGGACACATGCATTTCCGCACCACCACATGTACCATGTACCATTGTGATTAGTGTTACTATTATTGAGTATATTGATTTTACTTATGTCTAAAATAGGTTATACCTACCGTTTAACAGATTCTTGTCATTTAACCATTTTTGTGAAGAAGAATTTAAAATGATAAGAATCCGACGAATCGAAAGGAATATAATAATTTAAATAATTATAAAAATAAGCGTACTATATTTGTCGTCGTGTAGGTATAATACCATGTCAAGATCAAGTAGTATAATACCATGTCGTACGCAAACAACGATATTATATAGGAAAATTTAACATGAATAAACCAACCTATTAGTGATCTTCCATTAATAAACCAACCTTTTGATTAACTCTGAATAAACCAACCTTTGCACCCCATATTCCATTATTAAACTATCTCGATTTTAAACTTGTCATTTTGGGTAAAACGAAAACTATAACACACATGCTTTCACTCCATTAGTAATGTTATAGAGAAAAAAAAGGGAAAAACATGTGATCTTCACCCTTAAATAATCGTTTAAAAATGAGGATAGTCTAATATTTGAAGATAATGTGTAAAGGTTGGTTTATTGAGAGTTAATCAAAAGGTTAGTTTATTTATGGAATATCACTGATAGGATGGTTTATTCATGTTAAATTTTCCTATTATATACTGAAAATTTCGGATATTTGTCTTTTATTTAGACATTCAATAGTTTTACACTCAAATAAACAAAGGAAAATAATGTATGATTATAAGATTTATAACTCAATTTATTTATAAATTTCCTAATTTTCCTTTTTTGATTATCGATTTTTAATTTCTTTTCCTCAAACCCTTTTTTATTTTTTTCACCTTCTACTTACAATTATTACTTAAGACTTTACATGTATACTCAACAAAATATGAATTTCAGAATTAAATGGAGGGAACAAGTAAAAGAGTTGCATAGTGAATACGAAACACAATAAAGTGTTGGAAAAAGCCAAGAATTTTGAGAAATTGGAAATTAAAATAATGTTAAACTAAAATGATAGGAGGAAATGGTAAGCCCTAAAACTGAATTAATCTTTGATATCATATATTTTTCTATTATTATCTTAATAAAAGTCTCTCCTTTGGTGAGAGTTTTCAGTTCCTCTTTGTAGGATTTTTCCAGTACCTCTTTATGGGGTGTTTTTGGTTTGTTATTTATCAATATAATAGTTATAATAGTTCTTTGATAACTCGTTGGATGATACTTCAATGGATACACGTTAATCGTCAACAATCAACGGAGCAAGGCGGTTTCTCTACCCTGGTCATTCGAATTGAAGGATCCCCTCAAAGGCTACATGGAGATAGCGATACGAGGTTGTGCCGAATTGTCAAATTAGGGTTTGAGATCTTTCATTCTATAAGAGAAATTTGTACTTTGATTATCGTTAGATTTGTTATTCGATTTAACATATTCGTTGTAATTGTCATTTGATGTTTTGTTAATGAATTATTATTATCAAAAAAAAAAAAAAAAAATGATAGGAGGAAAATAGGTCGATGAAATTGATGTTTTGGAGTAATTTGGTTAATTGGGTCATATGCAAGGTTTTTCTTTGTTATTGAATGGAAAAATGCATGTATATAAATATGCATGTACGATGTTTGTACTTAATTTAAGACAACGACCTAAATTTAATGAAATATGAAAATGAGGTAATTAAATATTTAAATGGTCTTATTTGACTTGCTATTTTGAGAATTGGAATTGACTTTTAGTGTGTTATAATTAGGGGTGTGCAAAAAAAACCGAACCGATAAACCGAACCGAAAAAACCGAGAACCGCACGTTTTATAGGTTCGGAGAACCGAACCGTTAAGAAATAATGGTTCGGCGCACCGAACCGTTAAAATTAACGGTTTACGGTTCGGTTTAGGTTCGGCATTTTGAGTTAATGGTTAACCGAACCGAACCGTTAAGAGTAAAAATATAAATAAATTATATTTATATATACAAACTAAAACATCAAGTTTAACTTTACAACTTTCATTAAATTTCAAACATCAATTGTTTATTCTACCGCGTTTTTCAAACACTTAAAAGTCTCATTCTCGTAAAATAAACTCTCATATGCATCCATCTCGCTTCAATTTTAACATGTTTATTGCTTTGTTATTGTTCAATACGCATTTTTGAGTTAAAATATTTTTAAATTTTCCTATTTAGTACTCCGTATAATTTAGTTGATAATGGTATATTAGATGTGGCATTTCTAATTTGTCGTTTTTATTTTGGACCGTTAGTATGTTATTAAAGTGCGTCGTAATTAATAATTAACTTACATTTTTTTTTAATTTGACAGAGTAAACGGTTCGCGGTGAACCGCATAACCGAACCGTTAAAAATGTGAACCGAACCGTACAGTAACCGTTCTTAATGGTTCGGTTTAGGTTCGGATTTTTCCCGAACCGAACCGTACACGAACCGTAAAAATTAACGGTTCGGTGCACCGAACCGTTAATGAACACCCCTAGTTATAATTGCTTTGAATAAATCAACTAATGAGTGATCGTCACGTATGAAAACTTTTGGACCTTTTGAAAAAAAATAAAAATAAAAAATCCGTCCAATACTTACTAAATTATAACCGGCAATTTTTTTTTTTTTTTTAAAGATTGTTCTTCAAATGAAAAAATAATATTTTTCTTTTAACTTTAATCATAAAAATTCTGAAAGCTTATTTCAAATTTGATATGTTATTATTATTATGTGCTACGTGGCACATCTTAGCAAAATTGCTTTATGTAAAACTAGGGGTGAGCACGGATCGGATATCCGATCCAAACTGTTAGTTCGGATCGGATATCCAAACTCGAAATTTCTAAATTTTAATATCCATATCCGATCCAAATATTTCGGATATCCAATTTTTGGATATCCAAGATAATTCGGATCAGAGGCGGATATCCATTCGGATATCCATATAGCGTCATTGCACAAACAAAAATGTTGATTTATCGTTACACTCGTTCATTCTTCCCTTTTTTTTTTCCTTTTAAATTTGATAATGAACTTTTAAGTATGATTGTATTAATAGAAACACATATCACATTATATTGTTTATATATATTATTAGTTCTTTCCTTTTTAGATTTAGCTAAATAAAAAATTATATATTTGAATTAGTACATTATATTTAAAGATACGGAAAAAATTGAAAATTGTAGTATAGGACATTGGATGCTATGAAAATTACAATTATATTTAATAAAATTCAATTTTTAGTAACCAATAAAAAAGAAATATTTAAAATAATCATAATATCACGACAATTTTCGGATATCGGATATCCAAAATTTCAAAACTAAATATCCAACGGATATCCAATATCCAAAACTTTCGGATCCGGATATCCAAAATTTTTAAAAATTCGGATCGGATATCCAAAAAATCGGATCGAATATCGGATCACATTTTTCGGATTTCGGCTATTCGGATATTTTGCTCAGCCCTATGTAAAACTTGTCTGTCAAAGGATGAACTCAATTTAAGTATTTAACATTGGGCTTATCATATTGTCCGATAGAGCTGATCGTTAGTGGGTTTGGGATGGACATGGACTGGGCTCATTGTACCAAAATTTGTCCAACGGGCCCAAACTTTGTGTCCATATATGTCCGCTATGGCGGGCTTAATGTGACTGCCCATATCCACCTACAGTGGTTTGGCGGGCTTCATGGCTGGCTTATGGACAAATTAAACGATAAATTTGACATTACTTAAATATTTTTATACAAAACAAAAATCATCAACTCAACATATTTCACATGTAGAATCTTTAAAATTATTATTGAAATCGTCTAACAACCACATAGTTTTAATAATTTAATTACACATACCAATTTTTAATATGTTTTCCTTTTCTGTATTCAATTTTTTTGGTTACTTAATCTATTAATAATATTTTTACATTTATATTTCATTCTATAAATAATTTAGTGTTATTGAGTAGCTTACTGATTTTTAATTTAACGGGCTTGGCGGGCCTGCCAAAGACATTTAAATTTAGTCCATGTCCACCCGGTAATTTAGCGGGCCTAGTTTTTTTTTTTTTGTCCGATAACCATCTTATTTATATATTTTAGTGATCAAACCCGCTTATATGGCGGGCCAAATGGACGGGCTAAATGGGCTAACCCGTCCATGAACAGCTCTATTGTCCGACACTTTGACATAGACAGTTTTTAGTGTATAAAATGTAAACAACTTAATAGTTATATTGATTTAAATATTGCGTAGTAACAAATTTTAAATTTTAAAAGTAGTCACATTTTGCCATAAAACTCGGTGTTGGTCTCCCTTAAAACTGGTTACCCGTTTCTTGGGAGAAACGGGTCAAATATGGGGGAAAAAGACAAAGAACTTGTAACACCCCGTGTTAATTTAATTCAATAGTTAGCCATCAATTTCTAATTTCAAACCTTAAATCAATTCTTAATCGTTTAACCTTACAAAATCACAATTTTTACAAAACTTTCATTTTGCAAAATTTCTCGACTTCTTTAATACTTTTTAAAAATTTTGAATAATGAAATAAATAATTTAATCTTAGAATTTAAAAGTAGAAATATTTCGAAAAATCGTCAAACGCGCACACATTAACTTTTATCGCTTTTGACGCCCGACTTTTTAAAACTGACCAAATTCGTGAAAAACATTTTAAAACACAAATTAAACATTTTCTTAACCCAAATAGTGTAGGAGACTTTTCCAACCAATGAGAATTTAGGTGTTTCCTAATTTCATTTAAAATTAAACTTTAATTACTAACTTTATTTCCTAATTCATTTAACCTAAATTTTTACAACTTATTCCATAATTCACAAAGGCAAAAATACACCATTTTCTTCTCCATTTGGCCGGCCACTCTTCTCTCATTTTCTCCCTTTGATTTTCTTCCATTTTATTACAAAAACCTCTTAAATAAAAACACTAATATTATTCTAATAATCTCTAGTATATTTTAGCTAATTAGTGGGTATTTGGAGCTTAATATTTACGGGTTTATTTGAAGGTGAAGACGGGTTTGAGGGTGAAGACTTAGACCTTGATAATATCATCGATCCGGAAAACCTTTAGCTTGCCGATCATAGGTGACTAACTATGTCTTGTATTATCTTTTTAGTAAATTAATTTGTTTTGTTATTCTAATTTTATAATTATGATTTTTATGTTAAATATGTTAAACATCATGTTTATATGCTTGTATGTTTATGTGTTGAATAAATAATGATAATAACTAAATATATAGTTTACTAGTAATGTTATAGTAAAATGATATCATGTTTAGCTAAATTAATTTTGAGCATTTTTAATTATGTTTCATATGATTTTTATGTTTAGTTATGTTTTAATTAAGTAGTAGTGATATATAAAAATTATGTGAAATATTAAAAATGAGTTTAAAGTGATTAAAATCGAAAATGAAAATATATATACGTATATACTCCAACTCGGCATTTACTTTTTTTTTTAATATATTTTCACTTTTAATTTTTGTAAATTATATGTAGTGTTAAGTTAGTATAAAATAGATATTCCTATGAAAAAAAACTAAATTAGGAAAACAAATTATAAATTATTAAAATCGAAATAAGTGTTCTTGAGTTGTTCTTGAGTTCTTCATGTGTGTTCTTGAGTTATTCATGTGATGTTCATACTTGTTACTCATTTTGATTTCATTTTAATTTATGTTTGTTAATAATTTATGTTTATGTTTAGTTATTGTTTATATATATTGTTAGTATTATGTATTAAATCAACTAAAACATTATAAATCATTTAGATTAACAAGTTAGGAATTTAAAGTGTTGAAAAACACTATTCATAAATATAAATGAAATTGTTAGTAAATTTCATTATAGTTTAAATCGTTTTAGTATAATTAGAATAATTAAAATATAAAGACTTTAAGTTAAAAACCGATAAAATCGAAAAATGAAAATTTGAACCCTACTATCATTGCTCACGGCATCCTCTCTATTTTTAGGGTTAAAATTGTTTTTATCACTTTTAGTTTATTGTTAATATAATTTAATTATTAGTTAATATGTTAGATTTAAGAAATTAAAAGAAATAAATCAATTTTGTACATATATAATATCACACGACATTCTTGTTTTAAATTGACTAAATTTGATCAAAATGAAATTATCACTAAGTCACTAAAGTTAAATAGTAATTAGAATTGAATTTTTGTATAAATCGTTTTAATTATAAATGAATTATTATAAACCGATAAAAATATGTAACCGTTATAAAAATGAACTAAATCGTGTGATACTACCTTTGCTATTGGATTATTGAGCTTGGACATACGGACTATAAATGAATCATCCACGATACTATCACTAACTTAAATAGATAGACGACTAAATTTAACTGAGTCTCGTTTTAAAATAAATATCATGGATCACCTTTTATAAACCGAACTTAACGTTTTTAAAACTAGAATTTTAGAATATTTTCATAAATGACTAAATACAAAATGAACTTAACGTTTTTAAAACTATGATTTTCGAATATTTTCATAAACGACTAAATACAAACCGAACTTAACATTTTTAAAACTAGACTTTAGAATATTTTCAAAAATCGCCTAAGTACAAAACGAACCTAACGACTTTGAAACTAGAATTTTGTACTTAACAAATAAAAAGAGATTTTTAGTTTATACTTAGGAAATAAAGAGATTTAGTATTATACTAAAATACTTTAAGTATAAAAATAAGTATAAATATAAAATACGTACAAGTATAAGAATACGTATAAGTATAAAAATACATTTAGAATACGAAGTATAAAAATACGAATACGTATAAAATACGGAGTATAAAAATACGTATAAAATACAATGAATAGTAAAATACGATGAATAGTGAATAGTGAAATACTGAAAATAATTGAAAATTTTACTAAGTATAGAAAATTTAAATTAAAGAAGTAAATAACCTAAAGTGTTTGAAAAACACATAAATAAAACTGAACATACTAATAAACATTTCAATTTAGAAACTTGAAAACGTTAATAATTAACAACACTTCAAATAATAAACGAACGTGTTATGTGATCATATGAAACCTACAAATACTTAAACGTTTGTGGCCGAGACTAGGAGAGTCACAGTAACATGTGATATGTAAATATCCAAAATAAAATAAATCATGAGTATGTTTATATAAAAGGACAAGCTTGGGCCTCAGATATGAAAGCGTCGATCGTAAGTGAAGTGGGGTTAAGATAGTCTTGTCACGGATACCACTATCTCGGTCTCTGGCTTGGGTCATATCGAATAGTGTGGTTTAAGCCGTGACCTTATTGCTTAGTGCATCCGCCCGTGCCAATTCGCCTTAAGTCGTATAGCCAATGCCGTACAAGATAATGAAAAATTCAACTCTTAGTGGAGTCAGGCTTTAGGAAATAGTCGTTTTATCCCGAGTTAAGGTGCTCTATGAATAGCATAGCCTACTCTTAAATTGGATATTAGTGTATGCATACTAGACTAGGGCTTTATTCCTATTTCGCTAAAGTTACCAGGGCCACCGTGACATTATGTGCTTATAATGCGGTTCTGTCTCGCCTCCTTGCCGTGTTTAGTTCTTAGTGGCGCGACACTTGCATTCGCTCTTACCTGCGTAAAGATTACTTGACGAGATTGTATCCAAGTTCGAATCATTTTCAACACTAGAAGATGAGATGCAAGTATTATAGTATTCGGCGTGGTTTACGAGTCGAGTAAGCCTCTGCACTATGGAAGTGAGATCTGATCGATCAGAGTACAAGGGCCTACTCAGTGGTCAGGCTCGTAAGCAGTATGTGTTGTTTGTTATATGATTAAATGAGAATGAGTGTGTACCATCTTCGAAAATTAAAGACCACAACTTTCTGAATTGAATCGAGTCTGCATGACGAGAATGTTACAATACGTATGTTTGTTGCGATCCGATATCGCTTTGTAATCCTGCTGTGTATCTATGATACAAATGATATGATATTATCTGTTATCTGCTTTCCTAATTGAATAGCATGCCTATATGATTTATCGTTTTAAATCGCATGTTTATTATGACTAATATGTCTTTACATGCTATATGTTTTAAGCATGTTTATCGTTTTATCATACTATTATAGTTATAAAGCGATAGTAATAAACCAAAGTAATTGAAATCGAGGATAAGTATGAGCATAGCTAGTCACTTTGTCATTCAATGAGCATCCCCCAATAGTTTATTGTGCGGGAAGATCGTGGACCGAAATTTGGATTTTGGACGGGGCCACAAGACGTGTTTATACTTTACTTTTGTTGTATTTCGAGAGATATGTAATATATAACACCATACTCTTTTAAATTCCGTATTTAGAGTTGTTTTATTCAACTCTTGAACGATGTTGTAATATTTTGGGTTTATGTATAATTAATGACGCTGGTTTAAGACTTAATTAATTTCCGCCTTAGTAATTAAAGTCGACTAAAAAACCAGGTTGTTACAGTTGGTATCAAAGCTGACTCGTGACCGTAACATGAATTACCTAATGCGATTTATGTTTACCTAACGAGAGACACCTGGGCCAGACATTCATATTGTATGTCAGGCATAGACTAATAGGACCAAATAATAAATTAGATTTTTCTTGTATTAGATCACTTAAATAATAAACTTCAAATCGCTTTAAAGTGTGAGGATGGGTAGAAACCTTAAGGACCGACCATAGGCTTAGTGCTTTTAAATATCAAATTACTTCCCTCAAAATAAAATACACTAACTCGCGTATGCTTGCTACTTGCTGAAGTGACTGACTAAACTAACAACTATCCTCGGATATAAAATCAAAATAATAATTCAACTCCCGAGGATTGAAGCATCGAAAGAAGTACCAGACGGCACGGAGTGAAGACATCTGTTAAATTCATAAACAATTCCACAAAAATACACTCTCTACTTTCAACCTTTCTTCAATCTTCTTCAGAAAATGTACCAAAAGCATCTCAATGGAATAAAATACCTAACTTCTGTGCTTACTTGCATAACTGCCGTTATTGCACTTACTTTCAAGTAAAAGTTATCAATGATAAGCATGTCTCCTAACCTCTCGCAATACTAATAAATTCCTTCACGTCTTAATTCTTTCAGAATGACTGCACCTCCAATGACAGACGAGGAAAGACACCTCCTGGCAGAAGAATCTTTGATCCGTTTGGCAGAAATAGCCACGGACAACGCAAACCGCCAACATCATCCAAGCGCATTTGATCGTGTTTCCCGCCATCGTCCTCAAGAGTACTCGGGTTCTGCTGACCCTATCGATCTCACGAACTGGCTGGAGGAAATGAAGAAACTCATGGATCTGACAAGGACGCCTCCAGAAGATAGGGTCAACATAGCCGCCTTTTACCTGCAAGCCGAGGCAAATGGCGGTGGAACGTGGTCGGGACCAATGAGCCTGACGCCACGCGTTCACATGGTGCGAGTTCACAAAGAAAATCAAGGAGAAGTACTTTGGGTATGAGCTCGGTGTGTCGAAAGAGGAAGAATTCATAAGTCTCGAGAATGGAAGGCATGACACACCAGGAATACACTGAGAAATTCCGACGGCTGGCAAAATTCGGGGCTGCGATCGCTCCCAACGATAGGGCCATGACTCAGGGGTACCTGCGCAATATGTCTAATGATCTGCGTACCCACATGGCGGCGAACACCTCGCTACTTTTGCGCGACCTCACGAATGTGCGTCACAGGTATGGGCTTCCTTAGAGTTGGAAAAAGCCGAGGAAAAAGAAGAAGAAGGTGTTTGTGCCATCTGTAGCGCGGTCGAGCTATATTCGTGCCAGAACTACCAACGCCTTGGGTCAGCGAGGCCAAATTTTCAGAGGTCTGCGTTCCAAAACAGGTTCTGCTGGGAACAACGAGAGAGCCATGGTTGCGGGAAGGGCTCCTCAACCTAGAGCCTTCAGGAAATTGTCGTATGTGTCACAAGGCACTACATGAGGGTAAGCGGTCTGGCGGTCGGTAGATTACACCGCTACAAATGCAAGAAGGTTGGGCCTGAGCAAACGTATGCCCTAATAATCAACACGGCCGATTGCGGGTGTACCACAATCTGTTGTGGTACAAGGTCGAAGCTTATGTCCTCACGTGTTCGAGGCAGAGGAATCACTTGAGGCCGACGTCATTACTGGTATATTTCTTGTAAACTCTGTGAACGCTATGGTTTTGTTTGACACTGGGGCATCATTGTCCTTTATATCTTCTAAATTTGTCTCTAAAGCTAATCTCACAAAATTTGAATCAATCAATGCTGTTGGGGGTGACTTCTCCCGGGTCCGACACACTAGGACCAGCTAGACTTTTAGGGCCGGAAGGTGCCCACAGACCCCCTGATCCACCCATCTCTCCCGGACCCGCCAAAATAGTGGTCGGTGGAATGTGGGACCTGGCATTTCTTATACCAAGGAACCCAATGATCCACCCGGACGAGCAGGTATAACCCACCGGCCGTCTTTATCTGGAGCGGGGAGCCTGAAGACAAATCTGAGATAAGTATAAAAGGCAACTAAAACCCTCAAAATCACTAGGCACACACACACACAAAAACACTACAAAAAGGTTTTTCTCTCTCTTTTCTCTCTCTAGATTCATTTGTCTTTGTAACTGACTTGAGCGTCGGAGGGCCATCACCCGGAAGGCCCCGGGGCTAGGTTTGTTACGCCGTTTCAGGAAGCAAGGAAGGAAGAGAGAAACCATTGAAGCTAAGGCCCCTCAAGGTCTTAGTTTATCGAATTTGTAACCTACATTAACTTGTAATCCTTTGTATTTTGTTTTGGTATTTAGTTCCTAACTTTATACCCGAAACAATTGGCGCCGTCTGTGGGGAAAATTTCACAAAAATCTTACAAAAAGCCATGTCAAACCCTACACAAGCGAGAAAAAGCAGTGGAAAAGCAATACCGGGAGGAGGGGCCGTGGCGTTCCCACGGAGGCCGAGCTGCAAACACCCCTGACTCCAGAGGAGAAAAGGATGATGAGTGCTTTCCTCGAAAAACTGAGGAAGTCACCACCTGCCGGTACTCCCCCTCCCGAGCAAAGTCAACAGAAGTCTCCACCAAGCAAAGATCCCATCCCATCCGTGACACCTAAGAAGCTTTTTCATGAGCACAATGAGACGTCAAGCAACGTTACTACGTGGAGAGAGTCGAACATTCTCACTCGGCGTCGATCACCACCCTCAGTCCAGGAGGTGTCCAAGCCTGAAGTTCCACGCACCGAGAGGCCCAAGCGCAACAAACCCAAAGGAAACACAACACAAGAAAAAGACACAGTAAAAGCGCCTTTGGCTTCTTCGGTGCTGGAGTACCCTCTTCCTCCCAAGATGAAAATTCCAACGATACAATATGACGGGAAAACGGACCCGGAGGAACATCTGGCGGCCTATGAGAGCCACATGATGATGTACGACTCTACGGACTACGTTTGGTGCAAAGTTTTCCTACGACCACTGACGGGACTTACCTGAGCCTGGTTCAGTAACCTCCCAACTGGCTCCATCTATGGATATGAGGACATGTCTTGGGTGTTCCGCCCGGCGGTATCACGAGGAACAAAAAGGAGGGAGAAGGTGGCTCTGAGCTCCTGAGCGTGGTGCGGAAGAGTGAAGAGTGAAGGAGTATATGACCCGGTTTGACAGAGAATCCACAAGAAATCGTAGACCTGGACTCCAAGATAGGGTCCATTACCTTGTGGTAGAAATTTGAAAGGAAGGCGAAGAGTCTCTGATCAATCGCCACGGCTGATGGCGGCCGCGAGATAATTTGAAGGCTTTGTCTGCGAAGGCGATTCCATAAAACATTCAGTAAGAGAAGTGACAAGAGGGAGGACCAGGGCGGGGCCCAACCGGAATGGAAAGGACCGCCCCGGAGGCACAATAATAACAACAACAACAACAACACCCGCAGCAATTTCAACCGCAGCGAATAATAAATACAACGATCACGGGATAACCGGATACCGAGGCCGCCAACAAACAAATGTTGGCGGCATGAAAACGACGGACGAGCTCAAGGGCATGGGCGATGGTGCCAGCGTGCTTTGGTCAATCGAACTACGCCAAGGAATCCACCGGCATACCCCGCTCAACATGGTTTACGAGCCAAGCCTTACTCCCGATCAAGCAATTTACCCACCCGAGAAGCAGACCTACACGATCCCGCCAAGAATGAAGCAAGCGAGAAAGCGAGTCGCCGACTGCTAGATGAGGTCCGACCAGGCAAGAGAAAATCTGGCGGTTTACGAGCGAATGAGGAGAATGTCTGATCGAAGAGTGAAGCATAGGGAGTTTGGTGGGAGACCTGGTGCTAAGACGAGCATCCGCCATTCTGGGAAAGCGGAACATTCACGGAAGTTGTCGACCACCAGGAAGAGGCCCTATCGGATCACGAGAGATAAAGCGGTAGGGGACCTTCATCTTTGAGAGATATGAACGGCCACGACCTCCCGTCCCATTGGAACTCTGATACGTTAAGGAAATATTACGTGTAAGCGTTGTACTCTTTTTCCTTACCCGTGGTTTTGTCCCACTGGGTTTTCCACGGGAAGGTTTTAACGAGGCAACGTATAGACATTTGTAACGCGAGTGATCAGGAATGTTGACACCGCGGGCTTTTGTAAGTTTTTGGTAAACTTTTAGTAGAATTTTTGCCCAGCATTTGTTTAGATTTGTATCACACAAAAGTGGCGGCGGGCAAGGAGGGGACTACCCGACCCCGCTAATCCACGATAGTCTGATTCAAAATGGGAATTTTTGAAAATTTTGCTAACACTTTCGGGAAAAGGAGGATACGCGTCAAAATCAGGCTGGAGCAGGCGAGGGCAAGAACAAGCCGGGCGGTAAAGACATAAAAGACCAGGAGAAGGGCAAGACCTTCCAGGCGACCCATGCCTACGTCTGGGAAGAACATCGCGCCTTGAGAGTCCAGGCCGGGGCACAGGCGGCTCGCGCCTGCGTATGGCTTTCTGTGCTCATCCGGCGTCGTCGGGCCGGATGAGGTGCCTAAATGCAAAAGAGCCGGGATGTCTATGATGGCCCACGTGCCTGGCCGCTCTCACCGCGATGTCGATCTGACCTTATGGCCGGTGGCGGCTGCGGACCTCCCACGAGTAAGACCAGCGGCGACCCATGCCTACGTGCGGAAGAACATCGCGCCTTGAGAGTCCAGGCCGGGGCACTGGCGGCTCGCGCCCTGCGTATGGCTTTGCAAATGCTCATCCGGCGTCGTCGGGCCGGATGAGGTGCCCTAAATGCAAAAGAGCGGGATGTCTATGATGGCCCACGTGCAGGCCGCTCTCACCGCGATGTCGATCTGCGACCTTGTAGCCGGTGGCGGCTGCGGACCTCCGGGTAAGACCTCGCGGCGACCATCTGCCTGCGTCTGGGAAGAACATCGCGCCTTGAGAGTCCAGGCCGGGGCTGGCGGCTCGCGCCCTACGTATGGCCTTGCACAATGCTCATCCGGCGTCGTCGGGCCGGATGAGGTGCCCTAAATGCAAAAGAGCGGGATGTCTATGATGGCCCACGTGCCTGGCTGCTCTCACCACGATGTCGATCTGGCCTTGTAGCCGGTGGCGGTGCGGACCTCCCATGCCTACGTGGGATGAACATCGCGCCTTGAGTCCGGGCCTGGGGCCTGGGCGACTCGCGCCTGCGTATGGCCTTACCACAATGCTCATCCGTGGTCGTCGGGGGCAAGTGTATGAGCATACGGAAGAGTAGTCACAATCACCGGACACTAAGCGATTGCATGGTCCCGTATTGACAACACAACAAGAAAGCTAGAAATTTGACTAAGTATGAGTAGAAACGGCTGGGACCAAACAATTTTATCCGGCCCGATACAAGCGGCAAAAGCAGTACAAGCATTAAAGAGAGATAATAACAAGGAAGAATCGCCTAAAATTACCCTATTCCGAAAGATAATAGCATGAGTGAAAACAAGATAAAAATAAGCTAAGTATAGAAAAGCTACTCGGCAGCGGCAGACGTCAATATAAATGTAAGCGGAACTAACAGGCTAAGTATGGAGAAAGCAAAATAAGCTAAGTGTGGGAAAATCACCCGGCCCCGGTAAGAATAGCGAAAATAAAATAATACGATTGAAAACACAGCAAAATAAGCTAAATGTGGAAAAGCAAAAGTTAGAAACTAACATTGATAAAAGAGTATATTACAAGGTTGTTTCCCCCGGACCCACATGTCGGGCCGGGAGCAAATTTAAATAAACGAAAAAAGAAGAACAACTAAATGACCTACCAGAACCGGCAACCGTCCTCACCAAAAGGCCCGCTTACCAGATCAAGCTTGAGTCTTATTAGAAGCTAAAATCTGAGACAAAATGTAGGCTAAGGGAGACTTATCAGATCACCCCGAAGCGGGAAGATCACGGAAGACGGCGAGTTCTAGCAGCCGGCATCGCCGCCATTTCTTCTTGACTTCCTCTCCCGGTCCGCAGCCTCCTCAAGATCAGCGAGGCGGTCGAAGTTGAAATTGGGATCGACCTTGTCGATGTATCCTTCGTTCATTGGACCCAAAGTCAACCCGTCATAAAAGGAGTTGGCGCGAACACAGGCGAGCTCAACTCGATGGGCGCCTTCATCTTCTCCATCTCAAGCTCTGTGGGCCGCCCTAGCCTGTCCGCCGACCTCTCGGCCTCGGCGCCTCGCCTCGGCAATGGCGGCGTCCGACCTCAAAGACTTACGTATATTGGAGGGCCAGGCTCTCTTCTCCTTGAGAGCTCCCCGGTGGAGCTCGCTTCTCCTTCGGTGGCCCAGAGAGGCGACACCTCTTTCTTCAAGGCGGTCTCTTGCTCGCGGGCTTTATGGCCTTTTCAGCGGACACCGCCTCCATCATCTCTTTGTTGGCCTCGGTGGAAGCGCCTCGCCGCCATGGCGGTCGAGCTTCGCCGCCGATCTCAGCGTGAACTTACAAAGAATCCACGTTGCGGCGGGCTGCGTAGCCATATCGGCGACTGGATGGCAAGGCCCGGCGATAGGTGGGGTCTCTTCAACGAAACCACGGGCGCCCACTTTATCATCCCAGGCAGGGCGACTCTGAAACTTGGTCTGGCCGGCGCCAGCGCTGGAGGAAGAGCCCTGGATGGAGAAAGAGAGCGGTGTAAATATCCTGCTTCACCGATAGGAAAAACGGAGGAAAGACCGTCAGAAGGGCGTCGAGCGCCCACCAGACAGACTCCCACGAGGCGTGGAGCTAACCTTCTTTCGCTTACTACGGTCTGAGATCTTCCGAGTGGGAGACTCGACTCCACAATGATGGCGTCGGGACCACTGAGTGGGTTGGAGAACCCCGACCTCTGCAGGCGGGCTTGGGAGAGAATTCCTGCCTGACCGGATGCGTTCTCGCGAGCGCAGGCAATGTTGTCCTCTCAGGCTGCGGATGGGGATAAACAGATCTGGCCATTTGTGCTCTTTGCTCACCTCTCCCTTTCATTGCGGTTTGTAAGTAACACGCTTCGCGCCCATTGGTCTTTGGGAACCTCACCTTGCATTATCGCCTCTCTCAAAGTGGGCTTACGCCGCTTCAAATCTGGCAGCGTTTGCTCAGCGGGCGGTTCTTTGCGTCAAGCCGATAGATGCTAAGTCCCCGGTCGGTAGTCGAGATCGCTGCAAGAAACAAGACTAGGTCGAGCGGGAAGGCGGAAAAGTAAGATAAAAGCGAACAAGCAAAGGTAACAATAACGCTAAGTTCACGGCCACCGACCTCGACACGCTCTAAGTAGGGACCAGGCCGACCACACTCGTGAATTTGTCTTACGAGATCGTATCCACGGAGGAAGCCAATTTTGGGAACCAATCTTTCCCCACTTTGTAGGCCTTGAAATAGGCGCGGCCTCTGTTCCTCTTTGGTCGTGGAACGTCCTTCCACGAAAGAACCTCCGGAACCAGCTCACCGGGTCTCAAGGCGACACCTCACGTCGTTGTGAAAGCGTGCGGGGTGGTCAAAAGGCACGGAGACTTGAGGAAGAACCACCGCTCATTCCACCCTTTCATCGAAGTCGTTAGGCGGATAATGAGTCGGCCCGACTCGATGACTAGCGACCACCATCCTTTGTCGATTTGTTGGTGCAGTAGGAAGTGGTGAAAGCGGCGCGAACAGATTTATCGAGAGGAAAGCCCAGATCTGAACACGCCCAGGCAAAGGCAACTATAACCTCATGCCAAGCGGCGTCATCGGCATATGGCTATATTCGCCGCTCTAGCACTTTAGCGATGAAGGGGTGGAGGGGAAAACGAAGCCCATGCTCCAGATTCTTCAAGTCCACGGCCGTATGAAGGTCGGGAGGACGGCCCGCGTGTTGGTGTGTTCCCGGCACGACGACCTCCCACTTCTCGGGTAAATTATAATGTTCGGCCGCCGCTCAGGGCAGTTTTTCTCTAGAAGAAAGTCCCTAAAACCTAGGTTAATCCTAGTGTTCATAGGAATCTGGAATACCGCCTGCTCCAAAATTCGCACATGCGAGAGAGGTCGGCTGGGAAGGTCAGGCTGAGAAGGTCCCGACCTCGAGGTCCCGGCCTGGGCCTCCATGTCGATCTCCACTCCCAGGCCAGGGTCAAGTCCTCGATCTCGGGACCTACTTAGAGTCCGTGACTATGTTGTAATCCGAAATTTGTACAGAAGGCGAATCGGTAGACACGCTCATTGTTCTCTACTATGGGAATGAAATGTGAAATCAAACGCGAAAATTACCTTTTGTAAAAAGCGCAAGCAGATGCGATCAAAAGCGGCGGCGAGAATGAAATGCAAATCGGTTTAAGGAAGTTTAGAGAGTTTTCGAGAGGGTGTAAGGCGTTTGGCGAGTAAAGGGAAAGTGAATGAAGTAGAGGGTATTTATAGGAAAAGGAGTGCCACAGTGCACCTCTACCCTTAGAGCAACACGTGTCGGGCCAGGGAGGTAAAGCGTCGCGCCTTGGAGTTTGGAATTCAAAAGTTGCGCCAAAATAGGCGTACTCAACACACCACCCTGGCGGGCGGAAGAACAAGGTCGAGGAAGCATGAATGGAAGAAGGGTTTACTTGTCAGGGACCGTGAGAGATAATCTGCGATTAAGGACAAGACATACTGAGGCGGCCGGTGACCTCCCTGTATGGGGCGATTGTTGGGGTGACTTCTCCGGTCCGACACACTAGGACCAGCTAGACTTTGGGGCGGAAGGTGCCCACAGACCACTGATCCACCCATCTCTCCGGACCGCCAAAATAGGTAGGGTGGAATGTGGGCCAGGCATTTCTTATACCAAGGAACCCAATGATCCACCCGGAGGCAGCGGTATAACCCACCCCGGCCGTCTTGTCTGGAGCGGGGGCACAAGAAGACAAATCTGAGATAAGTATAAAAGGCAACTAAAACCCTCAAAATCACTAGGCACACACACACACAAAAACACTACAAAAAGGTTTTTCTCTCTCTTTTCTCTCTCTAGATTCATTTGTCTTTGTAACTGACTTGAGCGTCGGAGGGCCATCACCCGGAAGGCCAGGGGCTAGGTTTGTTCTGGCCGTTTGAGAAGCAAGGAAGAGAGAAACCAGCCGGAAGCTAAGGACCCTCAAGGACTTAGTTTATCGAATTTGTAACCTACATTAACTTGTAATCCTTTGTATTTAGTTTTGGTATTTAGTTCCTAACTTTATACCCGAAACAAATGCAAACATTTCTCTACCTAATGGTAAAATTCTAAAATGTTCCAAAATATTCAAAGAAACTCCAATCACCATACACAAAACAATTTTTCCTTCCGACCTTATTCTTTTTGACATGCCGGAGTTCGACGTCATTCTGGGGATCGACTGGTTGACTAAATACCATGCGATATTCGAGTGCCGAGACCGGAAAATTCGCTTGAAACATCCTGTGGGAACTAGAGTCACATATCAGAAGACTTCGCCAATTAAGGGGGCGAAAATCATCTCTGTGCTACAACTACAAAAGTTGGAGAGAAAAGGGCATCAAGTGTACCTATGCGGCGCTCCAGTAGTAAAGGAGGCGTGAACATTGAAGATATTCACATAGTGCACGGAATTCACGGCGTTTTCAGACGACTTAGGGCTTGCCACTGCACGTGGCGTTGAATTCTCTATCGACCTTGTGCCAGGCACGGCCCCGATCTCAAAGGCACCCTATAGGATGGCACAGGTAGAAGCTGCAGGAATTAAAGAAACAACCGGAAGAAATGATTGAGAAGGGTTTCATAAGGCCGAGCGTCTCACCCTGGGAGCAGGTTCTGCTTTGTGAAAAAGAAGGATGGCGATATGAGACTTTGCATCGACTACGGGGAGTTAAACAAGGTGACCATTAAGAACCGCTACCCTGCGCCAAGGATCGGCGATCTCTTTGATCAACTAAAGCGCGGGAGTGTTTTCTAAGATCGACCTGAGGTCAGGTTACCATCAGATTGCAGTGAGAGAATCAGACATCCAAAAGACTGCTTTCAGAAGCAGATACGACCATTATGAATTCAAGGTTATGCCTTTCGGTTTGACAAATGCACCAAAGAGGTTCATGGATCAAATGAGCAGAACCTTCCACGAGTACTTAGACATATGCGTGGTTGTGTTCATTGATGATATCCTGATTTATTCCAAGGCAGGCGTAACACGAAGAACACCTACGTATCATTACGGGGATACTACGGAGATATAAGTGGTATGCAAAACTATCCAAGTGCGAGTTTTGGCTTGAAAAGGTAGCATTCCTGGGTCACGTCATCTCGAAGGATGGAGTGATGGTAGATCCTGCAAAGATAGACGCAGTAAAAGAATGGAAGGCTCCCACGAATATAAGCGAAATCTGTGACTTCCTTGGATTGGCAGGATACTACAGGAGGTTTGTTCCAGATTTCTCTAAGGTTGCACGACCCATGACGAAGTTGTTACAGAAGGAATCTAAGTTCATATGGAGTGAGGAATGCGAGAATGCTTTCCAAGAACTCAAGACAAGGCTTACCACAGCGCCCGTCTTAGCTCTCCCTACAGATGGAGACGAGTATGAAGTCTACAGTGACGCCTCACTGAATGGCCTGGGTTGTGTACTGATGCAACGAGGGAAGGTCATTGCTTATGCGTCAAGGCAGTTAAAGGTTCATGAACGAAACTACCCAACTCATGACCTTGAATTAGCAGCTGTGGTGTTTGCTTTGAAAATCTGGCGTCATTACCTCTACGGAGTGAGTATCAAGTTCTACACGGACCACAAAAGCCTGAAATATATCTTCACGCAGAAGGAACTCAACATGAGACAACGCCGGTGGTTAGAACTGATCAAGGACTATAAGATTGAACTACTGTACCATGAGGGTAAGGCGAACGTCGTTGCTGACGCTCTGAGTAGAAAGACTACGCATACCCTTAGCAACATTTGGGAAATTCCGGCTAGTATTGTCAGAGACTTCAAGAGAATGAACTTAGAGTTGGTTCAGTCTGACGATCTTGATTTGAGCGCCATGATCGCAGAGCGGAGTTATATCACGAGATAAGAGCTCTACAATGGGAAGATGAAGAGCTTGTTAAGATCAGACGGAAATTCCTTGAGGAAGCGAGAAGGGTTTGAGATTAAACCTGACGGAGTTTGAGATTCAAAGAAAGGTGGTGTGTGCCTGGCGTACTGTGTTGAAAAGAAAGATCCTCGGCGAGGCACATAGTACACGATACTCCATACATCCTGGTGCGATAAAATGTACCAAGACTTAAAGCGAAGTTTTGGTGGGTTAGAATGAAAGCGAGATTGCAGTATGTTGCAAAGTGTCTAATCTGCCAGAAAGTGAAGTTTGAACATCGGCTGACCAGGGATTACTACAACCTTTAGAAATTCCATTGGGAAATGGGACTCCATCTCCATGGACTTCATAACGGGTTTCTGAGGACTCATGAGGAAATAATGCAATCTGGGTGATAGTGGACCGTTTAACAAAATCAGCCCACTTTCTACCAATCAAGGACACTTGGAGCCTTGAAGAGCTAGCTAAGGCTTATGAGAAGGAGGTGATCCGATTACAGCGTCTGCATTGGATATTATATCGGACGAGGATCCGAGATTCACCTCTCATTTCGGGAGAAACTACTGGCGACCTTGGGAAGCCAATTGAAGAAGAGCACCGCTTTCCACCCTGCGACCGATGGTCAAACTGAGCGAACTATTCAAACGGGAGAAGACATGCTTAGGGCATGTGCTTAAGAGTTCAACGAGCATTGGGTGAAAAGTCTACCTTTGATTGAATTCTCCTACAATAATAGCTTTCATGCAAGTTTGGGTTGTGCTCCATTCGAGGCACTCTACGGGAGAAAGTGTCGTGGCGAGTCTGTTGGGGACGATGCTAGTGATAATGTGGGCGGTCCACAGGTTATTCAGGACGGATCGAACACAACAAGACCATCCGTAACCGTCTATACGCGGCACAAGGTCGCCAAAAGATGTATGCCTACAAACATCGTCGACCAATCGAGTTCGAGGTTGGTGATCATGTCTTCTTGAAAGTATCACCCATGAAAGGGGTCCGACGCTTTGGATTGAAGGGAAAGTTGAGTCCTAAATACGTAGGACCCTATGAGATTACCGACAGAATTGGTGAGGTAGCTTATCGCCTAGCGCTACCCCCCAACCTCTCCAAGGTCCTGGCGTGTTCCATGTTTCTCAACTAAGGCGTCTGAGGTGACCCAAGTCATATCATTACTCCTGACGTAATCGCAGTTGAGCCTAACCTGCTTTACTCCGAGAGACCTGTCAAGATTCTAGCACGAGAAACCAAGAGGTTAAGGCGGAAGACGGTTCCCTTAGTAAAGGTGCTATGGAAAGGTCAATTGACCGAACAAGCAACTTGGGAGACCGAAGCCTCTATGAAGGAGAAATATCCCGAGCTGTTTACCTCAGGTGAAAATCCTATTCTTCATTCAAGTTTCGGGACGAAACTTTTCTAAGGGGGGAGGTTTGTAACACCCCGTGTTAATTTAATTCAATAGTTAGCCATCAATTTCTAATTTCAAACCTTAAATCAATTCTTAATCGTTTAACCTTACAAAATCACAATTTTTACAAAACTTTCATTTTGCAAAATTTCTCGACTTCTTTAATACTTTTTAAAAATTTTGAATAATGAAATAAATAATTTAATCTTAGAATTTAAAAGTAGAAATATTTCGAAAAATCGTCAAACGCGCACACATTAACTTTTATCGCTTTTGACGCCCGACTTTTTAAAACTGACCAAATTAAATGAAAAACATTTTAAAACACAAATTAAACATTTTCTTAACCCAAATAGTGTAGGAGACTTTTCCAACCAATGAGAATTTAGGTGTTTCCTAATTTCATTTAAAATTAAACTTTAATTACTAACTTTATTTCCTAATTCATTTAACCTAAATTTTTACAACTTATTCCATAATTCACAAAGGCAAAAATACACCATTTTCTTCTCCATTTGGCCGGCCACTCTTCTCTCATTTTCTCCCTTTGATTTTCTTCCATTTTATTACAAAAACCTCTTAAATAAAAACACTAATATTATTCTAATAATCTCTAGTATATTTTAGCTAATTAGTGGGTATTTGGAGCTTAACATTTACGGGGTTTACTTGAAGGTGAAGACGGGTTTGAGGTGAAGACTTAGACCTTGATAATATCATCGATCCGGAAAACCTTTAGCTTGCCGATCATAGGTGACTAACTATGTCTTGTATTATCTTTTTAGTAAATTAATTTGTTTTGTTATTCTAATTTTATAATTATGATTTTTATGTTAAATATGTTAAACATCATGTTTATATGCTTGTATGTTTATGTGTTGAATAAATAATGATAATAACTAAATATATAGTTTACTAGTAATGTTATAGTAAAATGATATCATGTTTAGCTAAATTAATTTTGAGCATTTTTAATTATGTTTCATATGATTTTTATGTTTAGTTATGTTTTAATTAAGTAGTAGTGATATATAAAAATTATGTGAAATATTAAAAATGAGTTTAAAGTGATTAAAATCGAAAATGAAAATATATATACGTATATACTCCAACTCGGCATGTACTTTTTTTATTAATATATTTTCACTTTTAATTTTTGTAAATTATATGTAGTGTTAAGTTAGTATAAAATAGATATTCCTATGAAAAAAAACTAAATTAGGAAAACAAATTATAAATTATTAAAATCGAAATAAGTGTTCTTGAGTTGTTCTTGAGTTCTTCATGTGTGTTCTTGAGTTATTCATGTGATGTTCATACTTGTTACTCATTTTGATTTCATTTTAATTTATGTTTGTTAATAATTTATGTTTATGTTTAGTTATTGTTTATATATATTGTTAGTATTATGTATTAAATCAACTAAAACATTATAAATCATTTAGATTAACAAGTTAGGAATTTAAAGTGTTGAAAAACACTATTCATAAATATAAATGAAATTGTTAGTAAATTTCATTATAGTTTAAATCGTTTTAGTATAATTAGAATAATTAAAATATAAAGACTTTAAGTTAAAAGCAGATAAAATCGAAAAATGAAAATTTGAACCCTACTATCATTGCTCACGGCATCCTCTCTATTTTTAGGGTTAAAATTGTTTTTATCACTTTTAGTTTATTGTTAATATAATTTAATTATTAGTTAATATGTTAGATTTAAGAAATTAAAAGAAATAAATCAATTTTGTACATATATAATATCACACGACATTCTTGTTTTAAATTGACTAAATTTGATCAAAATGAAATTATCACTAAGTCACTAAAGTTAAATAGTAATTAGAATTGAATTTTTGTATAAATCGTTTTAATTATAAATGAATTATTATAAACCGATAAAAATATGTAACCGTTATAAAAATGAACTAAATCGTGTGATACTACCTTTGCTATTGGATTATTGAGCTTGGACATACGGACTATAAATGAATCATCCACGATACTATCACTAACTTAAATAGATAGGCCCTAAATTTAAGCGAGTCTCGTTTTAAAATAAATATCATGGATCACCTTTTATAAACCTAACTTAACGCTTTTAAAACTAGAATTTTAGAATATTTTCATAAATGACTAAATACAAAATGAACTTAACGTTTTAAAACTATGATTTTCGAATATTTTCATAAACGACTAAATACAAACCGAGCTTAACATTTTTAAAACTAGACTTTAGAATATTTTCAAAAATCGCCTAAGTACAAAACGAACCTAACGACTTTGAAACTAGAATTTTGTACTTAACAAATAAAAAGAGATTTTTAGTTTATACTTAGGAAATAAAGAGATTTAGTATTATACTAAAATACTTTAAGTATAAAAATAAGTATAAATATAAAATACATTACAAGTATAAGAATACGTATAAGTATAAAAATACATTTAGAATACGAAGTATAAAAATACGAATACGTATAAAATACGGAGTATAAAAATACGTATAAAATACAATGAATAGTAAAATACGATGAATAGTGAATAGTGAAATACTGAAAATAATTGAAAATTTTACTAAGTATAGAAAATTTAAATTAAAGAAGTAAATAACCTAAAGTGTTTGAAAAACACATAAATAAAACTGAACATACTAATAAACATTTCAATTTAGAAACTTGAAAACGTTAATAATTAACAACACTTCAAATAATAAACGAACGTGTTATGTGATCATATGAAACCTACAAATACTTAAACGTTTGACGCTGAGACTAGGAGAGTCTAGTAACATGTGATATGTAAATATCAAAAATAAAATAAATCATGAGTATGTTTAAATAAAAGGTCAAGCTTGGGCCTCAGATATGAAAACGTCAATCGTAAGTGAAGTGGGGTTAAGATAGTCTTGTGCGGATACCACTATCTCGGTCTCTGGCTTGGGTCATATCGAATAGTGTGGTTTAAGCCGTGACCTTATTGCTTAGTGCATCCTGCCCACGCCATTCGCCTTAAGTCGTATAGCCAATGCCGTACAAGATAATGAAAAATTCAACTCTTAGTGGGTCAGGCTTTAGGAAATAGTCGTTTTATCCCGAGTTAAGGTCTTTATGAATAGCATAGCCTCCTCTTAAATTGGATATTAGTGTATGCATACTAGCCTAGGGCTTTATTCCCCTATTTCGCTAAAGTTACCAGGGCCACCGTGACATTATGTGCTTATGCGCTTTGCGGTTCTGTCTCCTTGCCGTGTTTAGTTCTTAGTGGGCGCGACACTTGCATTCGCTCTTACCTGCGTAAAGATTACTTGACGAGATTGTATCGAAGTTCGAATCATTTGAACACTAGAAGATGAGATGCAAGTATTATAGTATTCGGCGTGGTTTACGAGTCGAGTAAGCTCTGCACTATGGAAGTGAGATCTGATCGATCAGTCTGAGGGCCTACTCGATTGGTCAGGCTCGTAGCGGTATGTGTTGTTTGTTATATGATTAAATGAGAATGAGTGTGTACCATCTTGAAAATTAAAGACCCTGACTTTACGAATTGAATCAGTGCATGGCGAGAATGTTCTAATCGTAAGTTTGTTGCGATCCGATATCGCTTTGTAATCCTGCTTTGTGTATCTATGATACAAATGATATGATATTATCATTATCTGCTTTCCTAATTGAATAAGCATGCCTATATGATTTATCGTTTTAAATCGCATGTTTATTATGACTAATATGTCTTTACATGCTATATGTTTTAAGCATGTTTATCGTTTTATCATACTATTATAGTTATAAAGCGATAGTAATAAACCAAAGTAATTGAAATCGAGGATAAGTATGAGCATAGCTAGTCATTTGTCACTTCAATGGGCATCCCCCAAATAGTTTATTGTGCGGGAAGATCGTGGGAATAGGAAATTTGGATTTTGGGCGGGCCACAAGACGTGTTTATACTTTACTTTTGTTGTATTTCGAGAGATATGTAATATATAACACCATACTCTTTTAAATTCGTATTTAGAGTTGTTTTATTCAACTCTTGAGCGATGTTGTAATATTTTGGGTTTATGTATAATTAATGATTTGGTTTAAGACTTAATTAATTTCACTTAGTAATTAAAGTCATTAAAAAGCAGGGTTATTCTGAATCCAGTGGGGAGAACAACTTTCTCATCACTGTCTTTTGTGGGGTATTTGGCCGTTTAACATTTAAGGCGGGTTCTGCCTTAAACAAGAATTTGGGTAAAACTCGTACAACATGTCATAGTACTCCGATTGCAAGATAGATCCGCTTATTTGGTTTGGGCTTGGTCTGATATTTTAGATTGATCCCAACCACGTAAGTGGACTAAATTTGATGATAGAATGATCTAAGGGGTTATATAATTAGAATCCAAAATAAAACTAAACATATTTATTTCGTGTCACAATTCGAGCTGAAAATGAGTTCTGCGCAGTGCAAGCGTAGGCGCGCAGCACGCGCTAGCGTTGAAACGAACTCTTCAATTTGCTACAATTTGTCGCACCTTAACCAAATTTCTTCTATCTTGCTTCCACTGGTTCTCGTTTGGGCTTGGCGCACTTCAGCGATGCTGCATTGCCCCATTACACTGATTCGATGTTCATCCGAACCCATATCGACTTTGAGATGAACTTCGGGTTTGAAGCTTGATCTCGGGCTTGACCTTGACTGCCAGTGTTGATATTCATGGACTTTTCTATGGTTGTATATTTGCCTTGAACTAGTAATTACCAAATGAATTTATTTTAATCTCTAAAATAACTCGTCATCAAGCCTAATTTTCCACTTTTGTCGTCACAAAACATAGATTTATCAACTCCCTTCATTTTCTTTTATCCTTTATTTTCTCGACGGTCTTCGTTCATCAAATCTTAACTATTCATTTTAGGTAATGTAAATCCATTCTTTAACAAAAGATGTCAAATTTTGACAGTGTTATGGAGTAGTTAAGTTCAAACAATCTCACTAAACTCGTTTACTGCACTAATTATATATGTTCTTTGATTTATTGATTGACTCGTTTATTTAATATTTGAATCAAATTTTTAGGAAATACTCCGTATTATACGAGTGAATAATGTACTCACGACAGCCTTTACTTTGAAACTTATACGAAGTAAAACGTAAAGAAAAAGACGGATCAAAAACCGTAATAAACAATAAAGACAATTTAGACTTTTGGAAGGTATATATAGCTCTGCACATCAATAATATAACTGGTACCTTTCTGAATTGAGCTGCACAATAAGTAGCTGGAGAATAAATGTTAGCCTTCTCATTAATTAACATGATAGTGAAATGTATTTGCCACAATTTTACACCTTTTTTTTTTTTTTTTTTTTTTTTTTCTAGGAAACTAACTAACTAATTAATTAATTTTTCTACCCCATACTGCCATACATACTATTGATCTGAAAATTCCCATAACAATATATTCATAACCAATAATACGAAAACGAATATGACATCGTTAGCTCCATGCCTTGACAACCCAAATGACGAATTTTCAATTGGGTTTATCAGCACCTCTTGTAGTCTACCGGGAGTGTTATGTAACCCGGGAATCGAACTTGAGATCTCGTCAGACTGACATGGGTCGACACGGAGTGGAGCATGATCATCACTTGATATAACCCCACCAATGTAACAAAGATTAGGGTTTTTCCAAGCCTTGAACCTCTTCCCTAATTTCCGGTACAAACCATCGGACAAATTCAGAACACCGGTCAAATTGTTACCGTTCACGTAAATTGAACTAACACAAGGCATGTTTGCTAGCTCAGTTGGCAAATTTCCCGAGAGATTATTGTTATTCAGACCCAAATATCTCAATTTCTTCAATTCTGCCATAGATTTCGGGATTTCACCCGATAAACTGACATTCGATAGGTCCAAAATCATCAGATGTTGCAACTTTTCCCAATTAAAATTTGTAATTTCACCCCCAATTTGATTGTTAGCTACAATTAGTTCTTCAAGTGAACTAATTTCTTCAATTGATCTTGTAAATCCACCAGATAAATTGTTAGACCTTAGATCTAATAAAGTCAAGTTCTTCAAATTACCCAAATTTCTGGGGATTTGACCCATCAAAAAATTGTTGCTCAAATCAAGTTTTAGGAGTGATTTTAGGTACCCAATTGAAGAAGGAATGTACCCATCTAATGAATTTCTGCTCAAATCTAAGATCAGTAGCTCACTTAAATTGCCAACATTGTCCGGAATTCGACCCGTTAATTTATTCCCCGACACAACTAATCTCTGCAGGCGTCCCAAATCACCGATCCTCGAGGGTAAATTGCCTGAAATCCCGTTTTCGATAACGACCAACGACTGAAGCATCCTAAGGTCGCCGAAACTAAAGGGAATTTGTCCAGTGAGGCTGGGGTTCAACCGAAACTCTAACGATTCTAAAGTCGAACCCAAATTAGCCCATTTATTAGAAGGCAAAGTGATCAAATTTTGGGTGGAAAAACAATTGTAGAAAGATAATGATTTGAGATGTTTGAAATCAAAGATTTGTGGCCTAAATTCAGGATTTTCAGAACATGTGAGGGAATTGTCATGAAGAAGTCCTATGTTTAGGTCTGTTACATACCAAAATCCATCTATGAAATCACATGTAACACCCTGCAAAACAAAATATTTATTAATGAATTTTAGACGGTTTTTCGATTATGGGTTCATAGGACATAAGATAAAAGTCTGTAACGAGAAATAGCTTTGATTCAAAGTTTTCGTTAATGATAAACCAAATTATATATGATACTCTGTACTATTTTTATTATGTCGACAAATATTTTTCGACACAAATAATAGGTTAGAACAATCGGACGTAAGTCGCGTAACAACTAAAGAAATGGAGTAGTTTTCAAAGAGCAAAGGTATTGATGATTATGCAAATAATATCCATAAAAAGATTAAATCATGGTGAATGAGTATGATTCCTAGAGTGGAAAAAAGAATAGATTGACAAAAGAGACTTTACAAATAAAATAGAATGTAGGCAATAATTATACGGAGTATAATTCATGGAGTATATATAAATGGAAAATGAATGGAGTATATAACCAAGGAATTTACGCATATTTAAATTTTGTATATTAGATTCGATCGTAATAAAGAATTTTTGAAATATGATGCGAAAAAACAATAAAATCGACCATAATATACTCTTATGATTATTGTAATAATACAAATCGAGTACTTAAGTAAATTTAAACCATATTATGTCAATGACAATTTACATTGTGTATTATTGAAAAACGTTGTATTTATAAGTTTTATGCTTTACAAAGTTATTGATATTCGATTTTGTATGTGGAGGAGCCGTAAATTATCGGAGTGTTATTAATTGTAATATTGTGCATGTCATTATCGTGTGTAGTTAATATGAAACCAACCATGTTAGGTGTGCTATTACTCAAATATAAATTGAGTGTTTGATTAGAAACGTACTTAGTACTTTAAAGAAAACGAAATGTTTTTCGAGTTCAAAAATGAGTTGATGCTACGTGGTAGGACAAATTTGTAATAAGAAAAATCACTTTTTTTACTAATAAATTCAAATATTTTATTATAGCTTATAATTTATAAACAATGATTTTGAAATCATGCTCATTTTCTTGTATCCCAAAGTTGTAAACCCTTCTTTATTAATTTCAACCGCATTTCATTGAAATAAACATGCCACGTATATTTATTACTATGAATTAATTTAGTAATTTGTTTGAGCACAAACTCACAAAGTCAACGAAATAAAGAGGCAAATAAGTAAAAAAATAATTATTCCATAAATAAATTAATAATAAAGTGTACTTTTGAAGGACTAGGATAAAACTGATATGAAATGACAACATGGAAGTTCAATGAAGAAGTGAGCACACATATATATAAAATCAATATCTATTCATATTGAGCGATAAGTTTCATATTAACGCGAATATATCCGTCTTAAATTTAAAACATATTAATCAGATATCAATTTTTTAGCTAGATATACTCATATACAACATATATAAATCTTTCGTTTTCTCCAATACATTTTATTTTAGTGCTATATACTCGTATAACATTTGACGGATATAGTTGTCTTAGGTGAAAATTTGTGTATCTTAAGACAGTTTTATTTAATAAAAATAAAAACGAGCAATAATATACGGTAATAAAATTAAATTAATAAATATAGTACGGAGTATAAAATAATGTTGATAAGGAAAAAATTTAAACCTGAATGGGAGTCCATCCACAAGGGTCCGGGTAAAGATCCGACCCGTTCCAAGAATGACCGACAAAACCTTGAATTCCATCATACAAATTTTGTTTCTCATTTGTCTCCATTTTTGCCATATTTATTATACTGACATTATCTTGTATTTCTCCATTGCAAAACCACCCTTCTTGTAATACAACACTACTTAGAAATAATACAACAACAACTAAACTTATTTTTTTAAATGTGATCTTCATTAGTAAAATTATAATTAAATAAATAAAAGTAATGATTGTTTTTTTTTTTTTTTATGTTTTTGAAAATTCCATTGTTTTTTCTTTTATAGTATGAGAAAAAGAGTAGGGATTTTCTTAAAGCAAAGGAATAAAGAAAAAAAAAATGGAGAAGAAAAAAAAATAAAGGAGTGTTTTTGTTTAGGGTAAGGTGGTCATATGAAAGATAAGATAATTTGAGTGGAAATTGGCCTTATTTGTGTATTTATGGATAGATAGCTCAAAAGTAATTACTCTCATCAAATTGGTGGAATTGTCTCGTTTATTTTTGGAAGAATAGTGAAAAATTACATGCAAATGATACTTAGTGATTATCATTATAGTATACTTCTTTTAATTTAATCATATATTTACCTTTTTATTTTGAGAAAAAAGGAATAAATTAATGATTTTCATCATATAATATACGAAGTAGATAGATTAGATATTTAGATGGGAAGAGAATAGTTTTATCGGTTATTTTGCTTAAGTATTTGATCAACATTATTTTAACTTTTCAAGTCATATAAAAATGTCAGTATTTGTTTTGTTTCAAAATAGAAAGATAAACAAATGACTGAATCAGATGAAGTATGCTACGGAGTATTTTCAATCAATACTTACAAATACATAGTAATAAATTAACATTAAAAATAAGTATCAGAACAACAATTAACTTATCTAGCTATTTGTTCTCTATTCAATTGAATTCTATATTCTCTCTACAGAAAAAATAAAAAAATAAAAAATAAAAAATTGTAAAACCAAATGAAATAGAAGACGTACAACGTAGGCGAGGGCGCAGAGGAAGCACCACCGCATCCACCAACAAAAATCTACCTCCATTTCCGCCCCATCACCCATGGCAGGTGACCACCCGTCCTCCACCACCCGCCTGACGGAGAATTTTTTAGACCCACCATCGCCCCAATACTCACCCTAGACCCGCCCCACCCGCTCCAGACCCGCCCTATAGAATCGCATTATTGTAACGTAAATTTCAATAATTTTTTACCGAAAATTTTCAAATAACGACATAGCCACATTGAAAACACATTTCAAATAACCAATCAAAGTATTGTGAGTACCAAATTAAAATACATACGACACACATTTAAAGTTTATGAGTCAAATAAATATCAATCCGACACCAATACTTTAATTGGTTAAAGTGTTAAATCTTTAAAGTGTTAAAGTTTATGAATCAAAGTAAATTTTTAAAATGTTAAATCTTTCTCTAATCTATATTCTTAAAAA